>JACXIV010000015.1:3049035-3318114 GCA_014737475.1 Bombus confusus
AAGTTAGTAATTCAAAATTGGTAATTTCGCACAACGTTTAAAAGATCACATTGTACGTCTTTTTGCAATAACTTTCTCTATATATATTAGAAAATCTTCACCGAAATGTGAATAAAGAGCACCGACACGTCACAATATCCTCGCATGAGATAGTGAAACCACATTTAGAATTACCTAGTATAAGAGAGTATTAACACCCCCGGAACATCCTTTCTATATGAACCTCGCGAACCTGATAAAGTTTGTTGTGCTACGTATAGTCAACTCCAAGTTCAGAAACAACTACAGACCAACGCACGCCAATACGCATTAATAATAGAAAACTTGCGTGACGATGGAAAAATATGGAAAAGAAATCCTTATTTTCCTGCAGTTTAAAAATACTGTGCAAACTACCCTTATTGGCTTGCAACATACGCACCGTGAAATTACCGCAATTGACCCTCACCCCCTTATTAACTTATAGCTACTATTAAGCTATAGCTACTGTCCATCACTTGTCACTCAGAACTTCAGCGTTATTTGTTTTTAGAACCTCGGCTGTCTAGGAAATATAGAAAATATTCGAAAAATGAAGAAATTGCGGGAATATTTGATTAGGAGAAGAGAAAAGGGAAGAAACATAATCCGTTCAGCCGCAGACGCGTTGAATCTTTCAAAACATGGACAACTTCGCAGGAAGTCACTATTATCGTGTCCATCGAATTCTCATATCTGCCATTGGTCTTTGGCCATTCAGTCGTACGATATATACCAAATTATTGAATATTCTCTTCATTTTACTGTTATTATCATGCCTATTCACTCAGGTATTTGTTTCAATTAGTACCATTCTTGCGATTGTTTGACTGTAATTTATTGCGTGTTTTTTTTTTTTTTTTTTTTTGCCGTATTTCGTGAAATATAATTTTGTGACGAAGTAGAATTCTTATTCTTCAATTATACGATAAGCTGTCGGAATGAAATGTATAAAGAATGTATTTGTATCCCAGTTGATAAAATTGATAACGGCAGAATTGAGTATGAAACTGAGATGGAAAATAGTTTCCTGTATCGCGTATACGTGCATTTGCGTCGTCAAGTACGTCGGATGCCTCTGTCAACTTAATGACGTAAGTTTAGTAAAATAAGAATGGCCAGTATCGCCTATAGGCTTTCGTGTTTGAATGAAGTAAATTTGACCGAAAGTGCATTTTAAAGGATAAATTTAAAACGGCATCTTGTGGTACAAAACTGTGTTCTTCTTCATAAACAGGAAAAATGGATTCTCCAAAGAATTACATACGATTGGAATTCGTTGAAGAATGAAGCCGAGCTGCAAATCATTCACGAATACACTAGAACCATGAGAATATTAACAATCGGTTTTGCACGTAAGCAGAAACTCTCCATTTTACAATACTGGCTGAACTACTTTTAGTTTCGGGCAAGAATTTTTCAATTTTGACATAGAATTGTTACTTATTATCAGTTACTTATATTATTATTGATTATTTCTAAATTTCCGTTGAAAAAGAAATCTGCAGTTTCATCCAGGTCAGATAATTAAGAATAACATCGACTGTACTAAAAGAAAAGTAATATCGATTCTTTTTATGGGCATGTAAGAACTAGGTCTGTGAGTCCATATCGATCTGTACGTGAATATGAAAATTTGGTTTATACGATGACAACGATCGAACACCTGGACACATTAACTATAACAAGCATTTTTTCTTTAAAAAAAATTTTTTCTATACTGCTCTTTAGATCATAAAATGCTATTCATCTTCATCTGAAAATTTCATCAATGATCACTTTATTCGTCAAGTGAAATAAGAAACAAAGATAATGATCAATATGAATCGTTTGAATAGAATATATTAAATAGAAAATTGTTTTACTTTATTTGGGAAACGATATAAACTGGAAGGATTTTTTTTAGCAACGTTTACAATAATTATCTGCACTTTGTTCTTGAATGTGTGCAAATATTTTAATAAGATACATTGTTACAGTAATCCTTTGTCCAACGGTTCTATCATTCTGCCTGAAAACATTCAGCAGTAATATCTTGGACATTTTAGTTCCTATGAATTACACTCGTCCGCGGATGCTCCCATTGATGGCGGAATATTTTATTGACCAGGAAAAATTTTTCTACTACATAGCCTTTTACATCAATTTTGTTGTTTGTCTTGGAGGGCTAACCGTTTTTGTCACTGAAGTATATTCCATGGCAGTAGTATATCATATTTGTGGAATGTTAAAAATTGTTTGGTAAGGAAATTTAACAACGCAATTAACACACTGAAAAATAAACCATTTTTTCTTCGTTGTTGATATTGCACATGTTTGTTTCCATATCACTCGACTAATAATTAGTATTGCCGAATCTTTTTTAGGCTTATATCCATATCTAATCATATATTAGTATTACAATGTATATATCACCTTAACTAGAATATTTATCTATAGTCGTCATTTGTCAGTACTTATTGTAAAAAAAGTTGAATTTGTTTGCGGTACTTATCCAGTGTCTATATCGAAAAGTATCTTTTATCAGGCGTTGATGTTATCGTGATGATAATATGAAATCACTTCATCCCAGTTCGTCTTACGAATTATCTATTACGTTAAACTATTCGGGAAATGAAATAACCGCATTATTACCTACGTACTATACTTACTGATTTTAATAATGAAAATAATACGTTTACTTAAAATAAATATCACAGTCAATAATATAATTACACATGTGCAGTCATTATCGCATCGTTTAATATCGTAAAACTAATTACTTTCTTACATAAATGAAAATTGTGCGAATTATTTTTAATTAAACTATTAATTTATTATACTCGTAATTTCTTTGAATTTTTTATTCACTTTGTGCATTGTTTCGCAGTTACCGCATAAATCAAATATATGTTTCAAAAATACCAGGAGTCTCTCCTGGGCAAAGGAGTATGATAATCCACAAACAAATAATCTCGATTGTGAAATTACACACGACAATCAAGCAGTTAGTATTCCAATATCATCTCAAACAAAATTTTGAAAGCGGAATAATCTTTGAAGACTTGGTCTTTTTTCTTTTTAAATGTTTCTAATATTAGTTCTTCTTATTCGCACAATTGATTCACACAAGTTATTTTTTTATTCGTTCTTAATTCCAGAACGATCTAAAAGTAACAAATGTTTTCTTTTTTAAAGTTATGTCGATTTTATACAACTAAAGGCAATACCGATATACAACATTTTTTGCTTCTTCGGTCTGATTACGTTCATTCTTGCTCTGTTTCACGTGAGTATCACAAACTTGGACGAAATTCGGTTGGTTAACAAGTATCGTTGATTGACAAATCCTTCTTTGTCTCAGTTTGCGAAAGCACTGTCAAGCAAAAACGACATGGAGGAGTTGTTGGCATCATTATGTACTGTAGTTACTTCTGTACTTTACGCTTTTACTGTCACTCATTTCGCCCAGGAGTTGACGGATCATGGCTCCTGTATTTTTCAGCATCTGTAAGTAGTGTGTATCTACTTAATTCACACCGATACATTAAAAAATGCACCACTTTCAAATACTATATCACTTTCGTTGTTTGTATGGTATGTATAATTGCAAATATAAATATGTTATAACATGTTATACTGAATATCGTTATTATAAGAAAATATTTGTAGATGCAACATCAAATGGTACGATCTGCCACTGATGGAACAAAAAGTAGTACTTTTTCTCATGAGAAACAGTGTAAAGGATCTTACTTTTATTATTGGTGGTGTTATGGCTGCGTCTCATGATATGTTTGCAATGGTAACTATGGTATGAATATAGTTGAATTCTTCATATATACTGAAACTGACTTTGTTTTAGTATGTACGAACAGCTTTTTCGTATTTCATGGTTGTTTATTCCCTTGAATAAAATACTTATCAATTTCCTCTCATCTCTGTGCGGAAAACTGATCGCGCATAAATATTTTCGACCGAAAAGTTCATTGTATAAAGTAGTAAAACTAGCTGTTTTCACAGGATACGTTTGTATTATCTTAATTTTTATCTCACTGATATCTTTATTGCAAGACATGTGTGCGTGTCTATGTCTATGCTTTGTGATATATCTGTATGATAATTCAATTAAATATATGTTGCCAAAGTAGAAAAAAATTTCAATAAATACACGAAGTACGAGCATCAGTGGGAGGTTTATAATAGAAACACCTGTTAGTTACACATCCCATTCTTGTTACCTTCGCACCGTTATTTTACACCATATTCGTGAATGTTCATAAGAAAACCATCTGTTTCCCTTATCCGAGTACTATAATCTACGATGTTCAATTACTGTTTCCGCCTACTTCCATTCACCAGAGTGAATTTGAGAGACCAGAGTGATTGTTTTTCAAATTTAAAGGAAAAAAGATGGGATCATTGTCTCTCAGTTTCATATGAAATTGTTAAAGGCAGAATTCAGATACTAAAGATGAAGATTCTATTTGAATGTCAGTTATCAGCATTTGTCACGACGAAAACGAGCATGAAAATAATTTGAGCATTTTGCCACGTTTAATTGTTATTTTCAATTTCTTAATTCATATTATTTGACTTTCATACATATCTAAGAAGCTTCTCGTTATATTCCAGACAATTGGTTATAGATAATATAGATTTCACTGAACAGGGGGCAACATTGATTGCATGGGGTTATGGGGGTAACGTCACAAATCGATAGCCATTTATGGATTATACCTACAAACACAATAATGTTAGTATAGGTTCTCCGTAGGCGATATAGCTTGTACGTGCGAAAGAAATTGTGTTTCTACGATGACATATGACTCGATCGAGCGCTTGTAACATGTATGTAGTTAACTGTACAAACGCTCGTTCATAAGTCAATCATAAGTAGTCTGCAAATATTTTATATTTTTACGGATACAATTATTGAAATAGAATTTATAGATGTAGATTGGTTTCTCTTAATTTTACAACAAGTACTTTACGTTGTATAATCTCTATATTTTTATACATTTAAATTTTCCAAAAATGCACTCCCAATATACATCTGCAGCGTGTTCAAAAGCTGTGTTGTCCCTATTATCTATCTGTAAAGGATTTCTGTAAGTATTGGAACGTTGTCGTGAGAAACTGTATGCACGCACGATATCTTTTATCAGGCATTGAAATCACCGTGACGGTGTCGTGAAATCAAAGTGCTTTTGATTTATAAACAGTATTTATGAATGTTCATTAGAAAAAGCATTTATTTTTCGAACCAAAAACTATAATTAGCTTTTTCACTTACAGCTTCCGTTACTGAATCCACTGCAGCGTATTGTTATTACCTGTTGCTTCGTAACTACCTTGCCTGTTAACGAAGCAGCGGATGATGCGTCGATAAAATACTATGATAATACAGTGACGTACAATTATCATAGTCTATATTCGGTTTCATAGGTTATCTTAAAAATTGTGTTTACGCTGGTGTAAAGGGGAATAATTTAATTTACTTTCCAATAAAACATTGGAGTATGTATATACGCAAATATTACGTAAAGTTCCCGATATATATTAAATAGATGAAATGATTGTTAGCTTTTGCACAAGCGATATACATACGTATAATTAAGTACAGTTCCAATTATAAAAGTGATATATAAAAAAGGAGGCAAGAAAATTTAAAGATAACCAAATATCTCTCGACAGAGAAATATAAGTACAATTACGGATCAAGCAAAAAATTTTACCTCTTTCCATGAGCGCCATCTAAAATACAATTGCAGTCTGTTACTTCGTGCTATGCCACTTGTGAATATAATATTGCGGATAAAGTTCCTCCGCTGTAAGACTTGAAGCTGAAAGATTTCACAAAGTGAGCAGAAAATGGCAATAAAAGATTACTCGAAGAATAACATTCGCAACAATAGACTCAAGATAATATTCATCGCCACATATTCCAGGTACAATACGTTGACGTATAAATTAATGTTGCATGCACTGATATTTAACAATTCACAAGTTCCACTTACCAAATATCATTGTTATCGTCACATGTTAAAATCACATTCCGAGACAGATACAAGAATATTCGTCGAAAAGAGAATTATAGAAAGTTAGTAATTCAAAATTGGTAATTTCGCACGTTACAACGTTTAAAAGATCACATTGTACGTCTTTTTGCAATAACTTTCTCTATATATATTAGAAAATCTTCACAGAAATGTGAATAAAGAGCACCGACACGTGACAATATCCTCGCATCAGATAGTGAAACCACGTTTAGAATTACCTAGTATAAGAGAGTATTAACACCCTCGGAACATACTTTCTATATGAACCTCACGAACCTGATAAAGTTTGTTGTGCCACGTATACCCAAGTTCAGAACCTAACACCTAACTACACACCAACGCACGGCAATACGCATTAATAATAGAAAACTTGCGAGACGGTGGAAAGATATGGAAAGGAAATCCTTATTTTCCTGCAGTTTAAAAATACTGTGCGAACTACCCTTACTGGCTTGCAACATACGCACCATGAAATTACCGTAATTGACCCTCACCCCCTTATTAACTTATAGCTACTATTAAGCTATAGCTACTGTCCATCACTTGTCACTCAGAACTTCAGCGTTATTTGTTTTTAGAACCTCGGCTGTGTAGGAAATATAGAAAATATTCGAAAAATGAAGATATTGCGGGAATATTTGATTAGGAGAAGAGAAAAGGGAAGAAACATAATCCGTTCAGCCGCAGACGCGTTCAAACTTTCAAGACATGGACAACTTCGCAGGAAGTCACTATTATAGTGTCAGTCGAATTCTCATATCTGCCATTGGGCTTTGGCCATTCAGTCGTACGATATATACCAAATTATTGAATGTTCTCATCATTTTAATTTTATTATCAGGCGTATTCATTCAGGTATTTGTTTCAATTAGTACCATTCTTGCGATTGTTTGACTGTAATTTATTGCTTGGTTTCTCTTTGCCCGTATTTCGTGAAATATAATTTTGTGCCGGAGTAGAATTGTTATTCTTCAATTTTACGATAAACTGTCGGAATGAAGTGTATAAAGAATGTATTTGTATCCCAGTTGTTGAAATTGATAACGGCAGAATTGAGTATGAAACTGAGATGGAAAATAGTTTCCTGTATCTCGTATACGTGCATTTTCTTCGTCAAATACGTCGGATACCTCTATCACCTTAATGACGTAAGTTTAGTAAAATAAGAATGACTATGGTTTGGAATGACTAGGGCTGTGCTTTCGTATTCGAATGAAGTAGTTGTGACCGAAAGTGCAATTTCAAATATGAATTTTAAATAGCATCTTGTGATACAAAACCGTGTGCTTCTTCATAAACAGGAAAAACGGATTCTCCAAATAATTATATACGATTGGAATTCGTTGAAGAATGAAGCGGAGCTGCGAATCATTCACGAATACACTAGAACCATGAGAATATTAACAATCGGTTTTGCACGTAAGCAGAAACTCTCCATTTTACTATACCGGCTGAACTACTTTTAGTTTCGGGCAAGAATTTTTCAATTTTGACATAGAATTGTTACTTTTTATCAGTTACTTATTATGTTATTATTGACTATTTCTACATTTCTTTTGAAAAAGAAATCTTCAGTTTCATCCAGGTCAGATAATTAAGAATAACATCGACTGTACTAAAGGAAAAGTAATATCGATTCTTTTTATGGGCATGTAAGAACTAGGTCTGCCGGTCCATATCGATCTGTACGTGAATATGAAAATTTGGTTTATAGGATGACGACTATCGAACGCCTGGACATATTAACTATAACAAGCATTTTTTCTTTAAAAAAAAAATTGTTTCTATACTGTTCTTTAAATCATAAAATGCTGTTCATCTTCATCTGAAAATTTCAACACTGATCACTTTATTCGTCAAGTGAAATAAGAAATAAAGATAAAGATTAACATTGTTTAAATGGAAAATATTAAATAGAAAATTGTTTTACTTTATTTAGTAAACTATATAAATTGGAAGAATTTTTTTAGCAACGTTTACAATAATTATCTGCACATCTGTCTTGAATGTGGCAAATGTTTTATTAAGAAACGTTGTTGCAGTAATCATTTGTCCAACAGTTCTATCAATCTGCCTGAAAACATTCAGTAGTAATATCTTGGACATTTTAATTCCTATGAATTACACTCGTCCACGGATTCTCCCAGTGATGGCGGAATATTTTATTGATGAGGAAAGATTTTTCTACTACATAGCTTTTTACATCAATTTTGTTGTTTGTCTTGGAGCGATAACTGTTTTCGTCACTGAAGTAAATTCCATGGCAGTAGTATATCATATTTGTGGAATGTTAAAAATTGTTTGGTAAGGAAATTTAACAACGTAATTAACACACTGAAAAATAAACCATTTTTTCTTTGTTATTGATATTGCACGTATTTGTTCCCGTATTACTCGAGTAATAATTAGTAGTGCCGAATCTTTTTTAAGCTTATATGTATATATAATCATATATTAATATTACAATGTATATATCACCTTATCTAGGATCGATATTTTTCTTTAAACGTCATTTATCAGTACTTATTGGTAAAAGGCTGAATTTGTTTGCGCTACTTATCCTGCACTGCATCCAGACTGTATCGAAAATTATATTTTATTAGGCGTTGATGTTGTGATGATAACATGAAATCACTTCATCCCAGTTCGTTTTACGAATTATCTTTTACGTTAAACTATTCGGAAAATGAAATAACCGCGTTAGTATCGTTGTACTATACTTATTGATTTTAATATTGAATATAATACGTTTACTTGGAATAAATATCAAAGTCAATAATATAATTGCACTTGTGTAATCATTATCGCATCGTTTAATATCGTAAAATTAATTACTTTCATACATAAATGAAAATTGGGCGAATTATTTTTAATTAAACTATTAATTTATTATACTCGTAGTTTCTTTTAGTTTTTTATTCACATTGTGCATTGTTCCGCAGTTACCGCATAAATCAAATATATGTTTCAAAAATACCAGGAGTCTCTCCTGCGCAAAGGAGTATGATAATCCACAAACAAATAATCTCGATTGTGAAATTACACACGACAATCAAGCAGTTAGTATTCCAATATCATCTCAGACAAAATTTTGAAAGCGGAATATTCTTTGAAAACTTGGTCTTTTTTCTTTTTAAATTTTTCTAATATTAGTTCTTCTTATTCGCACAATTGATTCACACAAGTTATTGTTTTATTCGTTCTTAATTCCAGAACGATCTAAAAGTAACAAATATTTTCTTTTTTAAAGTTACGTCGATTTTTTACAACTAACGGAAATACCGATATACAACATTTTTTGCTTCTTCGGTCTGATTACGTTCATTCTTGCTCTCTTTCAAGTGAGTATCACATACTTGGACGAAATTCGGTTGGTTAACAAGTATCGTTGATTGACAAATCCTTCTTTGTCACAGTTTGCGAAAGCAATGTCAACCAGAAACGACATGGAGGAATTGTTGGCATCATTATGTACTGTAGTTACTTCTGTACTTTACGCTTTTACTGTCACTCATTTCGCCCAGGAGTTGACGGATCATGGCTCCTGTATTTTTCAGCATCTGTAAGTAGTGTGTATCTACTTAATTCACACCGATACATTAAAAAATGCACCACTTTCAAATACTATACCACTTTCGTTGTTTGTATGGTATGTACAATTGCAAATATAAATATGTTATAACATGTTATACTGAATATCGTTATTGTAAGAAAATACTTGTAGATGCAACATCAAATGGTACGATCTGCCACTGATGGAACAAAAAGTAGTACTCTTTCTCATGCGAAACAGTCTAAAGGATCTTACTTTTATTATTGGTGGTGTTACGGCTGCGTCTCATGATATGTTTGCAATGGTAACTATGGTATGAATATTGTTGAATTCTAGATATATACTGAAACTGACTTTGTTTTAGTATGTTCGAACAGCCTTTTCGTATTTCATGGTTGTTTATTCCCTCGAATAAAATACTTATCAATTTCTCGTCATCTCTGTGCGGGAAACTGAGCGCGCATAGATATTTTCGACCGAAAAGTTCATTGTATAAAGTAGTAAAACTAGCTGTTTTCACAGGATACGTTTGTATTATCTTAATTTTTATCTCACTGATATCTTTATTGCAAGACGTGTGTGCGTGTCTTTGTCTATATCTATGTGATATATCTGTATGATAATTCAATTAAATATATGTTGCCAAAGTAGAAAAAAATTTCAATAAATACACGAAGTACGAGCATCAGTGGGAGGTTTATAATAGAATCACCTGTTAGTTACACATCCCTTTCTTGTTACCTTCGCACCGCTATTTTACACCATATTCATGAATGTTCACAAGAAAACCATCTGTTTCCCCTTATTCGAGTACTATAATCTACGATGTTCAATTATTGTTTCCGTCTACTTCCATTCGCCAGGGTCTATTGTTATTGCCTTCTGATATAGAATTATTAATACTGTGCATGTCAATGAAGGGATGGAGCATTTTACAATATACGATACAATTTGGATGGACAATCGTTCAATTCTATCGGTAAAATGATCTCTACGTGCAGTTGCACGAACATGAACTACATCAGGAACGAGTATGTAATACTTGGAATTTGTTAAAACTGGTCGATTATTAAGTTACATATTATTAAGTCGCGAAGACTTTTCTTTATCGTAATACCATTAAATAGCAACATTTTTCAGGTGAAATGAAATATTAGATAGACCTTTATAATTTCTTCAAGATATTCGTTTTTAATGACGAACGTTAATGGATACCGAAAAGAACTAGTAATTTAATTTTCCTCTGATCCAGTAAACTATTAGTGTTTCAATAATTTAATTATTATTCAATTTAATAATTAAAGTATTAATATACTTCAATTCTATTTTCTCCTGTGTCGATTCACAACCAAAGTTATTTCTATTCCAGAATGAGAATATGTAAGCGTAAGAATAAACAAGTTTGGAAGATGTCTAAAAACTCGATGAAAGCAATAAGAAAATTGTTCAAAGATCTTGAAATCGACGATATTCGCAAGCAAAAGACGTACGAAATCCTGATAACGAAGATATCTAATTCGAAGACGTAAATTACGCCCTTGTATAATCGTGAATCGTGGTAAGAATCCGAGGACGTAAAAACTGAGAGTTACAAAACACGAATTCACATCGCTGTTTATTCCAGGTAAAATATATTAGTTCATAATTGAACGTAATTATCGTACCACGTAGTTATTACACTTTGAACAGCTGGCAATTTCCCCTTACCAGATATAAATTTCGCTATTATTATCGTAAATGATCACAAGTATTCATAAACAAGGAACGAAACTTATACTCATGAACATAACTCACGATCAGCAAACTCTGTTACACGAGTAAAATAGATAAGAGGCAAGTGTCCTCGATGATTCCGAATATAATGAATAATTTCAGCCTTTTTGCTATTTTATCAAATATTTAGCATGAAAAATTCAGGAATGTTACGTTCAGTATGATATCGATCCGGTTTAAATCCTCCTTTGTGTTTTCTAAGTGGCCTTTTGGTTACCGTTCGGAAACAATTTCAAGCATTGACCAAGCTGAAAGATTCGAAGGTGCGGGGACCATCCAGCTCATTGACAGGGAAACGATCGCCGGTATTCTCAGATTCAAAGCGCAAAAGTGCCCCGGCTCGTGAATAGAAATGAACTGAACCTGGAAGTCGTTACCGCGAGGCTGATGGTATCCTTTGCCTTCGATCAGTCCTACCCGAGATTACTCCTTTCACCAGAGAATATTCCAATTTTTTTTCCCCTGTCCTTTCTTTGATAATCCCCTGACTAGAGCGAAGTTTCAACATCCCGTAATATTTTCCCGTTCGATGCGTTTCTTGTTTCATTCTCCTCCGACTTTTGTGCAACGGGTGAAATATTTTTCTGCAGAAGTAACGATAAAAATAGTAAGACGATAATCCGCAAGATCGTAAAATGGCAGAAAGTAAATTCAGTAGAAGCGAGGTAGACTCGGTAAGAAACTGTTTCGTTGTTTATCGCTTGAAACGAATCATCGAATTTTCTATATCTTACACGCGATTCGTGTGTTGATTCGTTTGATCGAAAATTCCAAATCTTAATCGTACCGCACCGTTCATTGTTTAAATGTTTACATTACTATGAAAAATTTGTCGAACTGTCTGTATCTTAGATGGACTTCGTTGATCAAATGTTGATCATATGCGAATTATATGGAAAAGTTACTACCATCTCTGTTGATTACTCCAATTAGACGTTGGCAAAAGACGGTAGGATTAAACAGTATTTTTGTAATTTCTAGTTATTCATTGACAGATTTGCAAAACGAGGTGGTATCTAAAATCGAGTAACGGATATTTCAACCAACGAAGAGTGCAATTAAACCAAACCCGTCACGCTATCTGTGACACAAATTTCAATGTAAGCAACTTCACCTACTTATGGGAAATTCCCGATCACGATTTCACCCGCGCAACTCTAAACTACCAATTGTTACGATCGAATTGGCTATGCCGTGATACAACGAGACTCGTAGCGTCAGGCAGGCTCGTTAAAATCAGAAAAAGAGGCTCGGAACAAGCTAAAGCGAGAAGCGAACCTACCCGAGCGGTCTTGGTCTCGATAAGGGATCGGAAGTTTTCGAGGCCACTGATCGCTGCGAAGGAGGCGCGGCAAAAAGTGAAATCGCGTCGGAATCTGGCCGAACGCGAAAGAAACCACGCAGCGGCGTGAAATTACAAGCGTCTGGTCCGTCAACCTTCAACGATCTTCGACGAAATAGGGAAGCAATTGGCGAGAAACGAAGCGTGAAGCGTCTGCTCGGTAATCAGCGGACCAACCGGTCACCGTAGATCGGCTTGGTCGATCGCGAGAGATCACGCGGCCCATTTGCGCGAGTAACTATTTAGTATGAAGGAAGAAAAAGAAACGAACGTCTACGTGGATGAAACGATAGGTAGGTGGCGAAAGGGTACGTTACCTTGGACCCGCTACCGAATCGACCCTCTTATCTAAAACGCGAATATAACGTCTCTATCCAGTCACTACCACCTTCTCTTTTCGTCGACTATTGCCTATTATCGCTCGGGGCGCGAACTTACCACGGTCGTAGCTCCAAGCACGTGAAAGGGAATTATTCCAAGCGGCGCCGCACCTTTAGCTTGCCATTCGTCGGATGAAATCACTGGGCCATTCTTGCGGTCGTTTGCTGGTACGTAGTTTGGATTCGGCGCTTGGTGAACGCGTCGTTGTTCCGGTTTTTCGATTCTTTCACACGGACGACAGTGGAAGATGGGAGGTATAAGGGTATTTTCATAAATATAAGGCTATTTCAGGCTTTATAATTCAGTTGTTTTTCTCTCTTCTTTTCTTTTTTTTTCTTCTTACACTTTCGAGATGGATTTTTATTTTAACAATGAACGTAGCGTTATCGTAGGGACTATAATATACTGAAGTTTGACAAGTAGGTTAATCGTAGTTTTTTTAATGGGATATGTAATTTGATTCGTAACGAGAACTTATCTTCCAACACGTCTTTCAACATCGAGTTTTAGATGTCCCTACAACAGGTGCTATGTCATAAAAGAAAAATATTTATATGTCGAGAAGGAGAAGTTTCGTACGTTTGTATGATCTTTTCCATTCTTGGAGCGCGTAGAATACGACACCGAAATTTCGCTACCTCGAATTTTCTGTTGCATTTATACCACCTACCGTATTATGCAAGGTCCTCTCTTTCAAAAACTGATCGAATTTTGGTACCGCCGGCATCGTTCCAAGGGAGTCGTAAAAGTATGAAGTGGAAAGAGAAAACGAGAGGAAAAATCGGGGAAAAGCAGAAAGAAGCCAGACGGCGCACCTGTCCCGCAAAGTTGTTCGCATTAATTCGAACTAATCTCGTAAGATCGTAAGGAACAGTGTTACTGGAGGAGCTTCTCATAGCGGTGTTCTCTTCTTCGGCGTAAAAAGGGTGCCGAGATAGGATGCGAAGCTCGTTTTACCGTAATTCCACTTCCATGTCTAATCTCTGCGATGTTTTCGAAGGTGAACGCGTATGTTCAAGAAATAATTTAACTTGTTAGAAAAATAGTGAGGTTGCTTATTTGATATCTCGAATCGTTAATTCGATAACAGATGACGAAGAAGGCTTACGATCTATTGAAATATGTTACAGAACCAACGAACAATCGACGAAATAGCTTGAAAGATTAGGTTTTACGCTGTTAATCTTTTATTAGAATAAAAATAAATTACTATAATCTGCTGTTCTGGTTATGCAGGATGCGATGGAAAATTACGTACAAGCGGGCACGAGGTGATTTCGTATGAAAAAAAAAAAAATAAGAACGAGATACAGAATGAGATTTCTTCCTCCGAAGTTTAGCTTTCGAGAAATTCAAGTTTTAAAGTTTCTTAAGCACGCTCGAACTTGGCTAACTACTAGATATGAGCGAACAATCGATAGGATGTTATACTGGACGCGAAAATAAGTAAAAGCTTCCACTTACTTGCACGCGTGGGACGACCTGCAGCCGATTGTTTAGTCCTGTCCAGTCCGAAATTCGCCGTGTTCAAGTGTACTTGATAAATTTCGACGAGAAAACATTGTTTTTTTAAGAAACTCGATTTCCTCGCGAAACAAGTCTCGGACGGAAAAATTGTACTGTATATCTTTTCCTCTTTTTTTCATAGCGAATCACCTCGTGCCCGCTTGTACATTTTGGCCGCACCCTGTATACGTTTTAATCGATTGAATTAATACAGTCGTTAATTCGTCGCTTATTTTTATCCAAATATTGTTACTATACCAAAATACTCGCCGCGTACTTGGGAGCGATATCGTACAAGGAATAGTAGTAACAGGTTCGAAGACAAGGGGTGGAAAAGTGGAGCATGCGAAATCCGCGTGGAAACTTGTTACTCACGAGAGTGCTTCCGTGACTATCTGCAGGCCTCGTATCATGGTCTTTTACAAGTGGCTGGAAAACACGCGAGTGCTTTTCGCTGTGCGAATCGCCGTTTCGTGAACAACCATCCTCTGCTAATCATATCCACGTGATCCGTCTACGAACGGATCGTTACTTCCTTTGGAAACTCTCTTGAAGAATATTGTTTTCTGCTGGTATCCTTTTGCTCGCGTGAAAGTTTCTCTCTCGGACAGTGATGTTAAATAGGAAAAATTGAATGGTTGTCGATAAAGATAGAAATGGGGAAGAGGGTTGTTGGAAAACGACGTCAGATTAATTTCGTTTTGTTACATTCGTTCTCTCGCGTTTCACGCTGAGTGTATAATCTATATATATATGTATATAATATTGTGTACATAAATTGTTGATTATCTAAACGATAGATGTGTTTGTTTGCGACAAAACTGGTCTCAGAATCTAATGTAATATGTTTCCGCAGTTTTTTTATTTACAAAACCATTTGAAAAGATGTGTTTCTATTGTAAATTATTAATCAAGGAAGACGAGTGAACTCATCACGTAGATTTCTAATCTCGTAAATATAATTATAGTTTCTCTATTTGTAGATCTGTCTTTTATCGTGTCGTTCCTTTTAAAAATCGCTTACATTATATACAATAATAGAAACGATCGTAATAATCGTTGCAGTGACAGTGCATTTTACGTTGAATGTTCTGTTCTTTAAAAAGTAAAAGAGAGTGGAAAGGAAGTAGAGTAGAAAGAGATAACTTGAGTGCCAAGTCTTGTGTTAAAGGAGGAAATATAAAAACGCAGAAAAACTTGGAAAAATAAGAGGCAATATAGCGAGTCTGGTCGACGAACGAAAGCTTGACCATTAGAAACAGGATATAAGAAAATAAACTGAAAATATGAGGAGAAAATATAGAGGTGCGATCGAAGAGACTTAGGCAAGTTGTCCAATATGTATGAACACTAGACTCATGCAAAATCGTGAGAGATTAGATGAAAAATGGAAGGGGAGATTCGGAGAAACGTGTGTGAGAATATGAACGAGAAGAACGTGACCGTAGAGAAAACGTAATAATAGGATAATAGGGTATAATAAAAGAAATAAAGAATTCCATATTTTCCAGTTTTAAAGCACTAATTTTGCAGCTGCTTCGATTCCTTCGACATAAATTTTCTTACATTACAAAATATTCACGTAATAATGTATAATAGATACCGTCGAATATTTTTTTGCAAACTACCTCGTTTACAGACTGCACAGAAATTTATTATTTCCAATAGTAAATTTTCTTAATTTTCTTTAGTGCAGAAGTAGATTTATACGAATACTTTTTGGGGGGAAACCATCTCATTTATACATTTCTCAGATATCTATCATATTATAATGGAGAATTGTTTCTCTTTAGAGCGAAAATAGGTTTACGAATATCACAGTAAGGTACGACAAAGCGATTAATATTTTAGTGCAGTAATAAAGTTTGTGAAAAGAGGCAACTAAGAATAGGATGTTATAGAAACAATTATGAAATGTTCAACATTTCGGTAGAATAATAAAATTCCACCGAAAAGAAATTACTAAGGATGAGATGACACAATGGACACTCTTAGGACAGCCGCTTTTCGAGATGTCGCCGGTTCTCCATCTTAGCAGAGACAAGAGCAGACCGTCTTTTCGTGTCGAGTGGCCGAGCTTGAAACTTTATTAAGAAGGTCGAATTTCTTCGAAAAAGAGCAAATGCTCGGTTATTACACCTAAATATATCTCTGCGAGCCCTGCTTCCGAGGATGCTTGGCCATTTTTTCCCTTTTTTTTTTTTTTTTTTGTTTTAATACACTATTATTGCCTCCTCGTTATTGCCACACGATGCAATATCAAGCCGCTCATATAACGCTATGCTACTTCGAGCCACTTTCACGATACAAAATTAATTCCATGTCAGATTTAAACTTTGGCCTTGTTCGTGTTTTATTCCATC
Organism: Bombus confusus; assembly: GCA_014737475.1. Lineage (NCBI taxonomy): Eukaryota > Metazoa > Arthropoda > Insecta > Hymenoptera > Apidae > Bombus > Bombus confusus. Next base: position 3,066,013 of record JACXIV010000015.1, read on the forward strand.
GACGTGCACACGACTCGGTTTCTCTTTCTCATAATTATTTATCCTATGGAATTCCAATGCCTCGCTCGTGAGAATTAAACACGAAAGAAGGTACGTAGAAAATATACAAACTGAATTTTCTACAACTTTTCTAATTATTCGTATTTCTGTACAGAAGAGAGGCTGAACGATTCCTTGGAACAACATTTCGTAGCCGTAATATCAAAAACGGGATTCCAAAGTGTAAATCGTGTGAAAAAAAGTTACAAATAAAACGTTCACGAGAAATGGGAGAAATAGAAATCTTTTAACCATCCTTCTTTCAGACAAATTTTTTAGCGCGCGAAAAGCACGATTCGAGGATGTAAAAGATCTATCAAAAAGAGACAATCTTAGTCTTCTCAAAGTCTTCGTATAGAAACCTGCATTGGCATTTCGTTCGAAACTTACACGTGCAACTTACACGAAACTCGCTTTCATTTCTATCTCAAAATCCGGACCGTTCATAGTCATGATCTAACGTCATCCAAATTGATTTTCACCGATTGTCGCGACATTTTTTCCACGCCGTGGATGTTCGTGAATCGTTAAGGGGCTGCTCACGTATCTCATAGTTAAGGCACCATTGGAGAGCGCGTTCCGTGGGTGCAATATTGGCCAGGGACCAATTTCGACTCGACTCACCACCTGATCCACCTCAGTCGTGGTTCTTCTTAAAGCAGCGCCTCGTCCATGGCCATCGACTTGATTTCTTCCACTATCCGTCCTTCGTTTCCTCCGTCCTCGAGTGTGCGGCGCGTCCTCGAGACAACGACGGTGCAATAATCATCGCCGTTCCATTTTACTATCCGTGAACCGAGACACAGTGTGCTCGTTCAACGAACGACCCTGAATAAACGGAGTAAGAGACGAAGGAACTGCTGGAAAAATCTCGTGCAATGATACTCTTCCTGGAACGAGATTTCTTCTTTCGGGAAATTAGGTGGACATGTTTGGGGGCTGCAACTGAGAGCGTCGTTAACGCTGGCAACTACCGAAACCATCAAAATGAATTTTCTGTTGTTTTTTTTCTTTTTTTTTTTTTTTTTTTTTTCTCTAGGATTGATATCATAAGATCGCGTAGATGCTTCTAGAAAAGGTGAAATTAATCTCGACTTTCGTTGAGATTGGAACTCGATTATGCGGAACGTTGAAAATACGAGAAGCAGATCTTTTTACATTTTTCGAAAAACTCCATTGAAAGAATTAACCTTAAACTCTCTTGTGGCCGAATAAAACAGAATTTCGAGAGAAAGAGGAAATCGCATTGGGAGATGATTAACTTCGAGCTAATTTGAAATCGGATGCAGCATCGAAATTAAAACATCGTTTAAAATACAGGCAATAAATCCTCGTACTTACAGCGATGTATTATTTATCTAAAATTTCACTGTTTTGCTAAATGTCGTTTCCTCTGTTGCAAAACGATCTTCGNGGTTTCTCTCGTGATACTCCGTGATCGCTGTGAATTGAGATTGGAACTCGATTATGCGGAACGTTGAAAATGCGAGAAGTAGATCTTTTTACATTTTTCGAAAAGCTTTATTAATTTACGGAACCTTCATTGAAAGAATTAACTTTAAACTCTCTTGTGGCCGAATAAAACAGAATTTCGAGAGAAAGAGGAAATCGCATTGGGAGATGATTAACTTCGAGCTAATTTGAAATCGGATGCAGCATCGAAATTAAAACATCGTTTAAAATACAGGCAATAAATCCTCGTACTCACAGCGATATATTATTTATCTAAAATTTCACTGTTTTGCTAAATGTCGTTTCCTCTGTTGCAAAACGATCTTCGGGTTTCTCTCGTGATACTCCGTGATCGCTGTGAATTAAAAAAGGAATAAAACAGCATAAAACGTGAGATTGTTCTTAGAGTCAGACGTGCTGCAGTGTCACGCGCGAATGAAAAGTATCGTAGTTGGAGCAAGTTTTAACGTCGTGCAGACCGCGTTGCAAGTCATGCCGTAAGGAACAGCCTCAAACACATTGTTGTAAACTAAAACCGTTCCCGTACATTCTCGTGAATACGAAGATTAAAAAATAGAGGACGCGATGATAACAGGATTACCTCTCCCTTTCTCTTTCTCCGCTCATTCTCATGCAAACCCGTTTATGGTCGTCCGTAGGCTACGGTTCCAGCTGAATATTCTGCGTTTTTCCAAAGTAGTACGTGTCACGATACTCGACGTGTCTAAAATCTTGACTGCGATAGATTAAGAAGGACGATCGTCAAAATGTTTAATTTACGAGAGACAGAAGAATTTGAAGAAATAGAATGTTCTCGGCGAAAGAATTTCGTTTCTCTGGTCAGTCATTCGAGGGCTTCGGTTTTCGTCGTAATTAGAAAGAGGAATTTAGATCGCGAGTATTTTAGGGAAGAGCTTTATTGCAGAAAGCTTTGGTCGAAGAAAAACGTGGAATTCAAACATTGGATTAGCAAAGCTTCGTTCCTGAAAGCTTTAGAAGAAGGATATGGTTCGAATTTGAATATTCAATTAAAAAGCTTTATTTGATTATCCAGTTAAAAAATTGTACTCTTGGAAGCTTCGGTCAAAGAGAATCATTTTTAGCAAAATATTCAATTTGAAACTTTACTCTTCAAAACGCTGATGAAAGGGAAACATTTGTATTCGAATATTTGCTTCAAACGCTCTACCTGTGGACGGAAATCGGGAACAAAAATTTTTGTTAAGACGTTCAATTAAAGAATCTTCATCTTTGATAACTCTAATCAAGAACAGCTGCGCGTTCGAATATTCGCGAGATTGATATTTATATCGCGATAGTTTAGTTAATAAAGTACCAATTAATTTGAAAAATATAAGAAATATAAGAAATAAATAGCTAAAATAGTAGCTAAAAATTAATAGAATATTTTTCCTCGAAATCTTCAAGCCAGAGGAAACTTCAAATTCGTATAACATAATCATCGATATTAATTAAACGCTTCCTCCTTTGGTCGAACTAAGAGCAAACGATGGAGGAAAGAACAAATGAAAGGAAAATAACACGAAACAGTTTGATTGGTATACGATATCAGGCTTCCAATCGACATAACACGTTTGGAATGTATTAATTGGAATGGAAGGGAGGGATTTAAAAGAGCTCTCCAGCACGAATTTATGAGAGAAGTTATTTTTTAATTTAATTCACGCGGCTCGCTCGTTCGTTGGTCGAAGGTTTCGAACGAATGGTAATCAAAATAATTGAAAAGTTACCGGTCGATCTATATTATTGCTTTTTAATTGCCAAATGGAATACCATGAAAGGATACAAAGCTTCGTGCATTAGCCTCTATGGCGACTTTATGATGGCAATATTTCGAACCAGAGTTTCATTAAATTTATTATTTAATTATATCCTACACTGCGGTAATTAAAATTAAAAGGTACAGTTAGATTCATAATTGAATTACGTATAATATAACTAAAGAACTTCGGTACCTATAATAGAGACGATCTCCTCCAAATATTGTGAAATTCAAGTATTTGCAAATTTAAATATACAGTCAATCGTTGGATAACACGATACTCGTGCGATTTAATAAAATGACGATATCGTGATTGCATCGATACGTAAGTGTTTCGCGAAATTATTTGGATATTTACTATAGAAATCTTTTACGTACATATCGTGTAAGAAAAACATATTTCCAATACGATCACGATAGTCGAGCCTCGCTGTGGCGCTAATAAAATTGGAAAATATTTAATACAGCGCGCGTAACATATTATAGAAGGTTTCTTGCGGGCATTCTCAAACGAGCCACTGTACCTATCAGTGTCATTAAGTTTCAAATATAAAAGCTTAAATATCAGAAAGACACGAATGAAATTGAAATCTCGATTTAAAATATTACTCGAGATATTACTAATATTACTAATTTGGTGCTAAATGCTTACAAACTTCATACAAACTTCGATGACAAGATGATTGCTAAAACTAACCGTAGTTTCGTTATAATATTTAGAAAAGGATGCACGTGTAGATCTTCGCGCGTCAGTCCGTGTTAGGCTCGATTATTAATTATTAGCTATTACTTGCGTTTGACTTTTCTAAAGGAAATCGGATGTTGGATTCGATCGAAACGTTATATCGTCGATTAGCGCGCTTGATTTCCTTTTATCCCGTTTCTTTCTCCGCCGATTGGTATGGCCGGCTTACAGGCAACATTTCACGCTCCGTCGAATAGAACTTTTAATTAAAACGTCAGATTCCGCGATGACTCGATGACAATCGAGATCTCTATTCGACCGATCAGGTGAAAACGATATCTCGATAATCTGTCTCGATACCTGTCCGTAAACTTTTCCGTGTTACAAAAGCGATTTCATTCCGTCGGAAAATATCGAGAAACTTTCAGCTTTGTAATATCTCTCCCTTCCGTTTATATTCCATTCTTTTTCTTTCTCCTAAATATACAGGAAATTCTAGAATAATATACTGTTAATTAGTTCGACATTATATACGGCATAGAAATGTGATGATAACGTTCCATCTATTATCCCATAATGTTGCCAGTAGCCGAGGTTCGTGTATACGTAGACTCAGCTGTAAATGTTTATTTTGAAAGGGAGAAATAGCGTAATGTTTGAAAGAGACATAATTTTAATACGCTATTTTACCTCGTCCATTTTCTTAACGCTCGATCGCATTTTATTTTTGTTCGTTACAATAATTCGATATACTGAGAAACATCGTAATTTGTAGAAAAAAATGACGAAAAAACGAAGCATCGAAGAGCCATGAAAATTGGAGGATTAAGAAATTGATCTCGTGGTTGAACGTTAATTGAAGCAAATAAAAAGGGAAAAGGAGGACGCTGAAAAGAATTCAGAAACTTGTACAACAGAGGCAATACGAAGAAATCATTCTCACCGACGCAGAAGTAATCTATAAAGAATCATTCTACGATCAATCAAGAAGACAGCAAAGAAATTCATTTCTCCGTACCATTAATTATTAACCTTCCCCCCTAACGAACGTCGTAAATCAAACGCAATGCGCTCGATCGGACAAAAGAGGAACGGCCGATATCATAAAATCTCCTTCGATAAAACAAGACTTCCTTGTGCCTACGTGACACGAAGAAATCAAAGGAAGAGGAGGAGAAAGCGAGAGAAGTAAAAAATCTAATAAAAATTGCGTAGCTCTTCCCAATTTCCACTATTTGATCCCAGTCCTTTTTCCATGAGCAAGATTCTTTCAATTCGACATGTTCTCGGTTCGATTCGCTTAATTGAAAATTGATCAGGACGGTCAAGTTAGGTGATCATTTTTTGAACGATGCGAGTAATTTTTGAACGATGAAAGTTTCCCTTCTTCAAACACAATCCTTTGTAAATCCTGGGATATTACAGTGAATTGATCTGAAGCAATATTTCATATTTATTTGTTTTCACAAACGCCCCGTTAGTGACAAAATAACAGTCTTAAAAGAAGATTCCAACGAAATAGTCAAAAGTCGATAAAATAGAAACTGAGAAACGTAGACGATAAAATAGGAAATGGGGGAAATAATCGATAAAATGGGACCAATGGAGATAATAAAATAGTAACCTGGGAAAAAATGGCTAATTCGAAGAAGAATTTCTGAGGAGCAAAAATCGGGTTGAAGGCCACTATGTATACCGTATACATACATACGTATGAAGAAGGGCCGTGCTTTCTTTTAACGAAGTATAGGCTTAATAAGAACGTTGCACTATTAGGTCCTGAGTAAACGAGTTAATCCGACACACCTGTCGAACCGGAAAACATAGCAACGTGCAGCAACATCCGATAGACAGGCTACGTCGAATCCTTTTAACTTAACGACCTCATAAACCAGCCGTCCGCTTGTTACCGTATCGAGCCTCCACATTTTTTTTCTCTCTCTTCATCCTCTTCTTCGTTCATTTCTCTTTTTACCATCATTTTTCCCCTTCTATTTTTATATCTTCGTAGGGCGTGTAACGGTTGATTACCGAAGGCTCCTGAATAAGAGTTACTTAACGCTAACAACGTTACAGTAATATAATTATTAAAGATACGCTAATACGATTAATTCCTATAATTATTACCAAATCTACGGAGTCTCGGTTAATACGCGTCAAAGGTGTAGAATGATTCTTTGGTTTGACGTTGGTTAGCCACCACGGTAGTCATCGATGACGAACGTTAGCAAATTTTTTAGAACCATTAAAATAAGATACATTTCGTGAACTAAACAATTTTTAACAAAATTGCGCAAATACGGTATATTCCACAAAGATTAAGTGTTATGGTGTTAGTATAATTTCAATCTATTGCGGGACGAAATATATAAAACTCAGCGGTGGCAGTTAAACCGTGTTAAAAGTAATTGTATTTTGGTTAATTTTTTTAGAGAAAATAGAAGAAAGAAGAAAATTATTAAACATCTTTTTTTCTCGTATTATTCCTCATTTGTATTTGATAAAGGCGTTTTGTATTAAAAATAAAGTCACCTAAAGTCAGAGGATTAGATAGTTGCAACCAACGATGGAACTGAACTGACGTTTATTAAAAGTTCATGTAAGTACGTCATCAATCTAAGAGAAGAGAGGAAAGAGAAAGATTACGAAATATTTTACATTCTTGTTATTCGTTATTCATATTTGACGAACACGTTTTGCGTTAAGAATAGAGTTAGTCAGGCAGGATTAAATAATTATGAGCGACAACATCGTTCATTGGGAACGAACATGCAAGCGTTCTGTCAACGTGAAATAATTGTTATATTATGATGGACATCGATTGTATAATATGTGCCTCCGCTTTCAATAGCCAACATACGAGTTTTCGATTATTGAGATCCAATTTCTGACGTTAGAGACATTACAGAATGAAATTGAATTCTCCCAGTTCCCTGGCAGTTGAGTAACGCGAATTTCAGCGTAGTACATTCGCCAAACGATGGCTCGTTATCAAGCATTATGCCTGTAAAATCTATTTCCACGGAGGCTGAACTATTTACCTTACATATATCATTATAAGCTGAAACATTTAATAATAATATATGTAATAATAACGAATTAAACGATAAATAATATTAAAAATCAATATTCAATTAATACAAGTGTATATAATTCGTTGATTCAGAATGTGCAAGAATTATATCGTTTATTCAACTATGTAAATTGAAGCAGATTAATGAACAGCATAATTTTACATGAAATGCAACGCGAATTACAATGGACGCGGCATAATTTTACTTGAAACACTGTATATACATACATCTATCATTCTTCCAGTTCGACGCAAATTCATCGGAAAATATAGCGAACTTCAGTTATTTACGTTGCGAAAGAATGTTAAAATTAATAATAGCAAACTTCAACAACTTACGCTGCTCCCTCAAATAGTTGCAAAATGAATGTTACGCAACATGAAGCGAAAGGGATGTTAAAATTGATAACTACGAAATTTAACAACGCTCAAATTATTGAAACAAAATATTTTACACGGGACACTCCTTTCAATTTTTCTGCTATTCCGCATCTTTGAATCTTTCAATAGTTTCATAACATCTCTTTCACAATTGTGAAAAAAATACGCCAATCCCGAAAAGGTAGTACAATCTCGTACAGAACATAAAATAAAATAAAATAGAAGAAACGTTAGAATTAATAACAACGAAATAAAATAAAAGGGACGTCGGAGTTAATAATAAAATCTAGCGACTCGTGGATTATTAAGATCAACAATTTTACCTAATTACGTAATTATCTAATTATACGCCCCTTTTCTTCCATTCTTCCCGTTTATCGAACCAAATTTCTCACTGTCACGATTTTCAACAATCGAAACGACGAAGAACGAATCGTTATTTCTATCGTGCTATTCTCTCCGCTAGAAAAGTTCTTTAAAAAAAAAAAAAAACCCCTCCGAAGAAGATTATTACCGATAATAACGAGAGCGCTAAGGAGGAGATCGTTTGTAGGCGCGTCGATTTGTTGGAAAGCGCGTACATCACGGAATTGAATGTTCCGATTACGGGAATCATCGTCGAGACCTATGTGTAACCTGTTACGAAAGCGATTACGTCTTTCTCCTTGATACCACACCTCTGTCTACAACATCTCGCGTATTAGGATAAACTGCTGCGATTACGACAGGTGGAGCCGGTCGTATTTTGCAATTTTCCTGTCGGGTGCAAGACCGCGCCGAGATGCGGCAAATTACAGCCAACGCTATTTATGACCATCGTACGCACATTTTGTTGCATCACGCCACTTCAGACACCTCGAACTGAACCGATACGCGAAGAAACACCAGTGACTCTCATGTCTACCGATACTTTTCCTTTATCTGAAATAATTTATACGTTAAGAATATTTTACGTCATTTGTTCATACGTCAATAGTACGAAGAAATAGAACGAATGTTGGGAATGCGAGCTTTTCGAGGACAAATACGTGCGGAAATTTAGGCCACGTGGCAAAGAGAGTGTAGGGAATGAGAAAAGGGAAAGATAGTCGAAGAAGGAGGAAAAAAAGACAGGGCTGTAGACTGGGTGAGGAAATTGGAAGGGAAGAAAGAGGAAAGGGCGAAGAGAGAGCGGGTTTCTAGTTAAGTAGGTAAATTGGGCAATTAGGTAAAGATTTATTCGTTAGATAACGGATAATAGGCGTACGTAATAGTTAGTGAGTAATTAGAGAGGTGACAGATAGTAGACAGGTAATGGTAAAATAAGGGTAAGGTAAATAAAAAGTAATAATTCAGATAAGGGTAAATGATTAAGTGAGAACGCAAGACAATAATTGGGCAATAATTGTAAATCGATAATAATTGTAATAATAATAATCGAAAATAATTGTTTCTTTTGTGCCTGAAAGACTGGGGATAAACTATATACTACTACTATTGCGTTAAAACTTTTTTATATAATATATTTACACTTAACAGGTGTCTTATATAATTCATTCGTTTCGTCTGTTTCTTCTTTTTTTAATTTTTGGTATTTCAGATGCAACTTCGGCTTGAAGATTTTTATTATTCGTTTGCACAGTTAAATAGGTGTTTGGAGATTCGTTAATCGAGTTGGTGGATGGGTGATTAAAATGGATGTAGTGTATGAATAATCGGTCAGTTTGTTCGTATATTTGGGATTTGGACAAATCGACAGGTTTTTCGCTTTGAGAATATTTTATATTTGATTTTCATTAAAAGCCAAATTATTCGATCAGTTCTATCGAGAATAATCCTACTCGATCAATTTCTGAAGTTTTAAGCGCTACGTATCCTAGTACTAAAATTAAAAGATCTACGAAACACGGGATCGATGAGTTTGTCCGACATACACCAACTTTACCAAAGATAATTATTTGGATAATCTCTGTGAAAGATTAAATATCAACCATCGACTCTTATATTAAAAGTCTTCAAAAAGTGGAATTGACGAGCTCGGTCTATATGTGGTAGATCGATTCTATCAAGAATAATCGCTCGATTAATCTTTGAAAAATACTAGTCATATACTGTAGAAAATAGAAATACGTCGGTAGAAAAATTACAAAACTTGAATAAAGCGAAGTTAATAATGTGAGTAAATTTCACTTACGATAAACATTTCATTTCTGAACATTCAAATGCTAATCATATATTCTTGAAGGTCCTGAAATTAAGAAATTTTCAAACAGTGACGTTGATGCGTCCCTTCTATACATTACTGATAAGTTCCCGTAATTCACTCCCAGCTACACGTGAAGAGCGATGGAAATCAGTGTTAAATATGTGGTTGAACTATCGTAAAGAGAAGCAGCTTGCAGAGCTTTTATCGCGACGTCAAGTCATAAACGTCAATTAACCGTGGTTCTTTCTGTTGAAGAAGAGAAGGCAGCTACGGTCTGCATGTTGTAAGCGCGAAGCATTATTATCCCCTCATCTGTTTCCGATGCTATCTTCATGTTCTTGTTAATTAACACCTATGCGGCCGCTGATTGTAGCCTCTGGCAGCTCCAAGAACGTATTCATGCGAAGATCTATCGAGAACGCTAACAAAAACCTGAAGAACCGTTTATACGTTTATGCATACCAGCATTTTTTGTCAATGAAATGAAAAAATTCTTCTTTTATAATAAACCATGAAAGCTAATAAATATATTAAAAATAATAGTATAATCTTTAATATTTTTTAATAAAACGATTGTCTCATATTAACGTAAATATACATTTTATAATTATGTACGTTCTTATAAATTTTATATCTTAAAAATTTATCAAAAATATTGGATGATGAACAATTCGTACAATACACAAACAAGTTCACTGATACATAGTAATAAGTAGATTCAGTCGGTAGGAGTTCAACTAGTCAGACACTGGTCAAGATATTACAATTTTATTTGCATTCTGTCTCTAAGTTTCCTTTCGTTCTGTCGAAAAGTTCTAAAACTAACTTGATATCTGCCATTTAAAAAAGGAAATAATAGTACGCTCCTCGTTCCCCAAGCTGCACTTTCCCCCTTTCTGTGCTGTTTTTCAACAGTAATTTTCAAATTGCGAAATTTGTAAAATTAGTTAAACTTTCGGGAATTCTATGCTCTAAAATACATTCTATTGTCTCTGTACAATTATTACCTTAAGAGAATATATAATTACAAAAGCCTGTACTTTAAAATACTTCAGCAAATATACGAGGAAATGAGTGAAATAAAGGAAGAGAGGTTACAATTTTCCAAGGCGTTGAGCAACGAGATCAATCTGGAAGACGGAAAGAGAGTTGCAAAGGGGAACGCAAAGCAAAACAGCTGCAGACAGTTGGTCGCTGTGAATAACTTCATAACTCTCTCTCTAAACTAATAATAATCTTAGCTCATTAAACACAAGCTGGAAACTTAATCGCCGAATTTCCGCCGCCTCGCAAATGTCTGCTCTCGCGATGCACAAAGCCGGATGCGCAAGTTTGCTGGTAACTTTAAATCTCACGTGTTTATCGTATCCTCGGTGTATTCGCCGACCCATCGGAATTGCGTTTTCTACGGTAAAATAATGTATCGAGCAAACACGCGTTAGAAACTTGCCAGCCTGATCGTACTACATTGCGTTCGGAGTTGTCTACGACTTGTATGAAACTAATTAATTAATTAATTAAATTTTACTGTCAAAAGTGTACAACGCAACGTGTATATAAATACAAGAGATCGGATTGATATTTTATGTGTTTCTATGTACTCTTTTATCGATTTCTGTCAGGTTATCATTGAAGAAATTCTTTACTTCGAAGGTCCTCTGAAGTTAAAAATTAAAAATGATAAAGACGATACATACGTTATTATTTTATAGATATTTTTTTAATTCACCTTAGATGCAGTTACGTTGCTTTAATATATTTATTATCGACGAAAGTTTCGCGTTCGAAGGTAGTTTTCGACACTTTTTAAAGACACTTATGTTTCTGAATTGCGTCACGTACGAAGCAAGATTGGCAGTGTTTCCGAAGAAACTGAATGTAAAACTTTCAACCAGGCAAAATAGAAATTAGCTTTCTGAGATCGCAAGCGTCGGTGATTCCGTAATTCGAAAGGCGTAAATTCGTTGTAAATTCGACACGAAGGTGTTAATTTGTATCAATTAGAAGTTAGTTGTAAAGAAAAACAATTCGGTGTAGCCGAAATTGAGATGCTTCTCGTAGCCTCGGTTCTCTGCAACCTGCGTTGCAGACGTGTTTCGCATAATGATCGAACGAGTCGCGTGCATTCTAACTAATTCGTAATTCCTTCGGTCCATTCTAGTTTCTTTGTGAATTCCCAGATTCTTAAATATTCTGTTAAAAAACTAATGAAATATGTTACGCGCTAAGAAATAATTTTCCTGTAAAATCTACTTCTGCATTGAAAAATTTCATATACATTTACTCGATGTATAAATTATTCTAAGAGATCTTCTTTCTAATTTCATAATTTTCAATTTGTATATCGTATATATCAATGTACACTTATATCCAGTAGATACAACCAGAACATCGGAATTGCCTCTTCTTTGCGTCAAAGAAGGAAAGGATAACACTAAATCAAATCTTACGTCTGTTTTCGATCCATTATAAAACCATATATCATTTTGCGTACTTTTATAACGCATTTACGATTTTATAATGATTTTATGATTGTCCATCTATTGCAGAACTGCGATAACTTTCACTCGATGGCTGCTTCTTACGCCAAATGAAATATTATATTTCTCTTTGTAAAATAGGACATACGTATAACTAGAAATATGTAAGAAACGTGGCTGCCTTTTTATACCTACAATCTCCTCGATCGTCGAAAGAATTCATATTAGTTTAAAAGTCGCTTTCTTTTGTTCGCCACTCTATCTCCTGGCTACATTAATACCAAATGTATCCTATACGCGTAACGATAAATCATCGTCTCGAGATATTCGATCGGCTATAGAAACTCGCCTCTTTGACGAGACCATTTCCACGCACGATGATTATTTACACCGAAGAGACGGTCGACGAGGAGAAGAAAAGCGAAAAGAAAAAAGGGAAAATGAGGATGGTACTTAACTAAAGAGCGTCTGGAAAAGTAATTGCAAGGCTCGCAATTGCCGGGGCGAGTGGCGGACAGGGCGAAGACAAATTATCGAGTATTCGCTGTAATTAAACTTAATACTTCAGCGTTAAGTATGCTATTAACGACGTTACGTTGCCGCAAAGGCGCAGTAGCATAATCCCTACGAGCTTCCACGTACGTAATACAGTTCGCATGGTTTCTCATCAACCTCGCGATAAGCTTCATAAATTTTTTCCCAGCTGAAAACACCGGCCCAGTCTTCTGCAGCAACGTCTGTTTTAACTGACAACAAATTACGCTAGAACAATTCCGCTGAATGCTAAAACGTTCTCGCAGTCTTGGAAATCTTTTTTCAGCTTCTACAAACGATAATTAAAATTTTTATGCAGTTGTTTCCTTAACTGAAGCATGCGTGCGTTACCGTTTACGAGAGGCTGAATATCGTGCATCGTTTTTAAGGAAAGAATACGATAGTTGTTCTGCTGTCGCGGAAGAAAGACTCATCACTAGTGTTGTATTACCACAGCCGTGATGTGACATGTTCAATTTAATACGTTATTGGATATTCTATTATGATTAAAATGAAAATTGGGTAGTATTATTAAATACACGGTAATACGTAGGTTTCAATTATTACCGTTTGAATTTAATACGTTAGTAAACATTCTGTTTTAATTAAAACGAGAGTTAAGTAGTATAATTAAATACACTGCGATATATAGGTTATAGATATCACTGTCTGAATTAACCGTGGTAGTTTATCCGTAACAAATTCTTGGAAATTTAAGGATTTTCCAAGATGAAGAGAATAAAATGCGATACATATTTTTATTCTACGTATTATATTTTATTTGTATAATATATCGTCTTGTATTAATCTCCCTTGAAATGGATCTCTATCAAGATCTAAATTATTTTTATCCCTGATTTTATTTGGCGAATATTGGCGTGATAAGGAAAATTACGCGTTTTAGTATCTTTTCGTAATTTCATTCGATGAACTAAATCATTCGTATTCTTAACGATGAAATCGTGAGAAGCTAAGCAGATTTACGTTTCGGTATTGAAGATCCAAGCGAGAAAGCCACGCGTATGGTGTTGTATACACCGCCATTAGTAAGGAAATGGCTGGATGCGACGTGAAATGTAAGCAACATGAGTTAATGGAAGCAAACAAGGGGAAAATATACAGGGCAGGAAAAAACAATCTGATTTCACAAATCCATGTTGTATCGCGTATGAAACCGTAGCTGAACACGAGGACTCAGGTGTGCAAACCAACTCGGATTTTCCCCTTCTTTTCTAATACTTTCAGTACTATTTCAATAGGCTTGTTGACCGTTTGAAACCGAGAAGTATAGAAACTATAGAACTTTATAGTACAATAAAACTTTAATCTCCTTCTGTATTTAACCAGCGACGTGACGTAACACACTTTTATCTACAAGTTGTAATTTATGTATTTAATAATGTAATACTCATAACGATATCTTGACGTTACTCGTACAATTGATCTTCGAAATTGTAACGTGATTGCACAGAATCGCATTGTAACAAGCGAGGATGCTTGGATCACTTTCAGTCACTCGCGTGGCTAACGACGTTCGAACTTTCTCCGGACTCTTCTTCTCCGAACTGATCTCTAAAATCGCAATCTCCTACGTCGTTTCAAACCTAGAAACGGTGACTTCAGAATTGTTCCCTGCAAAGCGCTCGTTACGCGAACTCTTACAACGGCCTGCGCCTAATAAAATCTTAAAATCGTAAACTCGCGGTTAATCGCAAATCAATCTAAATTAGCCCTCAAATGAGCGAACTCGAAGAGGACCGTAAACGCTCGAATCGAAGCTGGAAAAACGAACAAAATCAAACCTGCCCGCTCGTCGCTGCACTTCCATGTCCATATCTGGCAGCCAGCCAGTCGAATTAGCCCCTTTTCCCTTCGCAGCAACGTTAGGCCTGCATTAATGAAACCGTATTCTTGTTCTTTTTTTTTCCAGAACTCGGAGATATCCCTCTTCGAGACGAACATTCGTTTCATGGGAAGCCTGCTGGCGTGTTACGCTCTCACCGGGGACGTGATGTTCCGGGATAAGGCGGCTCAGCTCGGCGAACGGATGTTGCCCGCTTTCCAAACGGAAACCGGAATTCCTCATTCCCTCATCAATCTCCATACCGGGGTAAGTTCGGGGATTTCGCGGCCACGGCGTCGGCCACGGTGCCGACAACGGCATGTTTTAATGTTAATTATTTCTGACGTGACCGTAGTCGCGAAATTTACGCCTGCCCTGAAATATTCACCGGGGCCAGAGACGTAGGATTAACGACGTCGATTGCCTGTGAAACGTATCGCGGGGAATTTGGCGGGACGGAAAGCTGCCGCCGTCAGAACTCTTCGCAGCTCAGAACGTAGAGGGAGACGCCTTTTACAGCGATATTCCCTTTTGGCGCTTTCGCGTTGCTTGAACTTTGCGTGATTAATGTTGGTGGGATTAGGAGTTTCGCGGGAATTGCGAACTAGGCAAACGCCGAGGTAGATGTTAGCTTCGGTTCGCCAAGTGCTGGTGGTCGAGGTTGAAAGGAGCGTGTGAAGGATGGGAGAAGGGCAAGTTGGCAAGTCGCGAGCCAGGCAATTTGGACGGTGGCGGGTGAAAAAGCAGAAACGGAAAATTGGACGATTGGAATTGGAGATGGACAATTCGAAGCGCGGATACGAATCGGCGGTCTGAAGTCAAAAACGCTCTTGCTGTTGGAGAAGCGAAAAGCGACGATTGAGAGTTGAAGATTCGAGGTTGAGCGTTGTTATTCGGATGGTAGAAGTTCAAAATTGAAAACTCGGAGTTAGGAATCGCTGATTGGATATTCAGAAGCGGGAAAGTAGCAGTGGAAAATTGGAAATTGGTCGGTGGAAGATCGTGAATTGACAGCTTGGGCTGTTTGAGAGATGGAAACTGACGATGGAAAATTTTGAATTCCAGCTGGAATCTAAAGAGTCAACTTCAAATACTGTGTTAACTTTATCAACTACGAGTCGAAAGTTAAGACTGAAATATCGAAATTTCAAAATCAAAAAGCCACAGTTAAAATTTAGAAGCTTGTAAAAAATTAACGAGTGAAATACTGAGAGCTACCAATTAAATATTCCAATTAAGAATTCAATAGTAATTGTCAATGAATCGTTAATAGTCAAAAATGAACATAACCTTTGCTTAATTAATAATTAGAAATCCAAGCTCTTAAACTCAAAATTGAACCAAACTTGCCTACATCTGTTGAACTCTCTTTCCTCTCGGACAGTTTCGCCGAAGAAAAATGCAAATCTCGCGCTGCACAATCAGATAATAATAAGAAGATGATAAGGGAAGATGTGGCACATATATTTCAGTAAATTCGTTTTTCTTTGTTTTGCCAGTAATCATATATGCCCGCGACAACGAAAAAGAGTCGGAAATATGTTGAGCGAAGGCGGTTACTTCTTGATGGTTTTTGCACGTTTCGTTGGTTTAATTGAAACGATTGCGACAAGTCACGTTCAGCAAAGTGACGAGCCAGAATTAATATGCAAATTCTTAATTGGACGAATAATGGAGCCGCGTTATTCCGGTGTTTCATCACTTTGTTCGTTTTATTATATTCTTCCAACTTTTTTCCTTACTTATCGTCCTTATATTAGGTTGATCTATATGAACCATCGTCATTTCTTTAAAATTTAAATTTGGCGCGCCAGCACTGCGCATTAAATTTTATCCCATCGTGAATTATTATCGAGCGCGTCGGAGGAGAAAAAATATGCTGTAAATTATTTAGCATATTGGTAATATATTATACATATATGGCATATTATGAAGATGGATATAATATTAAACATTATGAAGATTTTCAATAAAAATGTTAAAACTCCATACGTGCTTTTGATTTCATACGAGTTTAAACTTCATATAAGAAAGTCACAGGATTATCCTAATTATTCGCAACGACCAATAATTAGATTTTAACATTCTTACTCTGAATCTTCTAGGCATTGAATATACATGATTTAGAGAAATTTGTTTCATCTTTAACGTCGCTTGATAATCGATCGCGTATTTAAATTTGGAAAATGTATCACGAAAATTTCTGAAAACGTGCGTTCAGCATTTGAAGAAGACGAAAGACGGTCTCTGTTCGGTCCAGACAATTTTTTAATTCATAAATTATTCTATAAGCGTATGTAAAATATAAAAAAGCCGAAGAAAATTCACAAAATCGTCATTTTACGAACATCGTCGTAAATTATTTCCGTAACATATTCTTTCCCCCTATCTCCAATTCCATATTTCACTGTTTCTCCTTGTTTTATCCAAAACTAGGATTTTCGTCCCGTGTTTTGCGCGGCAGTTGGAAGTTTTGACTTTAAAAATCTATTTGTTCTATCTTTAACCCGTAATATTCCAGCTTCACCGAACTCTTTCCCACTACGCCCATTTTCGTTGTCCTTCGATCCAATTTTTCCGCGCCGAACGACACGAATACCGGTCCCGACGGCTTTTTTCCATTCTCCCTATGGAGTGCTGTAACACCGTGAAAACCATGGGCCGCGAATTCGGCTGGGAAACTTCGTCGCCCTGAATGGAAATCCGGCTGAAACTGTTTTGTTTCACGCGACACGAAAAGTGCAGGAAATAAATGTCGAAATTAAATTCTATCCCTTCTATGCCAAGCTACCGAAAAATTTCAATCGAGAAAACTATTTCTTTTTTTTTCTTTTTTTATTTCTTTTTCTCTTGTGAAAATCAAATTTAAGGATATATCAAGTATGCGTTAAATATACGAGTTTATTTTATTGTTAGCTATTTTAATCTTAAAAAAATGAATCATTTTTATTCGAGTTCTTTTTATTCCAAAAAAAAAAGAAAGAAAATGATTTTCTCCAGCACACCAAAGAAAAATTTACGTAATTAGTATTACTACTTATCTCTCTGTAACACCATACGAGTCGGAAATTGTATATCCATAACTGTCCGTGTTCTTAAAATTTTGTTTTATTCGCTTCATCACTGTGCTGTTACATCACATTAGTACGTCATTATATTCACACAAAACAATCTTTAACGCTTATTACTTTCTATGACACCTGTTAATAACAATTACTAGTTTCTATTCTACAAATATCCACAATTTCCTTAGCACATATTTCTAAGAAGCATCGATGTCTAGGTCTCAAATTAAAATACGAGACTACGATTAATCGAAACTCTCTCCGCTCGTACGATCGAACAAAGCACGACTAACGGCGAATCTTAATTTCTAAAGCTCGGATCAATGATAATTCTACTCTCTCGTAATCAAGCAAAAGGCGCTTAACAATCGTCAATTTCTACATTGCAAATTAAAGTTACAAGACTAAACCAATCGCAAATCAATCCCCTGAGAACCAAACGAAATTACAGAACGGTTAAACGTAGGAAAAGTGTGTAAAACCAACGATACCTTAAAATCACAATAATTCCACCCTATCAGGCAACAGCGAGATAGAAAGCAGAGTTTCGCCGCTAGATTTGCCGGCCGATTCTTCGCGAGGCAATCAGCGATCGTTTCTTTCCATATCCCGACGACCCGCCAGTGAAAATTCGATTAAATTTCGCACCGGTAACCGAACGTTTTCATTATTACGGCGGCTGGCGGTAATTTCCGCGGCGTAGGTTAATATTTATCTTCGCTGGCGAATAGAACGAAGCGTGTTCGTTTCGCGAAGCTTTGCAACCATCTCTATAAACACGGTCGGTGGCCGTCTTTGTTATTTCGTTTAATTGGATCCGTTTGATTCGATCGCGGCCGACTTTCGTCGCCGATTTCGCCTACCTTGCAGAAATATTACCTTCCTTCTCCCATTTGTAACTTCCTACTCGGGATTAATCATCACGCTGCACAATTCGCTTGTCCGATTATCTTTGGGTAATTTTAATTTTTTAATCACCGTCGAATAGTTTGAATCTTGAAGAGGATGGAAAGAATAAATGTCTGAGCCTTACGGCGACCATCGAAGATAGATTAAGATGGCATTTTTCGGTGAACGCTGGTGCGAGGATAAATAATAGCGAGGACTAACGGAGACTGTGTCTGATTGGGAAATTTTCAGGCGAGTAAGAATTATGGCTGGGCGAGCAGCGGGTGCAGCATCCTCTCCGAAATTGGCACGATGCATCTCGAATTCACCTACCTCAGTGACATCACGGGCAATCCGGTTTTCAAGAGCAAGGTCGAGAACGTGAGGAAAGTGCTGAAGAACCTGGACAAACCGAAAGGACTCTACCCCAACTATATTCACCCGAAGACTGGGAAATGGGGCCAGCGTGAGTATTTCTTTTTTTTTTTTTTTTTTTTTTTCATTGTTATTTATTCTCTCAGAAAGATTTTTCGTTTACCATAATATTTGCTCCTCCGAGGCAAAAGAATTCGTTCCTTTCATATCTTTGCGTTTTATTAAAAGTAACGGATATATCGCCTTGTAATAGAGTTATTCGGCCACCCTGTATATATATATATATATATATATATATATATATATACCGAATTCCAATTTCTGTTTCGTTCACCGTACGTGTCTCTATCTTCGCGTTGTTCCTCAAGCAACCCACGCAAGAAACCCAACCACTTAATAACAATAATAAATCTTGGTCATACTTGGTACCCAGCATCCCCCGAGTAATCCCATTGCCGCGTTACTTAAATCATTATCCGCATCAATTCCGGCGGCAACGATCGGTTTGCTGGCAAAAACACCAGGTTAATTATTCTTCTCGTGCTACATCGCACCTTCATAAATTTCACACGTACCTAATAAGAGAACTATCTTTCAGAGAAGCAGCGGTAATTCTCACGGTGGGACGTGAACAAAACGACCAGGCATGCGCGAACACGGTTTCACGATAAAATCATTCGCCCCGCGAGCGATCATCAAAACGTATCCTCGATCAATACCAAATACGAAAAAGGAAAAAATAATCACGGAAACACGAACCACGTGAAAATTACCTGGATTCTTCTCGACCTATATAGTTAAAACGTCCTATCTACCACTGAAAAATTCAAAAAAGCTACAATTTTTACTATTTTTCTTTTCTTCTTTTTCTTTTTTTGTTTTGTTCTTTGTGTCATTTTTTTTCTTCGTTCAATACAAAAATATCTAGTCGCTATTTAATACGTTTTATATCATTTCATTGAGGAGATAAAAGATACGGGGAAGCTTAAATATTTTAACACATTTTGAAAAATAAGAGAATGCTCGGTAGAATGTTTTAGTCGCGAAGAATAACAACTACCAAGTATCCATCTTAAAAAATGTATATCTTCGTAATTACCTACGTCAAATTATTAAAATTCTAACGATACTGCCTTTCGTCCGCTAAATTCCATCGAAATGAACGAAACCGTATTTCCCGCGCTACCGTGTCCTATCTTCAAACGCGCTTCGCCGCACAATACCAAAGGAACGACCGAAGCAACAAAGCCAAAAGATGATCTTGATCAGACAAAAAGAATCGCGGAGAAAAAGGAGACCAAGTTTAAACGCGTAAAAAGAAGGGAAAAATTCGAGACGTGGAATAACGATGGATGTCGGATGTAAATGTAGCCGATGCTTTATTACTGTAATTTCATTTAATAAATCTTCACGCGTCCGGAGAATTTCGGGCAAAATAGATTTTTAATCTGACGGCTATCAATTATATCGGTGGAATAGTTTCGATGGCGACAGTGGCCGAGCAGAGAAGCGAAGAGGGAGGCAAAGAGAAGCGAGAAGGTGTCGGCCCTGTTCCACGAGCAGCCACCGGGTGTCCTCAGTTTCCTTTTGTGCTTCCGTCGCCTTCCAAGGAGAAGGTTGCTTCTCATGGCCGGCACTCTTTGCGCCATCTCGCCCGAATATCGCATTTATCATACCGTGCATCCCCTCGGGTGCTAAATCCTCCTCTTCTTCCGTTGTTCCGCCGACTTCGTGCTCCTCCTGTATTTTCCTGTCGCGCGTATGACGATCCCCGACGAATATTTATCATCGTCCTGGAACCGACCATCGCCATCCTCCGCGTTTCTTCTCAAATCCTACGGTTCTATCTTTCCTCTCCGTTTTCTTCCTTTTCCCCTCCTCCTCCTCCTCCTCCTCCTGCTTTGTCTTTCCCCTAGTTTTCCTCTATTTTCACTCTGTTCGCTTTTTTCTTTGCATTCTTATCTCTGTACGTCTTCCACGTTGCGACTCTTCGTTCATCCAAGCAACTGTGACATCCTCGTAACGGCTGAATTCTATGTAATTTCCATCCCAACTTTGTATAATAAATTTCAAAGTAAAATATAATGAAAGATTGTCTAGAAATACCCGACGAATTAATGTGACATCCTCATAACGACCGAACCGTATCACCGCCACGTCCGTGTTCCGTAACCGTCTGCGATCGCGGTCTTTTTGGTAACTGCCTTACCGAAAGACCGACGATATAGATCAATGGGCCGCTTGGTCCATCGAAGTTTCCCGACCTTTTCGGTCTGTCGGCCCTTAGACTTTCGCGCAACAATGTACATAATTCGTCGGGTATTTCTAGACGATCTTTCGTTATATTTTTCTTTGAAATTTATTATACAAAGTTGGGATGGAAATTATAGAATTCAGCCGTTATGAGGATGTCACACAACCATCGAGTTTCGAGGCTACTTAAATTTACGATTCTACCGATTGGTAACGCGCGAATCACTTCATCGCAAGAACAAGGTTTTGCGCAAATATGCGATGTTTGAAGGAAACCGTGCGAGGTTCAAGTTTCGTCGTACATAGGATTGGCTCTTTCTTTCTAGTATACTCGTCTCTATTCGTATTTTTCATTCGGTCTTCTCGTTCATCCAAGCAGCCATCAAGCTCCCAGTCTCCTTAAATTTATGGTTCTATTGAATCTCGAGCGTCGCGAGGCTACTTCCAAGAGGAAACTTGGGCCAGCTAATTACCCGCTCAGCTTGTATCCTACCCTTCTGGTATCTGAATGGCCAACGAGCAGCTGCGAATAAGACCCTTCCTTCGGGTAGGCTTCTGTATTCCGTTCTTTGAACACGTTTTCGTATATCGATGGTTCGCGATGCTCTACGATCAACGATGGAGGAATGTAGATTAGGTGGACGTAGCACGAAGTTCACGAGTCTCGAATATTTCCGACGAGAAATATTTCCAGCGATTCCGTGCGTGAATCATCGGATAGTTGGCGTTTTTAACCCTATCGCCTGTTCTCCAGTTTTTAGATTTCAATCTTGCTGCCATCTCGGCGTGCAAAATGGATTTGCTGTATTTGAAGGAAACGTCTCTAACGTAGAATTATACGCAACGTTGTTTTCGTATTTTACTCAAACTTGAGATATTTTTTAACGCTAGAAGAATACAATCGGGTGGGAAATTAGTGAAAGAACACAGAGCACAGAATGAAATATAATTGTTACGTTACAGAGTACGCGTAATATCTATCCTTCGTTTTTATTTCGATGTAGCTATTACGATTAACGTAGATCTGTTCACTGATTCGTTCGATTTAATAAATCTACGAATTTAGATTTCCTATATGGTTGGTGGAATTTTACCGGAGGATTTGTAAAGCTCGAGTACTACAATCGAGTTTCTCTCAATGCCTGCACTTCCTTCGCCGAGACTCCGTTAGAAACTAAAGAGAATTATTCCGATGTTTCTGCAGTTCTGTTGTAAAGAACGTATAAAACAGAAAGGAGGGTTAAATAAGAGAACAGGAAAGAATAATACGTTTCATCCAGAAGTCTGTTAGTGGTCTCTGGAAAAGGCTATTTATTTAGTAATTTCGTGCTTCAAACGTAGAGACAATGTAGCTCGAGTTGAAAGATGTATTCGTAGAAATTGGATGATTGGAGAATATTCTAGGATACGCGTTTGAACGATACACGGTTGAACAAGCAGTAATTTTCTATTTAGTAGAGTATCTACTTTAAATATCGATTTCCTATTAAACTATTTAATATCTAGTTCAAGTACATAATTGAAATTTTCTCTCCTAACAAAATCATTCGATATCTGCTTCGAGTATCCAATTGAAATTTCATTTCCTAATATATTAACCGATATATCCATTGCAAATATCTAATTGAAATCTTATTTCCGAAGAAATCTACTTCTCTGCAACGTTAACGAAATGCGAGCTTCTGGATATTACAATGAACGAAATTACTTCGAACGCTTCGTATATTTCTGCGTATTTAAGAACAGCATCGAAGATAAATCAAAATAAGGCAAGATACGCATCCAAAACGTTTAACTTTCCTCTGTTAAACTTATCCATCGGGTAAAACAGAATGCATAGAAACCCGCGCTTCACGATCTACCGATATCGTGCCTCGAATAAAGTGTTCGAGACGAAATAAAATAGATAAAAAAAATCCTGCTCCTCGAAACTCCATTTAAAAGCGTTTAAGCTTGCTCTAATAAAATTAACCATCGAATAAAATATTCGAAACTGGGTATTTCCAATACATAAAAACGTACGGTCTATCGATATCAACCGTCGAACGAAATATTCGCAAGGGAATAAAATCAGTCAAAATTTCAGCGCATTGAAATCTCGTCTAAAAACACTTAGCTTCCCTCTATTTCGATTGCAATCGTCTCCCCTCGCGTTTCTGTCGGAGCACGAAGAACAGAAAGCGGTTGCAGGAAAACGAAAACGCTCGCAGCAGCCACGAACTGCAGAAGAAGAGTCGCGAGAGTAAAACCGCCCGAGCTTTTTCTTTGTCCCGTGCCCTCTCTCAGACGAGTTGTCGGAGTAGCCCTCTTCTTCGTGCAAAAACCTCGCGGATATTCGCGTGCAACTGCCAGCCTCCACTATCTTCCGTTCCTTCGAGGACCTGTAGAGCTCGAGTGCTCGACCATTTCACCGTTCGCTGTCGTAATAAAGCACCACTCTTCGAATCGTCGATTTCAACGAACGATTTGCAGCGTAGGTCGTCTGCCACCGTTATTAATCGCTATCTCCTTTGAAAATCCGATTGCTTTGAACAACGATTGTACTGGAGAGTCGCGAAGTCGTTGAATGGCGTTCTGTAACCGTCGAAGGGTATCGGTGTTCGTAAATACGATGAGAAAGCTGCTTGAAAGTAATTGTCTCGTTGGCTGAAAGTGGCTGGAAACGCTTTCTTCGCCGGTTTGTCCGCTTCGTTTTCCAGTCGAATGGAAAGCCGAGAATTATGAAACTGGCTATACAGTGGCGCGGCGTGGGGATGTCTTCTTGACTGTTATTAAAATGGAAAGCCCGTCGACAGGAATCCAGCGGATTTTCGACGCAGCTTCTTTATCTCGCCGCTTTTGAAACGTGTAATGAGCTTAAGAGGAGGAGTCGCCAGATGGATTTTCGAAGTTGTCTTAACGAACTTGCTCCCTGGACTTGACGAATTTATCTGATTATGGCAGACATAGAATATAATTGAATCTCCGCCTTATGCAGTTAAATTGCGTATTTCTATTATCTCGCTTCTAGGATTCTCCTTAATTGCCTTCTCGAGCATAATCTTTCGAACGTACCGGCTGAGATTATTTTAGTATAAATGCTGTAAAAACTGTGACGCGCTAAATCAGTTTCGCCAAATACGGATGCATTTGTCGCTTGTTTAATTGACGATTCACCAAATCTTCATAAAGAAAAGACACGAGGAGGAACAAATAAGATTACGATCGTTTATCACATCTTGTCGTTTCCGAAATAAAACGCAAAAATGTTCGTTATAAAAATTTGCTAAAATTGCTAGTCAATATACGTATATTAAATGTACGTTAATGCACGTATATAAAAATGTTGAAAGTGCCAGAAGAATCGATAACGACAAACAAGCAATCTGTAAATGATATGACGATGATAGAACGTAAGGAAATTGGCAATACGCCAAGTCGGATTGACGTTTGTTTTCTTGTCGGATCACAGATCACATGTCGTTGGGAGGTCTCGGTGATAGTTTCTACGAGTATCTGTTGAAAGCGTGGATTCAGTCCGGCAAAGAAGACGTCGAAGCCCGACAAATGTACGACGAAGCGATCGCGGCTATAGATCAACACATGATCAAGACATCACAGGGCAAGCTGCTCTACGTGTCGGATCTAAAATACGACAGGCTCGAGCATAAAATGGGCCATCTGGCGTGTTTCGCTGGTAAGTTTCGAAACAAACTTCTTTTATTCCTCTGTTTAAGCTGATTCCTCTTTCTAAGAAAAAAAAAAAAACGTATTTTTAAAAAATTTCCCTGTCTGTCCGCAGGTGGTATGTTTGCGTTGGGAGCGAAAACCCAGGTAAACGATCTGTCTGAGAGATACATGACGATAGCCGCTGGTCTGACCAACACGTGCCACGAATCCTACGACAGAAGTCACACGAAACTCGGACCGGAAGCCTTCCACTTTATCGAGGGTAACGAAGCGAAGAGTTTAAAGAACGGCGAAAAATACTACATTCTTCGGCCAGAGGTAAGTTCTATTCGTACGGATTTAAATCAACATACTTGTTTGTCGATCAGAGGCTACATGAGCGAATAATGGAAACATCGAGGTGCAGAACATATCGATATGAATTTTCTACTGACTCGTCGAATGCTCATTAAAATGTAATAATTAAACGGTGGGAGATGTTCGTGTTTCGTTGTGCGCTGAATTCCAATATACTCTTTTCATCGTTTTCGTAATTTTTTCAATCTGTATAGATTCTTCCACCATTGATTCTTACATGATACAATTTAGACGCTATTAACATCTTGTTTCTTTCGTAATTTGTTTCCCAACTATATACTTGGCACAACGAACTGTGCGTTGGCTCTAAGGATTTCTCGTTGTTCGATTTCCTGTTAATGGCTACATTTTTATGAAACAACCGTTCGTCGAATGCGTTACATTCTGCATACGCAATATGTTTCTCGCAGTACCAGAAAATCGAAGAATTAAACGATACATCCACGAATTTAAGAAACGAAATTTCTATCCAGTCCTTGTCCGAAATCTGATAAACGCCAGCTTCAAAAAAAAACCGAATCTTCGATACTCAACGAATCAAAGCAACAAGATCAACATCCGAACGATTTCCATTTTTTATCAAAAATACAAAATCTACTTCGAAGAACGAGCATCTGTTCGACCCATTCTGTCCGCGAGTTTATCATTAAACGAAGAAAAAGAAAAATGCATGGACGCGTATGACTCGTTTCACTCCGACGATGTATCGTTAAGGAAAGCCAAAGGAGCGAACAAAGAAACGATGAAACGAAGCAGACAGAAACATTTCAGCGTTCGTTTCCGGGTGTTTCCACCACCGGTAATGAAAGCTGAAATATTCAATCCGTTCTTTTTCACGTGACTCGCCGACGCAAACACGGGCTGTTCGCCAAATTCCGAGGTAAAATATTGTTCTTTCAGACCTTCGAATCGTACTTCGTGATGTGGCGGCTGACAAAGGATCCGAAATACCGTGAGTGGGGCTGGGAAGCTGTTCAAGCGCTCGAGAAATACTGTCGTGTTCCAGGAGGCTTCACCGGACTCCATAATGTTTACTTGGTCGATCCTCCGCAGGACGACGTCCAACAGAGCTACTTCTTCGCCGAGACGCTCAAGGTACCATGATTTCTATCGTTATTCCTTTGATTTCTAGCCAAACTTCTTGCATACGTTCCAGAATTTGCCAAATTTCGTTTACTCATTTTTATTGTAGCGTTCCATAATATAATTATTCTATCGTTAGTCTATCTAGCCATATTTTAGTCGCGAAAAACAGCGAGTGAACGTTAATGCGTTAGAACGATAATCTTAAAGAAAAACGACGATCGTAATAAAACACGGTAGGTATTGAATCTACAGTTTATAGATCGCGCTAGGAGAAGATTTGACAATGTAAAACCCAAATGAAAAAAGAATTACGTGACGTGAAATTACGTTATAATTTATAATGTTGCGCGATCTGTGTATCGGGAATCACAAATCAGAAATATCAGTGTGATCGTGTTAATCAGAAGTGGGAAAAGGAAAGTCGTACGGAAGTACCGTGTCACGCGATTATTTCGAGGACATTCGTTTCTCCTCTTACATAAATCTATATAATTATTGCAATAGGAAATTGCATAATTTAACAGCAACGCAGATTGCTAATTAATTGAAAGTAACAGTTGAAATTGATAGTGAAGCACCGGTACTAAGTATCTACGATGTTATTATCGAAGAATAATACGTAATAAGAAATATAAAGAGAAATAATATAAGAATCGTCGTTTCTGCGACCCGATGTAACACGTTTATTTTCCATTTCGCAGTTTAAACCTACTAAGAATCGCAACTAAACGTCGTTAACGTTGCTATCGCCACGATATCTCACAATCTGTTCCCATTTTCCTAAACGTTAACGAACGTTTTCTTGGTCGTTACGCCGTTTACGTCGCGTTCACAAATTTTCATTTAATGTTCTGCCGAGAACCGCATGGCCGATGAAACATTTTTCGAGCGTTCGCAACGCGTTTAAAATTGCATTATCCGGGGCGTAGCGTGGCCGCGTCGTTAACTTCCGGTTAAAGGGAGTGAAACGCGAGAATTTTCACACGAGCATTGCAACCGTTGCACAAAAATTAAACGATCAGAGGCAAGAGCAAGGGACCTGCGTCTGGCAATTATCGGTTAGAACGACGACTACGCTAAGAAGTTAATCGACTTGTTAACAGTTTGCTCGATTGCTACTTCAAATTTCTCGGCACCCGTTGGCTCTCGGAAAAATCTCATTAACTGGTTGTTATTTCAAATGCGTCGCGTTTTAGATGCTTTGTAATTGTGAATTATAACCGTAGAGCGTAGGTGAATAGAAATCTGAAATTATCATTGACATCTTTGCTAACTGGCGCCGGTGTGCAAACACTATTTCTGGAAAACCAGTAAAGAAGTCGCTATTAGTTTACTGTACAGTTTTTTTAAAATTATGAATTGTAAATTACATTAGCGAAGTTAATGATAAACTGTTCTAGACGCGTACTAGTTTTATTTTGTACGTGGAGGGAATGTTAGAGGCTAGATACAGAAACAGGATTAATATCTGCGATAAACGATGCTCCTCGATTTCTTCTCGAGAAAGAGCATCCGAGTGCTATTAAAGTCTCAATGGTTACGATCCCGATATCTCTTAATTGTTCATTAGTGTTTTACACGTACTATTAAGTTATATGAAATTACGTATAATACAAGCTTAAGAAATAACAACAGAAAGAATGTACCAGCATTTGTAAACATATAATGACTCGTTAATCATCAAATATGAAAATTAATAACTTGATTCTTTTAATGATTATATGAAGGAGAACAGTCAAACTAAAAATCTAGAAGCAAATGAACGCATTCGCTGTTGCTGAAATATGGCTATTCCTTTCATTTTATCGAAGACATAACCAATACTGTCTTTTGCTTCGCTCGTCTTTCTAAACCTTCTTATTCGAGCGCACGAGAAGCAAAACTCAACAGTTGCATCTAGTTATTACTGAAAGTCTAACGGTTAACTTTTAGATAATTAGCGCGCCTCGTTACGTACCAAACAAAATAATTAGACTACGGATTTTTATGCAAATTTACGTTTCCACGAGCACAGGTAAATGGAACTTAAACAGAGATTCGTTTCACCCACTAAATATTATAACGTGTACTTCTCTTTCGATGCTTCGTATACTTTTCCGCGTTATACGCATTCTCTACACTTTTACGTGGCCAGATTTTTCGCGAATATACCCAACGTACAAACTTTCTAAACACGCGCGATGTTATGCATAAATACGAACTATAAAAATCTGCAGTCCAGTACTTGGTAATAGCTAATAATAGATACATGCACAAGCCAGCAGGATATAATCGTTAAGACTACGTTCTTGTCTATTTCAGTACCTCTACCTGCTGTTCAGCGACGACGATCTCATAAATCTGAACGACTGGGTGTTCAACTCCGAGGCTCACGTGCTTCCCATCAGGGGCAGCCCCCTGTACCGGGCGTCTCCCTCTTTATAATTCAAAGGAAACTCTCACACCTCGAAGAAAACGACACACCGACGACACAGCAAGACCGTTCTAACAGCTCGAAACAATCGCAAGTCGTCCGCTGTGCACCAGGAAGGGAGAGCAACGTGAGAGATGAGGAAGAAGAGTGAATAACTGGGAACTAGAAGAAACAAGAAAGAAAAGAAAAAGCAACGCGAAAATTCAACAGTGTACGCGATAAGAAAATACAAGGGAAAGTAGAAGAGTGAAGGAGTTTCTGGATGTAGAAGCTAAAAAAAAAGAAAAGGAAAGAAAAAGAAAAGGAAAAGAGAAAAGAGAGGGGAAAAAGGAACAAATTAACGAACGCGTTATTACCTGTGAAAAATTATAGACAGATCGATGAACAGTGAAAAAAATAGGAAAATGGAGAGAGACTGGAGAGGCGGAACGACGACGTGAATACTCAGCTCGCAAAAGCCACGTGTCGCCGCGGTGAATACAATTAAAAATAATTATTTTAGGTAAAACGAGATATAATAGGGGACAGGGAGAGCGTGGAGAAGATGATAACGAATATTATTTAAACGACAAACTATACGGATGAAGAATTACACGGAGACACACACACACACACACACATACATACACATACACACAGAGTACGTTTGTAAATAGCGAAAAAAGAACGAATGTATGAAGAAAACTATATAATAGATAGAAAGAGGGAGTGATAGAAGCGAGAGACGGGAGAAGAAGAGAAACGTGTGCACGAGCGAAAGAGACAATTTGAAATAGAGAAAAAAATGCGTGTATGCGTGTGAGAGAGGCAGAAACTAGAATAAAAATTTCATCGTTTGCCTGTATGCTTGACCCGTATTCTTTTTTCGCCTGCGACATAAAAATCGTCTAGGCAGCCGAACCTATTTCAAGGAATGTCCGAATACCGAACGTTCCAGTCGGATTTCTTGGCGATTATGGTGAAACTGTTCAATCGGTGTTTCTCTTTTCCTTCTTCCTTCTGTTCGAGCCTTTTTGAAAACGTGGCACCGCAACGTCCGAGAGGTAAAAATGAAAAAAAACAGAAAAATAAGAAGAACGAAAAATTATAAAATTCTCTGACGAATAACGAAAATGATTGTTTGCTAAATAATTAGTAGATGTAATTGGTTTGGGAATTCGTATTTTATGGGGAAGCGTTTAGATCGAAATAGGTAATTGTTTAAAAAAGAAAATTTCCTATAACTATGTTAAGAACGTTTAAGAAAAAAAAAAAAAAAAAAAAAAAAAAAAAAAAAAAAAAAAAAAAAAAAAAAAAAAAAAAAGAGAAAAAGACACCAGTCCTCCAAGAAGATCGATCAGCGAATCTACAAATTATTCTTGTTTTAATTAACAATTATATCGATCGCTGATCGATCTCGCCACTTTTCAGACTTCACCGACACGAGACCTTCTTCTTCGCGGCTTTTTCTATCTTTTTCTACTTTTTGAATAAACGACACACTGCGCCTCGATCGTCTCGGTGGCAGAAAGCGCCGATGGAAATTCGTTCGATCCGATCGCGCTACGTATTTGATGCGACGATTTTGTTTGAAGTTTTATCCGACAACGCGCGTATTTTATACAAATCAAAGTTCACGGGATTGTTAATAAATCGAGATTTGTCCTTGTTTAGAAATTTTAATATATTTAATCACGCACGAAGGGTAACTCTCGTTTCTCTTTAAACAAACTGTTGTCATAATTCGTGGAAACATGAAATAAAATCAAAAGACGACATCAGTATTTTTGCATTTTATACCGTGTAAATCCATTTATGCTTAGAAAGGATATTTCATCGGAATACCGGAGTTTCATTGCTTGGAATAACGCACTTATTGAAATTTGGAAATCTCCTTAGAAATACGAGTGCAGAGTTTACAGAAGCTGGAGCATAAATGGGTTACGTTTAAAAGTTCCTTACATATCCTTTTGTTTCTGCGTCGCGTTCGGCTGAATTTTAAGGCGAATCGCCAAGTGCTTCCATGTAACTCGCTGCAGGAAATTTCGTAGAAGTTTCGGCCGAAACTTTTCTATGGAATTCGTAGTTTGAATCTTTATGGGCGTAATATGGAAAAGGAATAAGCGTACGAGGAAACGTAAGGAAAGATTTTACGATTTCGGAGCGTGTTTAACGGCGATGTGAAGCACAAGAGCAAAAGCGTCGGCTACTTTTGCGGATTACAATGGTATCGATGGAAGAACGGGCTTGGTTTATTTCACGTATTTTACATATTTATACGTTTAACATCTTTTTATACTTCTACCATCGCCAAGATTCTTTACGATACGTTTCATAAGCGTTGCGAATTATTTCCTTAAAATATGAAGATTTCAATGAATCAGTAGATTTATAATAAAACACGTCTAGAATATTGACAAAGCATTGGTAGATTATTTTAATAAATATCTAAATAATTGAACGATATTGATCTTAAAGTTTATTTTAACAACTTTAACAAAGTTATTTAAACATTATACTTCTATCTTAGTAGGCAAATATATGTTCGAAGTGAATTCTTTCATCGATCCAACGAAATGTTCTCGAAGAAAAGTCAATTATCCATCAAACAAATGAGAAAAAGAGCAATCTTCAAAATACGAAATTTAAAACATCCATCCATTTAACGAAAGAATCAGTTTTCGTTTCTTCGGAAAGTTATATTGCCTGAAAAAATCAAAAAACCATCCCCCAGTACAATCCTCCATCACGACGAATATCAACTAGAGGGTTGCCCTTCGGACAACGAAATACAAACATTATTAACATCATGCAAGGATGAGAAATTGGCTGGCAAAAGATTCGATCTTGCTTTCTTCTCGATAAACCAGCAGTCTTCTACTGTTCTTAAAAAAATCTCCGATGTAAAATTCAAGCAAGAAAGACGCGCATTAGCAACGATTCCATCATATTTTTCCAAGCTTGAAAAAATTGTTTAACGATAGGAAATCGTGATCGAATCGTTGATTATCACGATACAGGACACGATCACCATCTGTCGCTGTTGCGCCCTTTGCTTGGCCATCTTCTCAACTTTGCACGACAGAATAAATTCGAAACCACCGGACTGGGGATGTTTACACAAAATTCGTATTTTTATGAACGCAAAGGAACGAAAGACAATATTTGATTCACCCGCTTGATATTATCTATAATCGAGAATTGAAAGTTTCTGCGTTGTTGCTGTGCATTAAACGCGACTGAGGAAGAAATGCGGCACTCGTTCTTCGAATTGCAGGATCAAAATAAAAATTGCAGCTGCGTCTCGGATATTTTGTATATGTTTCCGTATCGCGTGCATTTCTGCACCGTTAAACTTCCCCGAAGTACGTAAACATCCGCAGTCTAGCGATCACCGTTGCATCGATTCTCGCGTTCGACAGCATCATCCATCGAATGTTCGTCTCGTGGAAGGCTTTCGGCCATCGAGCTGCCGGAATCAACGTGCAGCCTCTGATCGGTAGTTTCCAATGCAAGCGTAATCGCACGAGACTCATATTTTTTTCTTGTGTGTGTTGAACAAATCAAAAATCGCGAGCCAAATTCCTACGTCGTATCCATCATTGACCCTACGCAGAGAAGACTGGATCATTGTCGTCGCGATCGTCGAATATTTTATTCTAATGAAACTTGGATAAATTTAGCTTTTCCACCCCTCTATGACAATCGAATTCGCTTAAAAAGTAAGACCGTAGAAGCTCAAAGAATTTAGAACAACGCTGTCCCTTCTAATCAAAATAACCCACGCAGCATTTTTTCATTTTTCGAGATACGCTGAAGTATTTATTTCACATCTTTACCTGCGATTCTTACCTCGCGAGTAAAGTTACGTTATACAGGCTGTAGCGATACGATGACTAAATATTGCAAATCGAAGAAAATGATATAGTTTGAGCTTTTCTACCTTCTACGTGGCAGATAGTAGATTTTGATTAACGAGGACAGAATAATCGTCGAGTCCATATCGATCGTCTCCGTAAATTGCAAATTAGAAAAGATCGATATCGCAAACGCTGTTCTTTCTTTTAATCTTAAAATTCGCCATCAATCGTGTCGCTTCATTGCGATAAATAAACCTACGGCAGTCTCCTGTTCGCTTCCTAAAAATCGAACTGCCACCGTACGCTTCTGCGTTGGTACAATAAAGAAGAAATTCGTAAAAACTACAATTGGTCAATCTAACTTGCGGCAGCTTCGCGTAATCGTCATTTAGAAACAAGACGAGCGTGAAACACGTACGTGAGTCGGACTTGATTCAGCCTTCGCTGTCAGAGGGTTAAACGATCGACAGAAGGATGAGTCGCGCGCGGTTTTCAACGAAAGGGGAAAAGCGTAAAAGCGACGCGCGAGATCAGTCGCGCGTGGTAGTTTAGTAAACGATGTAGCAACCGATAAACTAGCGTGTATATAGATGAAAAGATTTCAAAGGAGAAAAGTAAAAAAAGAAAGTCATATTCTATAGGAGGTACGAGGCGTAGGAACAGAGTTATATAGAGGTTACTGGATGTGTAATTGTATAGGCTTTGCAACGAACGTGCGCGAGAGAAGAGAGAGAGAGAGAGAGAGAGAGAGAGAGGATACGTGTGCGTGAGAGTGGAGGTACGCGAGAGATATTGTAAATTCGAGTTGTCAAGACGCGTTTCGAGTTCGAGTCGGATGCGTTCCCATGTTGCGAAGCTGCGTTCCATTGCGAATAACGAGCGGCGTTCTTGCAAAGACGAAGATAACTTTACGAAATGTAAGAAACAGTTTTGTCCCTTCTCGTCATTTTTGTGGATTTATAAGTTTCGCAGGTTTTGATCGGCGACAATAAGAATTAAAGTACGTTGGTTCAAAGATTTTAAAGTATAGGAAATACATTTGCGTAATATCTCTTCAGAGGAGACCCTTGGTTTTCGTGATTTTTGTGGGTTTCTAAATTAATTGAATACTTCGAAAGTACAAAAACTTAGACCGTCGTAGTATTTCATAAAGATCGCTAGGCGGACCTTTTACACGTAGGATGATCAAATTTGCAACAATTATTTCTCGCTTGAAATTGCAAAAGCAAAGTGGAAATCATCGATTCCTGTCGAAGAAGATTTATACCATCGCTTACGAATGTTTGAAGCTCTTCCGCAAATCCATGTACGAAGATCTTCGAAGTTTCAAACACTGCCTGACTCAAACCGCCGACATTACGTGAGCGATTCTTCGTCCTCTTCTTTCAGGAATCACGCGAATATTCTTATACAGTTTAACGGAACGATTGTCGAAAGGGAAACTATAGAACGTATTTTTATAAGAAGAAAAGAAAGAGAGCAACAAAAGAGTGAGATATCGAACGATCGAATCAACCAATTTTTCGCAAGCATCGACTGTCGTTTTTCGCAGTTGAACGCAGCAGAAGGGACGGGAAATATCGAAGAAACACGTGTCCTTGATCGAGGGCCGATCTCGAGGAATTTCCCGCGTCCGCTTTCCAAACAATCAGCGAGTCGATGACTAAGACGGCCAGAAAGTTACTTAATATATTATAACGTAATTGATACTTTACGCCTCTTGCCTTTTTCGTTCCTCGGGCTCGGATGGCCGCTCGGAAATTCACTCTTTCGAGCGTTCATCCTTGGAACAGAAGCAAGACACCATAGAATGTATACACTCAACAATACGGAAGTACATGCGTATGTTTCTCGTACGAGATGGAAACGAAATGCTTAAATACGAGAATCGACAAAGAAACAAAAGAACGAGCAGGTGTTGTTTCGATTGGAATTTCTCGTACGTTGTGTGTTTTGTAAGAGATTCATTGATCCTTGACGCAGTTACGATTGTCATTCGTTCATGGACGTTCATTGTTACTGGCGCGTTGCGAAGCGATCCGTTGAAAATAATTCGTTCGTTGATTCTTCGTTTCGTTTCGAGATGGAAGCTTTGGTCGGAAAGCTTCGCTCGATTCGAATACGAAGGAAGAGATATTTTTAGAAGATCTTTGCGATTTTCATCCGATATAGAGACTTGTAATTATTTATTACGAATTTCAATGTATATAATTATTAAAGAATCGTGTTACTTTGAATATATTCGTCGTTATTATTTATGACAATGTAGGAAGGAACAACGAATACCATCGAAACTTCATTTGTCAAGGAAGAATCGTTTCGACGACGTGGTAACAACGGACAGACCGGGAAAACTTCAGTGTCTTCTAGCGCGTGGAACCAGCTCACTCGGAATTGGACGAGCAAGCAATCTTCGTTTTCCTCCCTTTCCGTAGGAACAAATCGATCGAACAAAACAATTCTATTTTGCTGCTGATATTATATACTTACACGAGCAAAGAAAGAAAACGACAGAGGGAAACTGTTAGGTCGTTGTCCTGTGTAAAGAAACAAAAAATTGTTATTTATAATAGTAACGAAAAGAGTGTCGCTGATCTAACAGAGCGACGACGATGGGCGAGGATAGATTCGACGGTGATGAAGATAGTAATAAAGGATAATTAGCCTATACATATATTTGTGAATAGATATTTAATAATTTATTGTTAACTAGAGTATTTTATTTGAAGGATTTTCATTAAACGGGGTTTCGGGTACCAATAATATCGTTTCTTACGCCAGAGAAAAAAGGGGGTTAGAAAAAAAAAAGAGACAGAGCGAGCGAGCGAGCGAGCGAGAGAGAGAGAGAGAGAGAGAGAGAGAGAGATTGTATGAAAGCGATTATGAGATGTTATGATGTGTAAAGGGAGTGAAGAAAAAGAATAACGAGATAAAAATGAGCGACAATTTCTACGTGCGCTTTTGTCGAAGAATCGAGAGAGATAGAGAAGAAAAGATAGAAAACAGTTTTTTAGCTTTACTTACCTAATTTTTGTAAGCAGAGCGACAACGGACAGACGCCGGTAAGAGGAAAAATAAAACGGTGTAAAAGAAAAAAAATTATATATATTATATATATATTTATCGTTGGTGGAAGAACGGAGAGAGGAGAACGGGTGAACGAGAGGAAAAAGAATAATAGAATAAAATGTAAAACGACGAGCGCGCCAGCATTCGACGCGAACTATAATTATACTTGTAAATACAGTACACGATTTAGTGATAATACGGGGGTTTTACTTTTAACAGCTTTATGTGATTATTACTTTGTCATGATCAGTGAAATAAATAAATGATGATAATACTTTAATCCCTGTTTCGTTAATAATCCTTCCCTTATCTCTTGACATCTTTTTAAGCTTCTCGCTTCAATTTCGATTCGAATGCGAATTTACTTTCATTTTCCACACCTCTGTATTCAGATTTTTAACAAAGATGTGAAAGTTACATACTTAAACGTATCTCACCTTCTTTATTTTATCTGGAAATCATCGTGTCTTTTTCTTCCCTTTCTTCTTTTTTTCTTTTTTTTAATTCTCCTATGAAATACGTCACATTGCTCGATCTTCATTAAAGATCAACGAATAAGACAACGCGCTTTCTTTTGTACAAAATTCCTAACTAACGTGACGAAAGAGGCGCAAACGAGACAAATTTGTTATCTAAGAAAATGTATACAGACGAAAGAATCGAACGTGAGACAAGATCGGATGGTTACATACGAAGCTGCATATATAACGGAATAGCTATCGGGAATTTCGATGGTAAGTAGAATTATTGTTCAATAATGCAAATCAGGCGCAGCTGCTTCATGTGCTAATTAGGTCCATGGGGGATGGAGAATGTCCATCGACATCGAAGTAACAAATCCCTTTGATGGCCGGCTGAATCCTCCTAATGGTCATGCCGCCGGCTACTGTTAATAACCAATCAGAAATGACCCGTGTACGAAACACGTTGCTCGGTTAATTGTTAGTCGATTCGAAATTCGTGTACGACGTTAGGTTCCCACGAATTGGACACGTTGCTTGAAGCCACGTTATATTTTCAACTGTTTCGTACGCTATAAGCGAAACGATGAATATATTTGTATATTTTATATGAATTTCATTTCGATGCTTACTGAAAACACATCGAGAGTCTTATTTTATTTAAGCGTAATTATCGAAGTAATAACGAGAACGATAATACGTACACTAACATAGCAAATCCAATTCGATGGTGCTTAAACGGAATACATTCATTAACTCGAATGCAAATTAATCTATTAAGAACCGACATAATACGTAGTGAAGTAATACATAGAAGTTATATAAATGCAACGTTATCGTGCAAGGCGTATAGAATATAATTTACATAGCGTCAAAGTAGTTAAATATATCAAAAAGTTTAAGAAAATTGTTCAACACGACGCTATAGGTACTTCAATTTCTTCGCAACTTCGCACGATGACGACGAGGAAAGGAAAAATAGCTGAAAAAATCTTTACAACTCTCTTCTATAACCGTCATGTTAAAACGTAAAATGTCAGAAGATAAAATATTTAAATAATTAACGTGCCTATACACTGTAAATTTCATTTGACCTACCATTGATCGTATCGACGATCGTATCTCGTTGATCAAATTGATTGTATATTCCTTGTCAATTTACGAGAAATCGAAATACGCGCGAAATGTATAAAACGTTATCATAATATAGAAAAGTACACAAAATATCTATAGTTATACACTATCTAGACGTTGAAAAAGATTTCTACTCGAAGTTCCGCTTCGTGGAAATATGAGTTTGCGTAAAAATTCTCGACGTATCTACAACGATAATCAATTCCAAAATTTCAGCCCAAGGTAGGACACTGCAGCGAATTGCAATCTCTAAAGCGTCAAGAAAGCAGACAAAATCCTGCTCGCGAAGTCCTAAACCCGCAACACGTATCGCGTTGCAAATTCCACTATAATTCCAATCTTCCATCTCGCACCTGAACCAGCCTAACCTGAAGCAGTGTTCAAAGAAGACGAGCGTAAAAAAAGTTCAAAGGGCATCGTCGACGCAGCGTAACGGACTCGCCATTTACCCTAAAGGGTAACAATGGGGTTCGTCTCGTTCGTATTTCAGCCACTTCGCCACGCACACGGTTTCCGTTCCCGCCTCCGCGTGCAACCTCCGGCTGATCGCCTCTGCGACGAGGATACAAAAATATCGTGAATCCTCGACGACACGCGAAGACGACGAGCGGTCGCGTAGAAGGGGAAGAGTTCGTCGACGACGACACCGACGTCGGTGTCAGTGGAGTAGGCGGCAGAGGAGGAAGAGGCGGAGGCGGACGGAGGAGACGACCGGGACAGAGGATTAGAGAGTGAACCAGTCGCCCTCCTGCCTTTCGTTTCTCCGTCGTTCAAACAGCGCTCCAGACATTAACTCCGACGTGTGCATAGACATGTCTCGCCCGTAGAAACGTTGAAACCTCGTGGATCTTCCTGCTCGAGCAAGTGCACCGTGTCTGCTCTACGCGTCCTGGGATAACCAAGTGTCTGGCGGCAAAGTTTCCTCGTGACGAGGGGGATTGGCTGTTCGAGGTTCGCGCGGAAACAACAACTCGACAGTTGCAAGTGCGTGGCTCGTTTGTCGGGCTTCGTTTGGGTCGGCTTGGGTTCGTTTTTAACGCAGAGCAGGAATTCCGTCTTCTTCGGTTGAAATCTACCGCAGTGATTCGTGAAAGTTTTCGGATACTTAGCACGGAAGATTTTCATGAATAAATCGTGTCATATGCTGTACGTGTGTTTTAAGAGTGTCTCAGTTCACTTAAGGTAGTTCGGTCTTGCGTTGGAATTGATAAACCGTGAAAGGGCAATTTCGAGGAAGGGAGGAATACGCGGAATCGGTCGTTTAAATAATTTTGCGAGACGTTCGAAGTGTCGCGCCTTTCAACTAAACGAGGCAGAACTGTCCTCCGGTATCAGAGGGTTGATTCGATTCGGTCAGGGTTTCAATCGCATTCGCTCGGTCGCTGGTGAACGAACGTTCCACGTGTAGCGTTTCTTTGGATTCTGCGTGTCTTCTTTCGAAATTACGTACGTACGTCGCGTTGTTGTTAACGGACCGCGGACGTCCATGCAAATTCCGACTTTTACGAAAAATAACGAATACTCCGTTTGGAAATTTCTCCGACAAATACCGAGTACCCTGTACGTTTCGTATACTTGTACATTTGTCTGGCTGAAAATCATTCTGACGCGTAAGTCAAGGTTTCGAAAATTGGAATTTAATCAGGCATCCTTGCAAGTATCATCTGCCTCTAGTTTCATAGTTAATTAAAATAACTTTATTCCCTATCCATACTACGTTCTAATTTACCCCGTTTTCTATAAATGTTCATCACGCGTTTGAAAACATACAACGAACTTCTCACAATATCAAACATGGAACGCTATCTCGTGAAAAGCAGCAACTGACTCCGGCACCGCTATCACGCGCCTTCTGTGCGCGCATACCTCGTCAAATTATCCACGCGAACGCACTAAGATCCGCAGTCCGTTAATCAGCGCAATCGAGATAAGAGTCGAAACTTCGATCGAAGAAGATCGTCGCGTAGTTTCAAGAAACGCGTCGTTCGAACAGAACGGACTTGAAAGGCGTTAGCATCGAACGCTTTCGAAGGAATTTCTGTGAATGGTTTCTTCGGTACCGGAAGAGGAAGGGAAACCGTGCTGATTGGCCGGCAGACTGTCGGCAATTTAAATCCCGCAACCGGAACGTCGCGTTCCTCTGCTCGCGTTTTTCTTTTTTCTCCAGTTCCCCCCTTCCTCAACGTGGTCGGTGCTATTATTGCTGTGCCGCCTAAATATAGGTGAGAGCGTACGCTTGACGCAAATCGAAAACAGAACTTGTAAACGTACGTTCGTCTTTTTATTTCGCCTCGGACGCGAGTCGCCGCCAGGCTTTTATCCTCCTGCCCCAGTGCTTCGAAAACGATCGACGCGATGAAGGCGCCGATACATTGGATACCGGTCCTGTTCTGCGCTGTCGGTGAGTAACACGCTGCCCTTCTCTATCGATTATCGCGAAAAATAAAAATACGATACTTGAAAACATTGTCCGCGCTTCTTTGTCAGCCGAGAAGTATTTTATTAGATTTTTTCCTTGATATAATTATACGAAGTTGTTCGCGAATCGATCGACTACGTTTCTCGTAAATCTCTCTGTTTAAGTTAAGTTGGTCGGATGAGGTGGAAAATTTCATCTGGCTCTTTTCGATATAAAATGCTACAAAGGTGGTCATTTATTTAGAAAGGAAGTTTATCAATTGACAAGCGAATTGACAAGCGAATTGACAAGCATTAGATTAGGTATCGTTAGGCAAGTTATGGATTATTATGAACTTCTTGTTTCGAATTTTCGTCGCTTTTCATTTTATGAACTTGATTAACGACTTCTGAATGGCTCGTTTAGAAATCGCTGGCAAGACAAAGTTCCACGAGACATAGAGGCTTTAATTGGCCGATTTAAAGTAAAACTGTAATAAAAGAACGTCGCGTGGTGCTGCTGTTACGAAGGCAGCGTCTAGAAAAACAGTCGATATTTATTGTTAGCTGCAATTGTACGCTTGCGTTGATAGTTCATTATCGAAGCGAAGGCTACAAGTGCTTCCACTATACTCTTGGAATAGATGACTTCGTATGATTAATCGAAGCGATACGGTGGAATGTTCAAGAAAATTTAATGGGGCCTCGATGAAGACGCAAGTTATTTAACAACGATTTGATCACAATCGCGCATTCTGGTTATTTTTATTCTTTTCTCGCTGCACGTGATAATATCAATAAAGCGTTTCAGGAAAATATTTCACATGCGACTGAAACGAAAAAGCATTTGTAACAATAACGATGTTCTCATATTTTGCGCGAATTTAAAATATCTTTCAAGAATAGGAAGATACAATTAAGTCAGAAAATTACCAAAAGAACGAAGCAGGATTAACGGAAAATATATCGGAAATTAAATACGTAGAATAAAAATGGAATACGTAATGAAATAAAATGTAACAAAATACATAGGCGTAGGAAGCAATTTCTTATTTTAGTCTCGTTTCCGAACAATGTAAAAGAAAAACAAAGTCCAATTACATAAAAATCATTGGCATTCCGCGACAGTAACATCACGTTCTCGATTACAATTTTAATAGTACCAAGGAAATGCATGAAATGCCTCGCATAAAGATACGACAATCCGCTTAACACGCAAACTTAGGAAAACGATAAATTTCAATTGCTCCCGGAATGCTAGTTTCTCGAGACCGATGATAATAGAATGGCAGCGCCATGAACATGACAGGAATTATACAATGGAATATCTAATTAGAAATACGATGGAAACACTTCCAAGGACGAGCAGAATTGTAGAATATTTTATATTCTTCCTACGGAACGGAAGAAACTTGGAAGGAAGAAGAGAAGAAAGGGGAAAAGGTCGGAAAGTGCTTTCAGGCGTCTAAATGTAACGAATGCTGAAGAAAATTTCGCTTGATATTTGCGTATTAACGAAGTCCACAAATGTTGACCGTGTTGACAAACTTTCGGACGAAAGGGTCTGCATTCATCGATAAACCGCAACCACGAGTTTTCTGATTAATTAAAGACACTTGGTTCGTACGTAAAATCAGGTTAAGACGCGTTGGCGTCGTATTCCTTAGAATCTACAGCCATTTCGCGAAGGAAATTAAGAAAACGAGTCTTTTTTGAAGAATGTTGTATCTCTTAAGAATTTCTTAATGAACGCGTGTAATCTTTTGATCGCGCAGCAGGAAAATCGTGCTGTCGACTTATTCGCTAAGAAGACGAATCAACAAAATTCCATTGTAGCAGCCGATGACGATGTTGGTAGAGAAACATCTGAGTGAAGTAAAGTCTTATGAAAAAAGTCTTATGCTATTTTCTATCGAATTCTTAAGAGTTTTACTATTTTGTTAGTATGTTTTATATTAGTATATTAGTTATAATACGTAGATAAATATACACGTATATAAAAAAATTAAATCAGTAAGCTGGAATTAAAGTTTAAAAGCTTTTCGCTTGATGGAGACATCTTTCAATTTCGACTTTTTTAAGGGCGATTCATTTCGACGAAAACAGCGTGTAAATTATAAATGTGATCTTTTTGCATGAGCAAGAGAAATTTCTATCGAACGATCTACCGAAATAACAACAATAATTTGCTTTACCAGTTGCACCAAAAATACGTGCAAGTTGGTAGAAACAACGATAATATCGTACCACGTTATTTCAAGATTCTACGTTAATCTATTTCGCACAAATACCATCGATGTGGCAGATTTAATTAAAGGCTACATCAATATTTTACTTTTAATAGGATAGCAACTGAATTATCTGTGTTTCTAAAGTAAATTTCGCCGACTAGCGAAAAGAGCAAACAAAACGAAGGCTGACACGCGCTGGTCAAACCACGCGCACGTTATCACGCTATATCGTCGTCTATGATAAACGTCAGCAAACTCTAGCCTAAGATCCATCGATTGGACAAATGTAATTCCCTTTGTCAAATATTGACGTTGAATCGGATAGGATGTAACGTAAGACCCGAGTAGAGCAAGCGATATTGCGATTTCTGGACGCCAGACGACGGAAAACGGATGTTACACGTGTGAAAATAAACGCGTTTTGGAACCTTGATGGATTATACACGCGTTTGATTATGGTATACGCGATTTTTCTTACTTTCAGAAGTTTCTGGGTCAAGTTAAAGATAGATAGATCGTGGAAGAGGATAAATCAGGGAAAATTAGTACGTCTGCGTAAAATTGCTTCGGCTCGTTGTTCGTTACGCGCCAGAGTACATTCTAAACGAAACCGTGATATACCAAAATATTGTAAATCAGCAGCTATCGTCGCTAGACCGCGAATATCCATACGAATTCATTTTTTTCTATGAAGTTACATCTTTAAAGGAACGTGAATTCGAAGTTTGTGGTAGTATTTTTCACAGCTGCGCGTCCTTACCTTCAAACTTAATCCTCCATCTGCAAACTGAATCCTTTTCGACCAATAATTTTAAGTAATTTTTCGTTCTTCCCGTATTTCTGCTTAAATCTCG
The DNA here is from genome assembly GCA_014737475.1 of Bombus confusus. Lineage (NCBI taxonomy): Eukaryota > Metazoa > Arthropoda > Insecta > Hymenoptera > Apidae > Bombus > Bombus confusus. Next base: position 3,108,559 of record JACXIV010000015.1, read on the forward strand.
CTTTGCTCGACAACATTAACTACCCTAGAAGCTTGCAAGGGTTTTGCTATTCAAGAATTTTGCCGGATTTTTTAAAACGCAAAAGACTGCGTGGACTTGAACGACCAAGCGTGCAGACGACGTCGGTAAAAATAAGGCTGCAGACGGAGGGTTGAAAAAAATGATTTTAATCGCGCGAAACAGTTCAGAGTGAGGGAAAAAATGGGACGCTTCTTGCAACCTGACGTTCAAAGAAGAGCGCGTAGCCATATATCTGCATAAATACTCTGGCAAAAATGTAGTAACGCCGGTTAAACGATTCGCGGCTGCGATTGCCACAAGTGGCGCGAATTTCATCCAAAAAAAAGAGAAAATAAAATAAAAAGAGAAAGGAAGTGCATAGGAAACAAAGAGATGAGAGAAAAAAATATAAGCGGAATTGGTCGCGGCGTTGGAACAGTTCCACGTGCATAAAAGAGATAAAAATCCGATCCCGGAAGGACTCTCGATGCAGTTTTGCTACTCGTTGGCCGCGAGACTCCCGATGAATTTACGTCGACGAGTTTTTTCGTGGCTTGTTAAATCACGGCTTTACGATCAGCGGAAGCGATAGTACCGATTCTCTCGGATGCTGGCCAGGCATAAAAGTAAAAACACAGAGGGAAAAAGAATAAAAATACCGGAAAAGGATAAAGGGAGGCGGTGGATAAACCGATCACCGGATGGACGGTTTGTTCGCGCGAAAATCGAGTTTTACGAGAGCCTGGCCAACGCTAATCCGCCTGTTCGCTATTTTCCCGACGAAAAAACGGCCTTTCGTCGCGACTTCTGTTAACGCTGTTATTATTAACGAGGATTTATTAAGCTGACTAAAGAAGAGAGTTGTTCCGGCTTCTCCACGCTCGAGAATCTCTTTACACGCGTCTTTATGTGCTCTCATAAGAGCGAATAATGCGCGCGCGTGTGTGAGATTGTATAAACAAATCGGTAAGAATCATTGTGTTCTTAGAACTGGAATTTTTAAAGCTTCCTTTAAATCGTGTAACTGGAAGATTCGATTACGAGTAAGAAACGACAGAAATCTCTGTAGTTTATTAGATACTCGCGATCAAAGTAAACGATTTGTAATCAAACCAGTTCGTGGATGGTAATCGCTTCGCCTCGCTCAAGAGTCGCTCTTAAGCGACAGACGACTCAGTCAACAGATCAGAACTACGACTATCGACTAACAAATATACTGTGCATGTATAATTATGATAAAATCTGTGTGCAAGCGTTGATAATTTTTCCAAAAATATCCGTATACTTGAATAATTTCAAAAGAACAAAATTTGCGACTCATCGTCCCGATGAGTTTGACAAACCTAGCGTTAAAATAACACGCAGCGTGTAATAATTATTCCGCGGTGCACGTTGTCGCGGAAAAATCCGGCTATATTCCAGGTTCTATCGGACCCACCAGATCGGATCATCTTTCATTGCGAAATTGCACCGTTTGTCGCTTCTGCAAATGTCCCGTGCAAATCGTTACGAAGCTGGCCCCTCGTCATCTGTCATACTTAGCGTACCCACACGCGCGTCGTTTTTTATTAACGAGAAAAACGCGACAAGTGTTTAACTACAGACGTGATACACGTGAGCGATGTATTAAATGGTTTTCATCCATCGTTTCAACTTTGTTGCACGTGCACATACCAACGAACGTATCGCACGGTTACGCGTGGCTTGCTGCAAACATTATTAAGCTTACTTTAACGCGTAAAAGCTTTATTTCCAACACTCGTGCGAATAAAAGATTCAATGTACTAATGGAAATGTCTCTCGCGTAATTCATCGTCATACAACGTTGCAAATCTGATGCATCGAAAGATCAAAAGTTTGTCTATAGATTGGATATAGCCGGAGGTTATTAGCCAGTTAAGTTCAATGTTACATCCTGTCTGAGTACGATAGAAGGTCCCGGTACTCCCCAGTTGACTTATCACGTTGCTCAGATAATCTGTTACGGTCGCGTCGTTTAATTCCGTCAATGTTGTTGTTTTATCGTTTCCGGGATTGTCGAACAAGCGATCAGACCGATGGAAGACAGATGTCCGTTATCTTTCGACCTATCTAATTTTAACGATTCGCCTCAACGTCATTTCTAATAAGGAAATGTCAAGTATGGACATCTGTAGCAACTTGATTGTACGAGTAAATGTACGGATTCTCTGCGAACTCTTTAATTAGTTGTAACACGTAAGTTCATTAAATCGTAGTTTGTTCGTTGAAAGGAGATATCAGAGAAGAAAGTTGCAGCCGGCAATAAGATATTTAAATTGCTTCGTAAAATTTCGATATTTATTCCGTTTCTGACGGACTTTCAGTCACTGAATCGGATACCAATTTTCGTGAGGAAGAGTTAGCCGTGTGTAAACGCGAAGTTTGAGATTAAGTTGCAACTTTGTGTCCGAGTTCGCAGATGAACGTGTCAAGGAATTGAAAATTGTTGTTTAAGCGAAGTTCGCGTTTCATTTAACGATCCACCTGCAGCATGGATCACGTGGCTTTTCATCGGTCCAACATTTATTCTGCTTCATTACCGTAACCATCGATCGTTTATATTTGCAACCACGACGGTTCGTTCTAACGAAGTATTTTTACCACGAATAATCTTGCGAAGATAAATCATTAAGCGATCGAATTACGAAATGTACAAAAAGCGGGGCGGGTCGGTTCGACTTCTGAGAGGCTCGCATAACGACGAAAAAATTCTTGGATTCTTCCACGAGTTAATAATTTATAGGATATTCGACAATCTGCGGAGTTACGTCGTCTCTAATTTAAGAACCAAGTCAGTCGTGAGAAAGAATCTCGCGAGGGTTGATTTTGCAAAAATCTGCGGAACGCCATTAAGCTGTTGATTTATATTTGCGCGCATCGTCACGCGTGTTTTCCAGAATGCTTAAAAACCAGTTGCTCGGATATATCGCCGAACAGATGCACTGGGGATGATTCACGAAACGTACGAGCGAACTCGACAACCCCTTTTTACCACGCACTTTGCATCTGCGTGTATTAACATAATTCTTTGGAGATTCTTTGGTGGTCGAAGGGAGAAAATAGCAGTGGACGTTTCATTCGAATTTAAGCCATTCTTCGCTGTGTACCTAAGAGCGATATAAAAGATGATTCATAATGAAATTTTCGAACTTGCAAACTTCAGAAGGGGCCTATCATCCAATTCGACGACTCGACTTTTTCGATCAATGGTATTCAGAGGAAAATTGCTCGATTTTCTTTCTACTTCGTGACGAATAGATTGCTGGAAAATATTTGACGTTCCACCATTCTTCAAGAAACGGACAATTGAGATTCTTCGAAATTCAATTTCGCAACTCATTCATTGAACAATACGCTCGTCTTAAAACTCGATATTCGTGTTGGAATATTTCCAATCGACGGAAAATATAGAAGAACAGTCACTTTGTTGAAGAAACACTAGAAAATGCTAAATGAAATTATCACTTGTAAAAAGACGTATCTACGTAAGTAAATTATCTTACCGTTAGTTTAGGTAGTTGAATTGCACGATGAATGTCGTTTCCGAGGTGAAAAGTATCGATAGGTGTATTTTAAACTGGAAATTTCTCATCAAAATAGACAGCGATACATTGCTTTTGCCATCGTATAAGTTTGTTGATTCGAATTTCGTGAAAGCAGTTCGAGACAGTTTGATCAAGATTACATTCGTGGAAGAAAATCGTGGAAAACTCCCGTTTCCGCACATTGCGCTCCGAAAGCAATAAAACGTAGATACTCGGAGAATATTTACCAAACCAGACAAGATAACGACGATCTCGACTCTTCTGAACAACCTAATACCAAAACCAAAACATCCGTCCAATATTTTATCATTTTAACGTCAAACTTATACATTTGAGAATTTTCATTCTTTGAATGGCAGAAATTTTATCGTGAAAAGAAGATGTAACGAAGTAGATTTCACATGTTTACAAACGATTAATTAGAATTGATTACAAAAATTTGGAAAATGAATTTAGATGTTTAATTATTAGGCGGAATTCGGATATTTTTTAATAACTCGCAGATACGTAATAAATAATTATTTACATACATAAATGAAAATGTACATACGTAATAAATAATAAAAAAGCAGGGACACTTTTTCTCCTACTAGAGTTACGTTAAATGTAAAGAAACGACATTTATTATGCTAACAGGCAATAATCAACGAAAGTAACAGTTTCTCCGGAGGAAAGACTTCAGTTCGAAATCTACCCTGCATATTAATGAATTGAAAACGTACGAGCGTACGAACGGGAGTCGTTTATCAGATTCACGTCCATTTCACCTCGCACGGCCACCGATAAGATAAGCTTCCAAAATGAGATGAAATAATTCACCTGGTTTCGTGTACGAGCCTCTTAATACCCGGCGCTATGCGTCATGCGAGCAGAGAATTTGCGCCCCATTACCTGTTAAGTCCATTTTATAAAGCTGCCGGCTAAATCTTTCATCGTCTGATTTATCATCGCGGCGTTGTGCAACCGGCCTAAAATTTATATCTCACGATGCGCTAAAACGTTCGCGCGATTCCGTTGTAAACGTGTAAGTTACTGCGAATAGACTTAGGTAAGCCCGGGATTTAAATGACTAAGCAAATTTCTAAATATACAACGCCGGAATTCTTTCGCGCGTGAAACGCCAAAAATGTCGGGTAGACTCGTCTTCGTGATAGAACGAAACGACCTCGATGCTACGAGATATGCACGTGCCTGAGTAAACGGCTCGAGATGGAAAAAAGACGCAACACCGTGTTAAGTTGGATCAGGATTTCGTAGGACGAAGATTTCAGAAGAGAAGTTTGAAACGAATATTCGAAAACGGAGCTTGGAGATGTACCAAATCATAGCGATAGCGTTTCTTTTTTTGTAAGATGAAAGAAGAATTGTTTTATATGTAAAAGTTTCTATTGTTCTTGAGGTTGCTACCTTAAAATACTTAGTATGAAAGAATAAAGTAATTACATGTAGAATGAGATTATTGCCTTGAAGTTTTAATTCTATTTATAGTCTTTCATCATTCGTAGGAATTTTCCAATTTATCAGTCCGATCAAAATTCCGTTTGTCCGCGCCTAACAAGATAATGAATCTACAAAATACCAAATCCGCTTATTAAACTTTCCACCATTCGTACGATTGTCAACCATTACTTTCGATTGTAACGGCGAGTCTTACATATTTGATACGCTTTCTACGAAATTCAGAAGTCTGAGAGAATTCGCGTAACAGCCTCGAACGTTCCAAAGCAAAGTTATCCTCAAATTTCAGTCGAATAATTTGTTTAAACGCGTTATAAGATAAATTGAACAAAATAAAACACACCAAGCTACATGAAATTCAACTATACAATTTCGATTACGATCACGACTCGTGATCATCCGTAGGAACTTTCACCTAAGAACACTGAAGATGAACCAGAGTGTAGTTCAATTATTAATTCTTTCAAAATTCTCTGATTCGTCTGCGTCCAATAAAAAATGACGAGTTCGTCCAGAGATGCGTACATCGAACTGCACGTGGATGCAAATATTTGCGAAAATCTCATTCCAGATATCATCTGCGAACCTTGAATAACACGATGTATAACCCAATAAATCTGTTGGAAATTGCCCCGTGAAACTCGCAACGCGTCAGATAATGCGGCCAAACGGCGGAAAACGAAGCGTGGATGCAAATACGAGTAATGTAGAGATACGGTGGATGAACGGCACGTAACATTCATTATGCCGAAACTGAAACGTTGAATCCAGATTCGATTGGCCGGTGAACGTACCCAAGATATGTAGTTGGTCAGGTTGTACTATAAATAACGGAAGTTTGCGAGCACGCTTCAAAGTTATTCGTATGGCGCCTTGGGTCAGACATGCACTTGACTCGACGATCCTTTTCGTGACATAACAGCCGCCACGTGTTCTACAAACGTGTAACCCTTTGACCATAACGTTCGCCGATCGATCGCTATTTTTACGAAGATTTCGTCCGATCGTTTTCGAAGGAAACTCAGTGAGCAATCCGTTTAAGAGGAAGAACGAGGTAGACTTCTGCGAAGTCGATGAATAAATTTGGAACTCGAATAAGAGGTCCAAAGCCACGTGTCTCCTAGTGTTTTATATTAAAACTGAAATTCGTCGGACTTATTCTTGGAGAAATCGTTTCTTCGTGCTGTAATATCTAATTCTTTGAGCAACGGGCAACGAAGTTAAAAATTCAGAAATTAAGAAGAAAAGTTACAAATACACGTCGAAATTCGGGTAGTTCGACTTAAGGGGTCGGAAATTTAGAAACGTTAAATTCGAAATATCCACGCTTTCAAATTTTCAAGCGCTCGAACTTGAAATGTCAAATTTCAAATTTATTTGCAAACTTCGTTTATTTATAGAATTAAAAATTTCATAGTACGAAATCTACGATTGAAAGTTCGACGTTTCTGTTATCCGAACGTTTACCGTGGATAACGTTAAACAAACTTAGCCGACCGCTTCGTAGTTTGACGATTATTCCAAAATCTACGAACATCGTTGAATTCAAAATTATAGAGGAATTTACCGCGGGTCTCGTTCCACAACATTGTAGATCTAGTTCACGCGAGATATTCAGTAGCCATACAGCTGTGTCATAATCATTGGCATCGATCACCGTGCTATAACTGAAACCGCTTAGAACGAACAAACTGGTGGAACAACCACGGTGACTGTGCGCATTTTCTCGTCTGTCGCGCTTTCTCGTAGCGGAAATGCAGCCGATAAACGTCCAAGAACTGACAAAGGTCAGCCTATGAGTAATCTCACGCGCGTCTCATCCTCTACATGAAACGCATAAAAGAAGTTTTATGCGTAGCGTATCATGCGTGACCATGACCATAACTCAAGACTGAGTTAATGCTTTGAAATATCTTCGATGTCTCAACAAACCATAAAGTAGTATAATTGTTTCTAATACTTAACGAGCAATTTAAAACGAGTCGGGACTACTTTATGTAAAATTGCTTACGTAATCGTATAATTGCTACCTTGTATTTAAATAAAACACGATTAAAAGATTACATTGCCTTAGAAGATAGTCATTAAGAGCGATTTAAGTCTAAACGATCGCTCTAACGATATAATAGTCCCATTAATCGAAGCTTGAACGTTTCCTGTAAGTTCGATTTTCAAATCTGTTGCAACTTCTCGTACATAAGCCGATTTCCAGTCTACAAATACGATACATCGTATCGGCCATCCGATACACGCTCCTGGCTACGAAATAACAAATTTGTTAGTTCTACAGCTGTTTATATGCAAATAGTTCACTGAACGGCTCAGTCTTTGAATAGTTGAACGGTGTTAACCTGACTACAAAAGCTACTAGAAAGCTGGCCCAACTATCTATAGTAAACATAGCAGAAATTCCTTTGAAAACGCGAATCTCTTCAACTCAAACAGTACACGCCTCTTGCGTATCCAGGCGCGTTATAAATTTCGCATAGGATCGTTCAGAAATTTACATTTTTGTTTATCCGTGTAGAAGAAACGTGTAATTAGTAAAATTAATGATCGATCGTCGATTGATCTCTAATTCACTCTTGTCGCTTGTAACGTTCAATGAGACGATCAAAACGAAGAAAATGAAATTCTACCAACGTCCATCGATATCTCTTTATTTGTTTTTCTTCGTTTGTCGTTGAAGTTGAAGGTAAATCTTTGCGCAAGATTTGATGCGATACGATTTAGATCAGCAGACGTGCTGTCGAAAGACAATTATCCGACAGAAATAGCGCCAAGTATTTTTACGTATGGACATCCGAGAATAGACGACGTTACGTGAAAACGACATTTCTACCGCGAGAGAATATTTCGAACGTTTAAAAGACACTCGTTCAATTTGAGGTCATTTACCACTCTTTCACGTGACTGTCATCTTAATGTATCTTCATTTGCCGCGTAATTTGTTACGGCGGCGACAAACATGCAGTACGAACTATTAAACCCGCTCGATTTCGTCGTAAATCGTAACTCGACATTGTGAAAACCATGCGTAGATGCATCGGTACCAAAAAACTTTCCATCCCTTTTTTCTCAACGAGATTTAAAACGTTAAAGATTCTCAGATCGTCCTTAAAATTCCCTATTCTCGTTAATAATATCGTTGAACCAACGCTACAGAAGCTTAGTACACTGTCGTCGTACTTGTCGGTAGACCTTGCGGACTTTTCTGCAAATTCATATTCTTGAGAATATATAATCAAAGAAGCAGATCCTCGATAGAAAATTGTTTTATCTACTAATAAGCATTGCACTTTGATACTTCGTACTTTGGATATTTGGTATATTTCTCTATACCATACGTATTTTCTACGATTCTGCACTTTCAGATCTTCCCGCAGATACATGAAAATCCGCGTTCTACTTCTCGATAAGATCGGTAAATCGCTACGAAAAAGCGAAATCACGGGACAGAAAGGAGACGTAGAGCGATAAAGAATGGACAAAAAGAGAGACTTTGGTTAGTGGTATCGGACAAAAGAGAAACGGTGAGCAGGAGCGCAGCCATCGAAAGGAGGTAGAACGTAGACGTTCCATTCGGTAGAGTCCAAAACTTCATCCCCTCCAACTGCGTGTGCGTTACTTTTACGTTAATGAGGGACAAATTATTGGAAAAGAGGCCTGCTCGCGTAGCAGGCTGTCATAGAGTGACAGAGGTTCGTAGGACCTCTTTCTCTCGGTCACACTTCTATCGTCAGTATCGGTTTTCTCTTTCCGGTACGCCGCCACCTCGAAATCCGATAAACGTTGGCCGACTCTGTTTATGGTTATCGCGAAGCGATACCGTTGCGTTCTGTCTACGTCGGTGCTCCGATAGAATCGCGTGGAAATGGAATATCCAAGCGATGGAATATCGAATGCGCGGCCCTGATCGATTACCCACCCCATCCTTATAGCTTCATCCCTTGCCATGTGCCTGATGAGCTCTCCAGCTATAATCCCGTGTTAGGCCACCCGAGTGATGATTTTTTAACGACCTCTGCGCCGCTCGTGCGCGAAGAATGGATAGGAAAAAGGATGAGAAGCGTTCCGAGGACAGAGTTTGAGGGAAAGTGGAAAGGCAAGTTTTGGGGGCGGATTGGAAATTTGAGAGTTGGAGAAACGATCGATTTTGGCGTTACAGGTTGGAAACGAGGTGGAGAGATTTCGGGAGTTTAGAAAGTAACGCGTGCGTAGAATTTGAAGTGAATTGAAGATTGAGGGATGTTTTAGTAAATGAGTAAATTGATTTTAGTAAATTGATTGTGTTTAATATTTTTGGGGTAAATATTTTTGAAGAATGTAAGGTGGGAGATGGTAGAAACGAATGAAGTATTTGGTGTAAGTAGTCGTGTAAATTAGGAATAAGAGGTGTCGTGGTTACAAGATACAAAAATTTGGAAATTAATTCAAAAGTCAAACGGCTAGGAGCAATATGTCTCCTGAAGCGACGTGTGAATTGATTCTCTAATTTCTCAGATTTACAGGAATTTATCAGTAACTGGGAAAAAGTGTAATATATATGTACTTTATTTTTCTGACTATCGGTATTTATTTTATTTTATTTCATCCTATCGTATTAAGAAAACTCGTTTACTCTTTCCTTTTTCCGGCAATGTACATATCTCTTGCTTTAGTGCAATCGAGATATTATTCATAACATTCCATAAAAACCTGCAAACTCGTTACTTACATTTTTCAAATTTGACTTAGAACACTCAAGAAAAATAGTAGCTCGCATACAAGCAAGATAATCTGACAACGAGTAGTACTTGCGTTCTAACGGTGTGTATTCACGGAGTTCATCCTCTTTCACCATTCTGCAGTCCTGTGACCGAAGTGGCGCCATGTGGTCAAATGAGAAAGCAAAGGGAACAAGTGGGAGATGAAACGAGCAACACGTCCCGAAGGGCAACTAATTTGATTCTAAAGCATTCTCATAACTCGTATGAGACTCTACCGTAACTTAAAATTACTGCTTGCTTTAACAGAATTTTACATACGGATTTAAAGCAGCGTTGCTTTTTTTGTGTTTCTCACTACGTTTTTAATTTTAGAAAAAACGTAAAAGATAAGTGTTTGTTTTTAAAAATAATTCGTAGGTGATTTAAAGGTTATACTATTAAAGAGGGACATTACATAAAAGGTTGATTACGATGAAAAATTGTCTCAACGTTAAAAAGTAACTTTGTCTATCAGAATGTTTTAATTTATTGCGAAAGATAATGGAATTTATAGTTGTTAATTTAAATACAGGCATCGAGACGCGGGAAAAACAAGACTTTGATAACAGGGGGCGTAGCTCAGATGGTAGAGCGCTCGCTTAGCATGCGAGAGGTACCGGGATCGATACCCGGCGCCTCCAAAGTTGATTTCTTTTTTTATTTCATATTTTTTTTCTCCTAAATTATTCCTATTTTTTAATCTTATCTTTCATAAATAGCACATATAATCTGAACACATTTATTTACGTTCTACCTCTCATTATCGCCACACAAAACAATGCTTAACAAGGCAATGTTCGATATCATTATTCCTATTTTACCAAAAACAATTTCTTCCATACAAATATTACCTTATTCTCGACACGTGATTTGTAAAACATTTTTGTTATCGTAAAGTATATCAGTGTTAAAATTCTCGTAAAACTATCTTCAATTAAAGCTATTCTATCGCCACATATGTTCATGTAAATTCATATATTTTTCGTTTAATCAATATCGAGAAACATGTTATTCATTCTCGAGTCTCGTAGAATTCGGGCTAATGAATAGAAACTTATGAATGGGATGATTGACGCTCGAAGAATAAGAACTGACCAGCCACGGAGCACATAGTGATTTCGTAGTAACGCGATATGGCATGTGTGCACACTGTACACACATAGCCAGGTATGTATAGCGTTTAGACGTTCCTCGGAGCGCTGTCCTAAGCTCGTTTAGCTCCTCTAGCTACCTCTTCGGTCAATCTGCTTTCCGGTTGATTCTAAACCATGATTTACCCACAACTGACAAAGTACTGGTTCGTTTGTTCACGTATCCATCCTAATCGCCTTTCTAATCAGCACACTCAACCTCGTGACCACGCGCTTCCAAACTTGTTATTCCAAACCTGATGCACTGGTATACCTGTTGATCTTCTCTATGTTAGATCACGAGTGAACGTAATCTAAAGTAACACGTACACTATACTTATGTGTATTGATAGGTCTAATTTTTATTCATCGATTATTAACAGACGATCGATATATTTATCGTCTATTAGTTATTTATTAAAATATAAATCTATTAGTTTATTCGGAGAAATTCATTTTTCACGAAGTATGTTTTATCAACGATGAGATTTATCTTTGTCTATTAATTATGAACAGGTAATGGATATGTCTATCATCTACTATTCATTATTTATTTATTAATAATAAGTCAGTTTGTTACTTTCTGTCACGATACGTGCAATAGGTACAGTTCTGTTCTAATGATAAATTGACAGCGTGAAACGTAACAAGTGGTAAAGATATTTTCACAATCTCATTACTTAAATGGCGTTACATACAAAGAAAGTACTTGAATAATCGTGAGACTTTCATACTACATATTACGATAGAATACCTGCCCACAGGATATACGAAGTAAATTGAAATTTCAAAATTCTTTAAAGTAGACTCTGAAAATCGACCAATATTCTATTAAACGATCCGCTTCTCTTCCTTCAATTACTTACGTTGTCTGCTGTCGACACTGAAAGAATTTAAACCAACGTGCAATATAATTTATATTTCATTTATAATACATTCTCTATCGTAGGAACTAAATAGAAAGATAGTGGTTTCGTACATCGGAGTATCATCCACCCTCGCAGACTTCTGTGATCCTGGTTCCCACCCCGATCTATGTTCTCAGAGCCATTGTTCGGATGCGGTCAAGCGTCTTTTACAAAGCACTTTGCGTGACCAAGTGACCACTACGCTATACGTTATACCTACACAATAAAACAATATGAAACACATCGTCCCTTCCTTTATTCCAATCTTCCTCGTCCGACCTCTACCCTCAATTAACCTTACAACCCACAAAAGCGTACCGTAAAATTCATCATCGAACGAATCCAATCCGCCCAACTTATAACTTTCTGCCATTAAAATAATTACGAAAAATGAATACCTTGAAAATTTACCTTCAAAATATACATTTAACACGTTGAAGCGTTGCATCCGACGAAATATATAACTTTATAACGTATATTCCATGTTAAAGTTACTAATTTTCGTCCGCTATCAGTTCGAAAACGGAATCCAAATTGTCGAATTCGTAACTTTCTTTCCAAGGATGATCAAGTGTCGATACTTTCGAAGGTTTCTTAACATCTTACACGTTGAAGCTTCAAATCTAAATTCAAATCTAAAACATTCCATGTTAAAGTTACTTCCTTTCGTCCGCTATCAGTTCGAAAACGGAATCCGAATTGTCGAATTCGTAACTTTCTTTCCAAGGATGATCAAGTGTCGATACTTTCGAAGGTTTCTTAACATCTTACGCGTTGAAGCTTCAAATCTAAATTCAAATCTAAAACATATAATTTCGCTGTATCTATCCGTATAAGGATAAATTCTGTTCACTTTAATGTTACTTGCTTTTGTCCGTCACTTTGGTCCGATAACTCGCGTTCTACGGTAGAAAAGAAATAATCGTAAAGCCTCGTTTGACCCAGTTAGAGCTGAAGAAAGCTACAATAAAAGGACCGCCGGTTCCAGATGCTTCGTGCAACCCTCTTTTGCCTCGTGTTCTCCTAGTGCTGCGCATGTTTTTTCTTTGTTCAACGTTTCAAAATTTACCACCCTTTATACGTACGTATATACGCGTGTCTCGCGTCCACCAACGAACGTCCCCCTTGGCAAGGAAACACGCACACTACGCGAAGCTACGTGCGCTGCCACACAAAGGAACAGCGAACACGTTCTGCAACCCTAATAATGCGTGTGTAGATAAGATGACGTAATGTGCGTGCCACGTGTACCTGTCGTGAATGGAAATGCGTCCAGGGACACGCGCCTGCGATCGATATCCACGTGCGTTTGCGATTTATTTTACGTCGTCGTAGCTATGACATGTATCGGTTACAAAACTGGCGGATCTGCGAGTTTCTCTGCGAGAAAAATTTCTGCAACATCGTGAAATTCAACGAGCACTGAGAGCTAAACAAATAATGCTAATGAGCATCGAACATATAACTCGGTTGATCAATTCGCTTCGAATGGCTATTTTTAATGAAACGGTGAGTGCGATCGCAGCGAAAGGAATTAATATCGAAGCAATTACGTGAGAATATGTACAGTGCCAATATCGAGCGACCTTAAGGGCGGATATACACTGTGAAATAAAATATTTCGAATGTTAGAAGAGATTACAAGGATATTCAAAATTGAAGAAATATCCATTTAGGGATTATTAATTTCAGTAATATTAACTGATACCGGATCGTCGGCGTAACTCTGTGAAATCACGAAATCTAGGAAATTATTATTTCAATGTGTTTGAAACGAACTGCTCGCTGAGAAATTGTTTAACACGTTGGAAGATTTATACTCGATCGTTTCTTCTCTTAAAAGTCCACTAATTTTTCTAATTTATCAACACGTCCGTATCGAAACTCTATTGTATAATTATCCACAACTCGAGAAATCGAATTGAACGCAACAGAAATTAATTTGTTTCGTCGCTATTCATTTTTATAACTGTTTGACTTGAAAAGTTTCTGGCTTAAGGAACAACCTGCTCGTCGTCGTTCGTTCGTGTATAATTTACTGCATACAATTCACACGTTTTAAAATACGTTTAAAGGTACAAGAACGACAAGCGCAAATACGTTAAAATCGCGAAACGAATAAATTCAATTGGATAGGTACGATAACGACTGAACTTGGAGGAAAGGGTGTTCGGCGTGCACGCGAAGAAATATTTCGAGGAAACGGATGTCGTGTGTGACGTATCTCGAGGATGCTCGTTGTTTATGCGTCCCTTGCACAGTTGGACCGTAGTCAGGCTTTGGCTTCACCACCAAAAAGGAGTAAAGGAGAAGCCACAGGAGCAAGGCGGAGATCATGCTTCCCCGATAACTCACGTTCGTGCAGCAGTGCGTGAGCCTAACCAGTCTGCAAAGAGCGGTAAAGTTATGGTGGTGCCACGTACGAGCGTACAGTGCCGACTAAAACCTTCACACGCGAATTAACCAAGAGATTAATCGATCTGTCGCGATTGCTTTGCCATAAAAGTTTGATAATCGATGACACGATCTACAGATAGCGAAATCACGACGACATTTGACAACCAACAATTCGAAATTATTTGTCAATTATTATGCAAGATTCAACGTCCGGGATTACTCTAACCTGCAGTGGAATTTGGAAATAGCAATTGATTTGAATCGATCGATATTTGGTATCGTATGAAGCATCGATGGAAAAGTTTAATGTTGCACGTCGAACATGATAGTATTATCTGTATAATTCTGTAGTCAGAATGTTGGAATTAAGAAATCGAAATAATTTTTATTCTATGATCAAATGGAATACGTAAGATCCATTATAGAGTATCTTTTAGAAATATTTTAATATATTTAGTGTCATAAAATACGTGAAGAGAAGAGTCTAATGTTTAGACGTTGAAATTGAAATATCGCGTTTAAACGTAATTTTATACGCAGAATACTGAAATGAAAAAGTCATTGGAGTGTAGCTTTTTAAAATTTAAGTTGAAAATATTTGCAACGGTTAACTGCGAGCAGCTGCCACAAACTCTTAATCGACACTGTACGTAATAAAGTGTGCGTACGCGCGTCTTGCTGCCGTGTGTATTTATATATGGAACACATAAGAAGTAGTCGGGCCCTTTGAACACTCCCTATGGGGGCTGATTCCTTGGTAAGGCCACGCATTGCCCCTCAGGCCCTTCGATCCTTCCTGTCCTTAGAATACTTTAATACGCTTTTCGTATTCTATCAGCTCCAACACGCAACGTATAATCGAGTTGGTTTTATTTTTTATTATTGATCGAACGAAATTATAAACCGGGACAAAAGGTTGTATTTTAGTCGGAACGTGTTATCTTTCTCGGATTTTTTCAGAAAACGATCAAGATACGTATATAACATCAGTTATAATTATATCGATACGCTAACAGGTTTCGTATTGAGATATATTTAATTGCTCGATTTAAATCTAAATAGTATTACGTTTATTGTTAATCTTATTTGAAATTTATAAGAGCGTTCGTTTAACTTTATTAATAAATTATAGTTACAATTGTGCGTAATACGCAAAATATTTGCAAAATATTTACAAAATTCGCCGTAATTGAACAATACTCTGTGTAATTTTTACGTTTATATGGATCAATGATACCGATTAAATTAAATTTAAAACGGAAGAATACTACCTATTACAAAAAGCTACCGTCACTACGCTCTTCCCAGTATCATAAATTAAAATAAGTATTTAAAATTGAAAAAGATGTAGTAAAATTAAAAAAAAAATATATATATATACAATCCACTATGTATTAAGAATATAACGCAATTTCCAATGCTTTAGTTGCACGAAACACAGATATACCAGAGATTTAATTAGCGTAACATAAAAACATGTGCATATCGAGGAAAAAGATTTGCAATAAAAATGGAGTAAAAAAGAAGCGAATGATACGGCTCATTCATTCATCGGAGTCACGAGCATTCGATTTTACCCGCGTCGTCGTGCATGCTACTCCCACGCCTCGATCTCCTTTACCTGATACTTTCCTGGTAAAAATTCTCGTTCTCTATTGTTCCACCCTAATTAATGTCCGCAACAACAACGCCCCTCGTCACGAGACACGAGCTTCTTTCAGTCACATGCGTCCCTGTTACCTCGCGCTGTCACTTATCCAATATCCGTAAGCAAAAAATGGCCATTGACAAAGGCCAGAGTAAGATGAATGGGTTCCTTCGTAGTACGCACGTGTGTATGTCGCGTACGTGCACGACGATGAAAGGAATTGTTACAAACACATATATATGCGTAGGAAACTTTCAAACATTCTTCTAAACGCGTTAGATAGTTTTATATGGATTTTTAAGTAGCGAATATTTTTTATGAACAAATTCAATTTTTATGTTGATATCCTTGGGTTTCAGAGACGTGGAATTATCATAAAATGCTACCTGATTATACATACACATTTATATATATGTTATATAAGTGTCGTGATTGGTAATTTTCTATTATATTTATTATATTTTCTTTAGATTTAAGTAGAATGTATTTGCAACGATTAAGTCAAACTATATTTTTATATTGATATCTTTGAGTCTCGAGGCGTGAAGTTAAATATTATTAAACGTTATTCGATTGCAAATAAAAAATACGATATATTGTAAAATATTAGTGTATATTAACATTATGTTGAAGGCATTCTAATCTCTTACAGTATGAAGTGGAATATATTTTTAACGCATTAATAAAATTACGTTTTTAGCTAATACGAAGTCAGATTTCGTCGATATGAAATTATTAAATGTCGTTTATACGTAGGTATGTATATTAAATTACGATCTACGAAATATTGTTAATATACAGTAACTCTTTGTTTCCTTTGAATTTAAAGTTAGCTTGGAAATTGAACGTAATAAATATTCGTACGAAATACGGAAATTCGCGATCGATGAAAAATCCACTTAACGTTACACATATTTTTATTGTTTATTTTTCATCCCTATCATTATCGTCTATATAGTATTGTTAATAATATTCCTACCTATTTATTACGATATTTTAATATGAAAATTACGATTCCAATCGACGACTTTAATATGCAAAAAGGCGTGTATTGTGTATTCAACGAATATTAAACGAGAGCTTATCGTCATTAATGCAGGAGGGTTCCTCCCTCGTAAACGAATTCCAATAAATTATATCATCGAGTGGGAGGTTAATGAGAGCGCGTCGAACAATCACGCGACTCGTTAATCGAGCTTTTTTTTTTTAAATACAAAATGTCGCATCGCGTATCAGGTTAGCAGGCGTCGAGTAGGTGAACTTTACAAATGTAACGCGACCAGCTTATCGGTAATACATCGCTGTACCTTCTGTTTTCCTGTGTAATTGCAAACTTTACTTTGTTTACAACGATTTGTTGCAATACTCGTTGCCATGAGTACAAGACCGCAATTGGTGCAACGGCCAAGCTTCAGCGCCGATAGGCCTACTTTCCTCCTACAATTTTACAAAACATCTTCACCGTACCAACCCTTGTTATTTTTATTAAATCTATAAAATTAACAAACGTTTCTTACTAAATAAAGAATCGAATGATATTAAAATCCAAACGTTTGATCAAAAATTCATCGCTAATATTAACACACCTGAAACATAGAACGAATCATAAAGAACCACGTTATCGTTGTTATCGTGTTAACTGCATAACATTTTCAAACATTTATTACTCGATATGGAAAAAAGAAAAGATTAAAGTTCAAACACCCGACCAGAGATAATCGTTGACAGTAATAGATTTAATAGATACGGTGGGCCACAAGGAATCAGCTCGTCGTCGATTTTTTCTAAATGATATAAAATATCAATTATTACGGCAAAGATTAAACGTTTAACGATACGACCGATCGTGCGATTGTGGCGCCGATCAAAATCACGGTCGGACTCGTTGTTCAATGTTTCTAGGTTCCTAATAGTCGCGTGTCATCTGTTGTAACCCATTTCATACCATGAATGGCGCGCGCTGTTCCCGGTTCTTCCTGCCACCTGCTTCCCTCCATGTGCTTTTATTTGGAGGTGGCTCACCCCTTCGTTCTCCGTATTCGCCAAGTCATGATCGAACATTAATTCATTGAAGGGAACGAGAATGAACTCCCGCAATGTTGATACTCCTCTAATATCACGGCAACGTGCGCAAGCCACCTCCTTACCGACGTTTAATCTGTTTGACAAGGCTTGTTCGTTTGGTTTTTAAGATCGAAGAAACGTTTGGTCGCTATCGGTTTTCAGATTGTCCGCGGCGCGACCGCTTCCACGCCGCTTTTCTCTCAGCTACGTCGGCTGGTCGATGTCAGAGAAGCTCAACGGTGGTCGTTCGGTGCTTGCTGTCAGGTTATTTCTATCCAAAAAGTAAATTTGGACAGGTCAGGGGACGTTAGTTCTTCTAGTTTTGGACAATGTAAGCTTGAGGATCAAATTTGTATTAAGTCGTCCGAAAAGTTTCTTTCGTTTTGTAAGGAAATAATGGATGCACAACATTTTTTACGTTATTTTATCGAATTACGTATGATCCATTTTGTTCTATCAAAATAAAGATCACAAGGTTCGACAGGATAGGTTTCAGGTTTGTACAAAGATGCACCGTTGTAAAAGACGTGTCTTTAAAAGAAAGACACTTTTCGCACAAGCTGATCTAAACTTTTCGGACAAAGTTTTCGTGCTGTTCGTAACTATTTGTTCAGATTAGGAAATTGGACAAGGACCTTGCGTTCCTTTCTCTTTCGCAGTAGAATCCAGATAACGTAGTCTGCAAAATGAGATTCAATTTCGAATCTCGACCCACGCCTTCTCCTTTAGAAACATCAAGACGTTCGTTGTTACTATCAAAAAACTAACTATTCTATTTCCCGTAAACGCATGAACTTCGCGAAGAATAGTATGCGCTGCAAGCTGCAAGTGTCCGTTTCTTCAAATAAGGCTTGAAAATTCGATAGAAGGAAATCCGTATTTAATTCTCAATACTCCGCAAACACCCATACAACTTGTAGAAGCGA
Source organism: Bombus confusus (assembly GCA_014737475.1). Classification (NCBI taxonomy): domain Eukaryota; kingdom Metazoa; phylum Arthropoda; class Insecta; order Hymenoptera; family Apidae; genus Bombus; species Bombus confusus. Next base: position 3,127,404 of record JACXIV010000015.1, read on the forward strand.
CAACACAGTGACATATACACGAACACAGCCAGTATACCCGTGACCAAGCTACCCACCATCCCCATAAGGTTTCACCGTACTGCACCGCCATAGAAACAGACCACCTGTGGCCGTCGAAGTTGAGAAGCCAGCTGCGCGAAAGCCCAACAAAGGGAAACACAACGTACTAGCGGCAACCAGTCAATGACTGTTTCGTGACTCGTTGAATGAATATAACGCGAGCGGCCACCCTCCCGGGAGGGTTGAAAATTACCCCCTGCAACCTCGTGCTATCCTGCTACCGAACCGCCCTTGTTTTCCAATAAATAGAAAGTGTGCGACTCGTGCAAACTCGTGCAGCGAAAGATGTTCCTTCGATTTAGCACCCTCGAGGCGAGGGTGAATCTGGACCCTGCCCATTGCTCGCGAGCCATTGAAAACCGTTGGACAGGAAGGATTATCGAAAATATTGGTCACACCTTCTGCAAACGATGATAGCCTGCTCCATTTCCGGTCGAGTTTCCACTAAGCGTGCGAGAGCGCCCGCGTTCGATTTATCGATTCTCTTCCCATGGTTGACACCACGGGGAACGAAACCTCTAGTTCGCGTATGCATCCCCGTTCCGCGAACCAATCGGGAATTCCTATTCCCAATCGTCGAGCACCCTGTATTTATTGGTTATCGAACTCGTCGATACGCACCCCCGTGCGTTTGATGAACTCTCGATACTTCAAGTTCTCTCAAGATTTGCCGCGACGTCGTTTATCTTACGACGATCGCGTCTTCGACTGGTCGAGGCTGAAACACGCGGAGAATGCGGACAGACAGGCATTGGACGAGTGATTGTATTTTTTTCTTTTTTTTTTTTTCGTTTTTTTTAACAACTTTCTTAGCGAAACACGAGGCAGACAGAGACAGCGTGCGTGGTGGTTGAGGCGGTTCCGAACGACTTTTCTTAAATTTTACGTCGTTTCGTGTGTGGCTAATTATGTGATTATTTCAGTGACAGGATCGACGATATATCAGGAGTTATATCGTTCGGCGAAATTAAAGCTTTTATGTTAATTTGTGTTCCGCGTCTTGGTAAATTTGTCGTGTCACACTTGCGGTCGTTTCGTGTGCGTGTTCTTAATAGGATAAGGATATCGTATCGAGGATAATACAGGGTAATGGGAAGATCTTTGGATTGTTGGAGACATGGAATATCTGTTTGTCGGGTTCTAATTGTTTTAATATTGAGATATCCTTGGATCATTACTGGAGGATCATTACTCCTATTAATGGTCCTGTAACCCTGTTCGAAAGATAATGCCATCGGCAAACCTCCTTATCGTATTAGTTTCCGATAATCCTCGTTTTCTTCTCGTCCACCTGTCAATGGTTTCCTGGGTGTTCGATAATTGGGTGAATTTCTTAATCATTTCGAATAATGTAAAGTATAAAGTTTCCCAAATGCTGCGTATAATGTTAAACAGGCTGTTAGACGACTTAAAAAATTTCCAAAAATTAGTCACTTTAACGAATAATCGCTGAAAGTTTCGTTGCGATGGAACATTCCCGTAATTAGAAAACTACCACGATCTTCCTCAAGTACCAATCCAAAAGCCATAAATCTACACGTACACGTTCTTTCGAAAACTTGAAGAGCTTTGGAAATTCATCTCCAGTCACGTGTATCCTACCACGGTTACTTTGTCATCGAACACCGATAAACAAAGGTCCAATCGGTACTCTCTTGCAATACGCGAACTTCCAAAACTCCGATCAAACACCGACTCGCCAAAAAATCACACCGAAAGACCTTAACCCTGCTGCAGTCCCGACTTCATACATCGTCATCTTGTTTCCACAAATAAGAAGATTTTTAACGTTCTAAGAAAATATTTCGCGCGATACTGAAACAGGAAAATGACACGTATCGATAAAAACCCTCCGCTGGTTCCGTATTTCGCTCAAACTCGACGTACCTTCTTCGATAATTAGAAAAAAGACAAAGAGTCAAAATTAGCGAAAGAGTAATCTTGTAGAGTGGAAGAGAAATCTTGCAAAATCTACCCATCCGAGGGAATAAACGAAACCAACGACAAAGTCGTGCGCGGTGCATCGTCCATGTTTACGCAAACCACAAACATGGCGCTGCCGCGTCGGCGAGCAGAAGCTCTCCCCGACCATAGGGTGGTTTTACCCCCTTTCGACGCGGCGCATGGCATCCGAGGTCCCCTTCCAGTAGCTCTAGAGGTGGAGACGACCTCCATCGACGGATGCTCGCCTGGCAGGGTGGCGGGCAACGGCGACGCTTCGTCCCTCGAAAGGAGCCGATAAAAACCTCCGGAACATCTTTTTCTCCGGTCGACTTTCGACGGACGAACGCCTGGAGACAGACGAAGGACCTTGAACAGAAGGATCGGCCACTTAAGCAACCGGCCATCTCACTATGGCCAGGATCGTATGGTGAAGGAGAGGATTCGCGCGGCGGGGTGTCACGGATCGGCCGCTCCGATTTATGATGTCTTTTTACGCGCGTCTCCTTCTTCGTTTTTCCTTCGACCTTTTTTTCGTGTTCCCTTCGACGCCGCGAACGTGTGCACGCACACCAATCCCGGGTTATCGATCTCTGCCGATGATGGCTGACAGCGCCACCGCCAGCCACCCCCGTCGCGCGCATATTTCCACGTGCTGCATATCCGCCACCAACTCGCCGCAACGCAGTGTTTATCGCGACCGACGCGGTCACGGCTCTTCCACGTATTGGAATTATTTCTGTCTACTTGTTTCACGCTTTTTAATTTCATCGGGTAATTATGCGTTTGGCAATGAGAGTGCTTAGATGTACACAATAGCGAGCTGAAAGATGATTGGCCAGAGGAATGCGAGTTTCATCGGTTGTTTCTGGCTTTAGTTTCAGACTCAGCTATGTACGTAGCGTAGTCGGTAATGTTGGACATAATGTTCGATACAGAGCAACATTTCTCTTGGCAATGAGCCGTTTCGCTCATTATCTTTTCAGCTGTGCGTAGTATAGCACGTACCGCGCGCGTAAGGCTGCGGGTACAGCGGATGTACGTTCTGACGAACTGCTGCGATGAATAAAACATCTGAGAATATACGAAAGATGGGTATATTTATAGACTCGATTATATCTACGTCGAAGTAAGGAGACAAGCGAATGATGTACGAGAGGATAGGAAAAGGATGTTGTTTTTCAAGTTATAAATAATTTTACTTCAGAGGAGAATTATGCCGATGTCAATGAATCGGCTGATGGATCTTTCTCCGTGTCTAACTCACGGTTCGTGTTTCTAATTCTGCAAATTGAGTAAACGAGAAAGTTGACACAAGGTACGGATAAGGTATGGATTACATCTTTTACTTCAGAGTGGCGACCACGAAGAGTTGCAAATACTATCTTCGAAATTTACGTGAGAACGTACTGTTTTAAGTATGTCATCTTGCAACAAACTCGTACGATGTTTCTAATGCTTCGTGAAGGAATAAATAGTCCGGAACAGATGTCCAAGTTAATTAAACGGTTACAGAATCTAACTTTTTCTTTTCCATGATCGTTAAACCTTTCAATCTTCCTATAACGATACGTAATTTTACTTACTCGTTTCTTGAAAGGTTTAATGCAACAGCGTAAGGAAACAACGTGTTCCAAATGCAAACTCGATTCCATTGACGATCCATAACGTAGAAAGTACTGCAAAATAATCTCTATACGCAGATTCCGATTGCCCGAATAAAAAGGATAAATTTATGAAAATCGCTCGTTCGTTTCTCAAGAATTTAACGTTGAAAAGTAGAACCGATCGATTCAGTTCCCGAAAGGTTCGTACGAAGAAGAATTCTTCCGAGAAATAGTCCGAGGATCGAAGGAGTAGTTCGAGGGCCGAAGAAATAAAAGATTAGAGGGATCCGAGTAGAAAAACAACCCTCGTGAGAGTGAGCCTCGTTCTGCTTCTGTTCTCCTGTTGTAAAAAGCCTCGAGCCATCCCAAATCAAAGTTCGTTTGACCGCGAAGCCGATACACATACGGCTATGGTCGAACAAAGAAGAATACCGAGAATTTTTTACGTCGACACTTTCTCGAACGCATAGATCGCTGATCCAACATTCCTCCTTTCGTCTACCGACGAGCTTGTGAATCTGATAAAACAACGCTACACAACGACGATGACGGCTCCTCCGCTTGTCTCGAGCGAAACGAACACGAAGAGGCCGCTGAGCGAATGACTCGATAGAGGTAGCATACGCGAAACTCGGAACGAGAAGTCAAAGGATACGAGAAAAGTGAATCAGACGAAATGTTGAGCTTTTGTATTATGAATACCTAATACGTGAATGCTGAAGATCATCTCGACGCGCCTTCCAGATGTAGTGAAAGAGATGGCGCGTGTTAAATTCGAATTGCTGTAAATTATCAAGATAATTTTCTTTAAGTGAATGCAAGCTACCGATTGTTTCTGTTAGTTATATTCCTTTTGTTAAATGCATCGTTATTGTTTACGGAGAATTAATTTCTAACAAAGTAGCGGGTAATTTGATACTAAATATTTGCGTGATTTAATAACTTAGAGATCTGTTTAATATTTTGGCTCTTAGATCGACGTAAAGAAAATGGGAGATACGTTTAATCGCTTGGTTAAGATTCTTTGTTAGTTTCACAGCTATTAAGTATCTCGTAAGGGTTAATTTTTTGTAAGTTCTGAGATAAGATCTGTTAATCTGTCTATTTTAGTATTTTCGCTGCAGATCGACATAAAGGAATTTTACAAGAAGTATTTTACAAGAAGTGATTAGCTTTTCTTGAAACAGCGCCACGAAATACCGAAGTTTTCAACGGATAGAATCGCAGAAATCGCCGATCGCTTCTGTCATATCTTCTGCGAAGAAATCGGAAATTGGATACCAAATATTTTTGTGAATAACGTGCACCGATGAAAATTTGTTAACAGGGATGTGTTCATGTCGATACTCCATATTGATACAGAGAATTTTATTTCTTCGTTTTACGTAATTTCCTACTTTTCTGTATTCAAGAAAATGTGATGACTAACGCAGTTTGTCTCGTATATAAACTTTACCAACAATGCGCCAAATTACAAGATACAATTATTCCGGAATATAATATTAAATTGATACGAAGTAACGTGCTCCATATAAAAATTGCTAGAAACTCGATTGCCAGTGGAATATTCGCAAACTTAAAATGAACGATGGAAGTGCAACGATAAGAATGAGTTGCCTGTATGTAGGCGTAGATATAGATAGATATGAAGCTTGAATTACTATAACTGTCGGCGTACCTCTTTAACTAAAATGCTACCCTATTACGATGGAAACACGAAAGTGAGTGACGAACAAATACGAAACATCGACCTAAGCAGTTTCTACCGGCACGGAAAGGAAAACGCATTTTTTGTTGCATTTCCCGTTTTCTAATGTTCGGTTTATTTATACCAGTAATTGCATCAGTTAGTACAGTTAGCATTAATAAGTTTGCGTACAGTTATTCCTTCAATAAGAAAATGGCTTCCATTGATGATACTTGCGGCTACGAGACTTATTAAACAACACTCGTTAATTCTCCGTATAAATCGATCGTATAGTATCAAATATCAAATCGATAGTTCAATGTTAAAATATCATCTTTTTTTTTTTAAGATAGAATATTTAATCTTTCGTTCGTACAATTTCATACAATTATGGCGGTAAGAGTGGCCGTAGAATGTTTCTGTTAAAAGCTGAATTAATACTTCGCAATGACGTGCGTAAGGGTAAGGAGAAATGCGTGCTTATTTGCGATTAAAAAGTAACTTGGTCAGAACTACCCTCTGTACCATATACTACCCGACTATATCACACAGGTTGCCAGCATTCATCCACCATTATAAACGTTCATTTTCTATGTTCTTACTATCGACACACACCTATAACACGTTGCATCCTCGTTTATAGAAGATGTAGAACATCGTCAACTTACGGTACTTGTGAATAAATATCCACGTAATAGACAACTTAAAAGCAGGAAATAATTAGACATAACCGAACAACATAAATAAGTTCTAAAAGATCGCAGGAGTATTAAATAAAACTTATTTAAAGACAGATTTCTCGAAAAGATATATTCGATAAAAATCGTACGGCTCATTAAAGAGACAAAAGTTCCACCGTTAAGAAGAAAAAACTACGTCGTCCATTTAATCGTAATTCGATATAACTAAAAAAACTTGTAAAATTATTTGATTATACTTGTTTGAGGAGACGTACTTGATAAAATTTTTGTTGTTGATTAAAAAAGAATGAAGGTTGGTTCATTGAACGGATAAAAATTCGTCTATTTAATTGTAATTGACCGTTTTCCCTGTGTGAGAACATTAATACATAATTACTCGGAAGGAAATTGGAGGGAGAAAGAAGAAGGAGAAGTGGCAGAGCTCGAGCAATCAAATTGGTCCAGAGATCGTGTAAGATGAAATAAATACCTCCTGCCTCTGCATGACAGCCGGATTAAAAGATGTTGAAGATCATCTCGGGAAAGGGTTCACTGTCGTAAGCATCTCGATTATCTGTTCTCGCAGGCTCGAGGTCATTCGATTGCTGCACGTCCCTCGATAATATCGAATGACTCGTGCGATGAGAATCGGCGCGCAAATTTAAGTCTCTAAACCGCGTTCCTTCTCGTTCGTCTCTCTATATTCCTAGAAAACTAACGTAGCCTTGTAAAATAGAATATAATATACATTGACGAATGGTAATATATTGATTATCGAGACTTTCGAAAGAAGCGAAACTTGCCTAATTTTTCAAATAATTCTATTTTCACTGATAAAACGTCGACGTCTTGGAAACTGTAGATCTTAACGCGGTTTCCATATTATATATTTTAATCTAATTGGCAATATTACTTTTAACCGAATATTTCGATTAATAAAGAAACGAAAATCTTTTTAGATCTCTCTGTAATCGTTAATCATTGTTTTAATGTTACATATAACGTTAACACTTCTACGTTAACTATTAATAAATGTCTACGAAATAAGTAACTTACAGATGTAAAATAATTAAATGTATAATAAACGTGCGTAACTGAACAATTGTGCTATAAGTGTAAGGCAATTAGATTATCTATAACCTTAAAAAATTGCCATGTAAATATCAGGATACACCAAGTTTTCTAGTTTCTCGTTTCTAATCAAATAATATAAAATTGCTGTGCAATGAAATCTATTACCTCTTATACTTACGTGTATATATAATGTATTATATGTATACACAAATAGTTAAATAACTCTCGTAAGATAATATGTTGAAAATATGCTTCGTAAAAATCGTAACCGATTCTCGCTTCACACGTTCTTCGTCAATCAATGACTCGTGACGCTTGATTGTGAATGAGATAGTAAATCGTGTACTTTACGCCTTACGCTACGCTACGAACGCGCGTACGCGACCATGTGGCGTATGGTGTAACTTCAAACATTCTAACTCCTCGCTTTTCTGTGCCTCTGCTACAGACGAAGCACAAAACCGAGTAGTGGTATTCGCTTAAATCGGGTACCTCGAGTACCCGGCTACTCGAACACATATTCGATTTTATCTCGAAAACTATCTCGAGAGATCAGATTATAGGGTATTGGCTACGAATATATTTGAATTTCTTTAATTACGAATTTTAATATCTTCAGCAGTGTCACCTTTTTTGGACTTAATTTTAAATTTCTGACATCTCGGAGAATGTACAAACACCTATTCCTCAAGAACTCTCGTGTCTTCGTGACGATCTCTACGCAATTTTTGTATATACTACGTAAGATTTGGGCCCGACACAGACGAGCGGTTTGCCACAAAATCGCCGCAGCGGCAACGGATTGAAAAAACGAGGAAATACACGCGTACGTATGCTTCATTCGTGAAGCTGATGAACTTTATTTCTCTGTTCTTTCAACGGCACTGCAACCGTGTCGTAAATATACGCGTAAAATATCGCTCGTCTGCACCGAGCCTTAGCCAGACGCTTGGTTCGCAGACGGTCGAACGAGAGAACACACGTTTCTGCTAGAACATGGGAGCCTGATAACCACAGGACAAGATACGAGTGGTGAACCAATAGCCAAGAACGAGGCGAGACAAGAAGAACGCAGAATGGTGGTCAGTGAATGGAAAGTAGGAAAGTGTAGTTTGATAACGTGGCCTGGGAACGTTTAAACGTGTTGGTGAGACTTCGCTGGATTAATGGCGAGTTTAAAGCTGTGTTGAAACGGCACGTTTCGAAGTACGAAGGCGGAGATCGTTCAATGGAAAGATTCACCTGAATTTTCGTTTATCTTCTGTTTGATTTCTTTTACCGCTATTTGTCATTCTTCTCGCATCAAACGCGTTAAGCAATATATGCACCTAATGAATACACAAATAGAAAATAATTTAACGAAACCTGAAATGATAAACAAGGAAAGAGAGATGCTAACGAAAGTAGATTGTTACGGTAAAAGATTGTATTTTATGGTGTCCTAATTAAATTATAGTTATTATTATCGTATCTGTAGCTTTTGTTATATCGAATATATCGAGCGAACAATACTTATCTGCGTATATATGTATACACGTACATCAAAGCATTCATAGTATGACATTTTTATACATCTTCTTCCAATAGTCGTGCCTATCTCCAATTAGATCTTTCTCCATTTTTAATTCTTGATTAATATTGAGATAATTATCGTCGCTCCCCATTGGTTCCCAGTTCACCGTCACATCTCCATCTAATACCGACGTTGGATTTCTGAAGATTAACGTATAATACACATGATCGATAATTGGTAAAACATAATTGAATTAAAAATGTGAAAGTAGTTACGAACCTATCTTTTGCAAAATTCGTCCATAATTTGGTCATGATATTTGTCATCTTTTCTGCTGACGAACCTGGTTCTGGTAAATTCTTGAAATAATTGGAATAGAACAGGTAACCTATATCATCGCCATGTGCAACACCTGCATTCAACAATGATGAATTATTAATAAATGGATAGTAATGAAATTAGAAATAAATAATTAGTAAGTTAATTAATTGGTAGGTAGATCGTTAATCGTAAATATTTTAAAAGAAGATACAGATATCTGAGTTTTTTAATTTTTCGATGATTTCAATAAGAAAAATAATTTACCGTCGCTAACGCCGAAGAGGCTTTTCATGAAACCAGTTGGTGCTTCGTAAGAAAATAAATATTCGTAGATGGGAGCCGAAATCCGATTTTTCATGATATCGAGAGATAACAATACTCCAGCGTCAAAGTAAATGTCACTCATCATCTGCAAAATGTAACCACTTTTAGAAAATAATAATTAAAAAACGATTTCGTTTAAGAAATCTGTAATTACTTTGGTGTATTCGTTCAAGTTCTCCTTTGACACTTTCTTGTCGCCAAAGTAAAACTGCTTTATGCTTTGTCCAGCTGTTTCCTTTTCATTCGTATCGGTGATATTCAAATCTTCGGGTAGAAATTTCTCTGCTTCTGCGTTCAATACCTCGATACCATCTATCATCACTACAAAATTCAAATGATATTTGTGACTGGACTGTGAATTTTTAGATTATTTGCTTTAATGACGAAGAAATGCAGCTCGTTTGAATGCGCTTGTAGGAAATTAAAAAATGCAAAAGTGTACAAAATTTGCATTCATGGGAAATTTAAAGATGCAAAAATGCATAGAATTTTGATTCATTTATGTAGGAATTTAAATTTAGGTATTTTATATCTAAAGTAGAATATCTATTGCAATACCTAATCGCATTGATAATTATGTATTTATATAAAAATATGAATTTTTGTAATAAATATCTGCACCCTGTTTACGAGTTTGGAATGTTGCAAAGACGCAAATGTATTTCTTAAATAACTTTTATCGAGATGTGTAATTTATACTGAGTATGAATTGAGAACTGAATATCACATACGTTGCGCCATAAATGCACATTCATCGGCGACAATTCCGGATATTAAAGGCACATCCGCTATCCTTCCGTATTTTAATAGGGACCAAGGATCAGTTGGAAGGAACACGTCCTGTCCCAGATCAACTTCGACAGATGGGACGAAAGCATGCATGCGTCCAGATAGCATGTTCTATAATTCCATAAAAATTAAACATTTTTCACTTCTATGTGAGTCTCTCTCTTCTCATTGTCAAGAAAAAGAAAATCATGATAATAATTGAAATCAAATTGATCCATTTAATTCAAAGATCGATGGACAATTCGATATTAATTTATACAATCTAATCCAGTCTAATTTCTATTTCTCTCTTTCTTGTTTACTTTTAAATGCAGGAAATATGATCGTTCGCGCGATTATTCGATTATAAAAAGATAGAAGGATAGAAGATAAAATAAAGATCACAATATTTCTATTAACCAGATACCTGATCTTTCATTATTTCATTGCTAGCTGCGATGATATCTTTAACGTGAAAGTCGCTCAATTTGCTGACTAGTTCCGCGGAATCTGTTGTATGTATTCCAAGGGCATCTCCTAACATGAAGGCCTGCTCTCTTGGATTATAGACTATCGCCCATGGATTAAGCATTGTTCCACTCTGTTGTATAACCCCGCTGAATAAACCTACGATGTTACAAAATAGTTAAAACTACTAAGTAACACCTAACTTGTGGCTCTAAAGAGTTACCTGCTCAGAAAAGAAACTTTCAAAAATCTTTCAATTGTATGTTGTAAATATATCGTATATGTTCTTGTAAGTATGCGAAATAAGAATTTTCACTACCTTCAGACATGGGAGATAACATGTGATACTGAACAGAAGCTCCACCAGAGCTATCGCCGAAAATAGTAACTCTATTCGGACAACCACCGAAGAAATGTATGTTATCCTTCACCCATTTCAACGCCATAACTTGATCCTTCATTCCGGCATTTCCAGGAGCGCTTTTGTCTGCCGTGTTCAAAAATCCTACAATAAATGCCAATTACATAATAAATATCGTCTTCAATTAAAACACAATGGATTTATCGTAAGCAAAAATTTTAATAAGCTACCGATCATTTTAGTAAAGTTCATTACACTTACCAAGCGCTCCGTGTCTAAAGTTAAAGGTAACAAGCACAACATCGTTCTCGACCAGAAAATCTGGTCCAAACAAAGTATCGTCTCCCATGCCACCGTTCCAGTCACCGGGATGAATCCATACCATGACAGCTTTGCGAGCTTCCTTGTCCAAAACTGGGGTATAAACGTTGAGAAAAAGACAATCCTCCTCACCCACTAGACCTTTTCTAATGATACAATAAAATGGACACGGAGAACGATGTCTGGTTGCGTCGTACACTCCTTCCCATGGATCGGCCGCTTCTGGTAACTAAAATTTGTAAAAATATTTGACAAAGTCCCGAGTTTTACGCATAGATATCTTATAAATTGTAAAGCCTCGTTATGTAGATATTTTAAAAATTCTATAGTTATATAAATATTGCTACAATCATACATGGAACATTTAGTTACTTATTCTTATAAATCATATTAAATTTTCTAAACTAACATCAAAGTGGATGTAAAGGAATTAAATTTTATTTCACAGATTAGAAATGATTTTATAAAATTGCAAATATCAAAGATAAATTGAAGCACTGAATATCCGCAGGTGTTGTAATAACATCTGTTGCGAGACAAGAAATTGAATATGTACCTACGTACTATCTCTACTTACCTGAAACTTCTGCGCTCCAACATTCGGTTTCGCATAGGGAATACCCTTAAAACTATAATACGGCTTGTTGTGTAGAATAGTTTCGGTTTTCAATCCCTTCAAGATCCCTTGAGGAATTTCCAGTTGCACATCCTGGTCGGCACAAACCCAAACAACCACGAATCCGCAAAGCACGAACTTGGACAGCCACATTTCGAACTTTTGGCCAGGCTTGGACTTAGAACGTCGCTTATATACCTAGAGTGGATAATTCTGCGGAGAATACTCTAAAAGGACAGAAAACACGGAAAAATGGATTACATAAACGACATGGAAACGTGATCGTGATCGAGGATGAACGAGTTTTCACGATTCCACACAGGACAGATTTTTTCCTTGTTTGTCGATCATAATAATAGCAACGACGATGATTTTTCGGATAGCTAAGTATCGGATATCCTGAATTTATCTTAATCGCTGACAAGTCATCGTCCATTGTATTCGAGCGAAAAAGCTTCCGGAATTATCGTGGAAAACGAACGAGTCGGCTAAATGTATGTTCTCAACTGAATTGTCATTATATTATGCAGAATTTCGCAATTAGACACGCTCGCGTAGCCAAGCTTTAGAAGTTACCGTGAGGAGGGATGCTAGCGAAAATTATATAATATTTCATATCTTCTCTAACAACCTTACAAATCATTTTCTCGTATCTTTATAAATGCTTAATTTTTTAATGTTTGGTAACTTGTAAATAGTCTTCTAATTAATTGTAAGTATGCAATTGTGTCAAGCATTATATGTAATCGGATGTTAGGAACTCTCAATCAGTTAAAATCATAGATTGAGTTTTGTGATTTATAGAGAAGATTCGATATGTTACTAAAATGTTAATGTTTCATAAAAATTTGTTAAACTACCTTTCAAGAAGCAGAAATCATTTTAATCATTTCTTCATTTTTAATCATATTTGAAGACCACAGAAGTAAGACGTTATAAATTACATTTTTGTTTTTCACATGGGAACCATTTTAAAATCCAATATTTTATCGACTAATCACATATATTAGCAAAACTATCTTCTCGTTAAATTTCATTACGGAGTTCTCTTGGCAAATTTTTAGATGAAAAATATTGACTTCATAATTATCTTAAAAGATATTTATTTCAAAAGTATCGGTTATCATATTTTAGGTATATTAGGTATATGTTTTTCCAAAACACTCAACGGATTCGTCATCTATTGCTAAGATATATATATATATATATATCTTTCGACTGAATATATTATTGCACTTTTTAATCATATTATATCAAAATGCACTTTTCAAACAACCAAATAACATCAAAATTAAAAAGTCAACAAAATTCTATTTATTATATTTTCCTCTGTAATCTCTATTTATAAGTATACGTTTAAAAAAACGTATCTCAATTGCATAAAACGTGCTATTAACCAACCACAATTTATAATTCACAATTTCTTAAAAGACAAGTAATCGCCTAAGCCCTTAATCCTCGGAATTAGAATCTAACAACTATTTTCGTTACTTACATAAACCCTCATACGATTACGACTCCATCAAAATCATACACGTACGTGAAAGACACCTTATAATTTCATCTGAGACTAACATTAAGACAGAGGGACGAACAGCAAGAACGTTCTCCGGTTTGTATATGGAAATAGGGGAAAAGTTTGGTAGCATGTGGCGTTTACCGTTGGTGCGCAAGATAGAAAACTCGCGGGGGTGAAAATTGTAAAGTTACAATAGGGTAAAACTCACCTGCGACGCGTTCATACTTCCCTAGTAACATATTTAATATTACTTGATATTTACGTTAAATTATTAAATTAAACAATTTGCTAACCCGGTTACCCCTTGCACGAGATGCAATCTCGTCGGGGAGAGTTTCTCTTCCACCTCTAATCTCTTGCATCGTATCGATTTTCTCCGAATTAAATATCAGACGGTTCTGTTTAGTATTCAAATAAATATACGACTCAATTGGATTGAAACAATTGAATCGTTTGATCGAATAACTAAAGACAAATTTTTGATGAATACGATTGATGTGCAGAAGTGGGGTGAAAATGCAATATTATTAATGTAAAATAGTAAAGAGCTACCTACGTAGAAATCGATCGAAACTTGGATTTCGGGATGGTCGACCTCTTCGGTTCAGATACTTGCCTGTTATACAAGCACCACTCAGCACACCCTCTGGATTCCCACAGGATGTGCGTGTGTCATCCCACAGGCATTCTTGTTCTTTTTTTGACATCGTACATATGTCAGTGATCAATATTCGATGTTTAGGGTACGATAAAAATTCGTGAACGATGGATTGTTGCTAAAATATGGATCGTATAATATCGCTGTAGAATAATTGTATAAAAGCAAAAAAAAAAAAATTGCAATATAAAAATTTAAAACATATCAAAAAGATTTATATGTCTACAGGTTATATTACCTGGTTATATATACCTATACAAATATTTTATATATTTATGTAGCTTTAATAAACCATGCAAGAATAAAAAAAGAATTATAGAAAATTCAATCTTTTTCATTAAAAATTTTAGATGTTTAAGATTGTAGATAAGTAAAGAAAGAAATATTGATTGGCCTATTTGAATCTGATTGTGTAGTCAGATCACTGGATAAAACTGTATATGTAAGTTTTAAATTAGTTATGTTATAATGGAGACTCGAAACTAATCAATTTTTGAAATAACAATCTTTCGTTTGGTAAACTGAAGTAACTATATAGTGAATCTTTTACGAATTGTGCAATTTATACGTATGAACTTTGACAAATCATTATATTTTGAACTAATCATACGTATGAATATTACTTTACTACAGAATTATAGAAAATTAATTTTTAAAAATTCTACGGACTATTTTTGTTTAATAAGACATACTGTATTATTAGTTGTAATCTAACTTGCTGCATACAATGTATAGCATTAATAATCGTATCTTTAATAAATTTTAATGTCAGTAGTATCTCTTTGTATTCGGAAAATATATTATTGACGAATGTGACTATATATATTAAAAATAAAATTTTTAAACTTGTATATCTAACTTTCAATTACATATTTATAGAGCACAATTGATAAGTAGGGGGCGTAGCTCAGATGGTAGAGCGCTCGCTTAGCATGCGAGAGGTACCGGGATCGATGCCCGGCGCCTCCAATTTCTAATTTTTTTATTTATTTTAAAATTTAAAAAGTTATCAAATACATATTTAATAATAAATATTTATCTAGAATTTAATATTATTAATACAAAACAGATATATACGTATAACTTATAGATATAGTATGTCATAAATAAGCATGTAGGATGTGTTTGTCTCCTAATAGAGGAAAGTAACACTAGTATATTATCGTCCAAAATCTTTGACTGATTCAAATGAAAATTTATTTTAACAAGAATCGTAATTTCACGCAGGCTTGGCAGAGGCATATTATTTTCAAAATGAAGTCATCGAGCCATTTCTCAATTATAATGGAGCAAAGAGATCCCACTGTTCGACTACGACGCACAAACAACCAATCAATAGACAAGATACTTCGCTAAGATTGAAACAACTGAGATCAGAAATGACTAGGGTTGCTTCTATCCAAGGACCACCTCTTAATGGATACATCGTCACCTCTGATGACGCGCATCAGGTAATTATAATCATTTAGTAATATGAAGCATTCGCAACAGAATTGCCATTAGCCGGTAAAAAATCTTTCAAAAAGTTGGAAAATTAAATTAAAAAATTTATTTTTATTATTATATCCACGGATTATTGCAAGATTACGATTATTCTTTTCCGATATCCTTAAATTTTCAGACAGTGAACTTGGTTTATCGTGGCCGCGACGGCCCTTTGCAGGTACATGTATCACAATCGTATGAGATTTCGAGTTTGCAGAGTCTCGAAGCTTTTCGTAATCTCAATGCTCTAATTTAACAAAAAGAACATATTTCAATCATAAACCTGCCAAGTTTATTTCTCTTGAAACATCAGATATTGAAGCTTTCTTTCTTTAATTTCGTTGCAGAGCTTTATCTAATAAACGAGTGCTGCTCTCCTTTTATTAAGTAAAAAATATATTAGCGGCAAAAGCTTAGTAAGCTTAATATAAAGTAAACAGAAATACATACGATTATATCATGATCTCTATTTTGATTAGAGCGATTCTCTGGATCCTCGTGATATGAGGAGAGAATTCATTACTGGATTCTACGGCAGCGCAGGAGAGGCTGTCATCACTTCGGACAAAGCCGTGTTTTGGACGGATGGAAGGTATTATATTCAAGCAGACCACCAACTTGATTGCAATTGGATTCTCATGAAACGCGGTAGAGCAGAAGTAAGTTCAAGATGAATTCTTTAATGAAAAATATAAAATAGAATTTTGTTTGTTTATGAAAGAAAGAGAAGATTATTGCATATTTATTGTAATCATTTACTTTGTATAATACTAAATTATTGCTGAAAAATACATATGTACGTAATAAATCAAAGTATTCTCGGTTAGTTTAATATTCTGCCGTTAGGTGGCCACCAAGTTAGGCGACTTCTCGCAAGTGAAATGGTAAGGAAGGTATAATATAAAGGCTGCAACGACGATGGAAAGTTAAGACCGTACTTCGCAGGATCTTTTCTGTAGTACGTCTAACTTCAAACACAGCCCTAGTGCTGAATTGATGCAACCACGATGACGAGGCATAGCATCTTTTCCTGAGCGTGAGGAAGACTCGAGAAATTGACTTTGTTTCAATTTCTCAGTCATCGATGATCGTTCACCCCCAGTACTCAGTACTGGGGGGATGGGAAGGGTGCTTTCTGAGTGGCTTTATATAATAAAATATATGAAATTTAAATTACTTTTCAAAAAAGTGTGTTAAAGAATGTGGAGTGAGTGGAGTGGGTGAAGTGAAGTAAAGTTCAAAGTGAAATAAATTGAAGAAGTTGGAGATCATCATATGTATCATATTTTATGTCAATAAATTTGATGCAACATTTAAAGTTTTGTTATGTATTTTATATTAGTTATAAGAGAAATGTATTCAGAAAGCTATTTGTAATTAAAGCACACTATATATTACATTTTATATAAACCTATTGTTATCAACTGTCAAATCGTGCATGAGGCATAAGCCAAATTATGGTATTGTACGTTATAATGTTCACACATAATGATGGAAAAATTATACATATTGATACAAAAAATTGTCAAAAATTTTTAAACATGAAAAGAGAATGATAGAAAGAATCGAAGACTCGAGAAATTGACTTTTGTTTCAAATTCTCAGTCATCGATGTTCGTTCACCTCTAGTTACTCAGTACTTGGGGGATGGGAAGGGTGCTTTCTGAATGGTGTTTAGGTCAACTTTGGAAGAAATGATCAATGGTTATAGAAGATAGGGGAAGAAATGTTTGAGTAAAAATATTTGAAATATTGGTTGTGTGTGTGTGAGTGTGTAATTAATTGTGGCTATGTAATTAAACTAAATAATAAATAAGGAATAGAAAACCATACTCTTATATCAAAAAATAATATTTTAAACTAGTCCCAAATATAGGTATTAAGTTTTTATTCACAAATTATTTAATCAAAATATAGAGAATTTTATTTCTTAGTTTTGAAGAAAGATTGTTATATATGCTATAAAGATACTCTACTGTTATTCACAGTCTTTCTTGAAGTTATTTTATTACGTAATTCCTAACATTTTTATATTCATTTATCTTTGTGGCGTAAGCCAATAATAAATTCTTTTGATCATATGGTAGGTCCCATCTATAACAGAATGGTTGATGCACGAATTTCGCAGTCAAAGTTCCGTGCGTATTGGCGCCGATCCAACGCTTGTATCTGCCATCGATTGGGAAACCTGGGAAGATGAATTAGGTAATTAAACACATCCAAAAACATTTAACCTATCAACAACGAGTATCTACTTTAAATTTATACATCCAGCTATATCGTCTGTCATCTACTGATCGTAGTGGTTCTAAAACGTCAAACACGTCAATCCAAATAAACGTTAAAGTCATCGTGTATTTGACTTTATCGTCGGAGAAAGCGGGAAAGAACTAATAATTGATTCATACGCTACTTCAGTGAGCATCGACTTACTTCGCTATATTTCTTTTTAGCTCGATTATACTCGTCTGTTCCATCAATCTAAGCATAAAATCAATTAACAACATAATTTTTGTTCTATGCTTTGGACTTCCTCGCGCATACAACTTTCCATTCGTTCTAGCTGACTGCGAAAAACTAAAAAATTCCATGACATTGATTATATTCTTGCGTCACCTGTTACACTCGAAGTTGCATAAATTTTTACGAAAATTTACCTCCATCCAAACGAGGATGTTTTTGAATTAACAATAGCGTTCGTGTCCAGCGAATTCGTCCGTAAGATTGGTTCCTGTCCGTAACAACCTGGTGGACTTGATCTGGCAGGTCGATCGACCGAATTACAATCCGCATCCAGCGTATCCGTTGCCAGACAAATATTCAGGAAGAACTTGGCAAGACAAGGTCCAGTCGATCCGTATCGACATGATGCTATATAAGGCTGACGCGTTGGTTCTTACAGCTCTCGATGAAATAGCCTGGCTGTTTAATATTCGCGGATACGATTTGCCAAACACACCTGTCCTCAGGGCGTATGCGGTTGTTACTCATGGATCGATACATTTATACGCACCGCGACACAAGATTTTAAGATCAGTGGACGAACATTTGAAGATGGATCTTTGTTCGCATGAAAATTGCGTGAAGTAAGTGAGATAACATTAATATCTGCTCCTTTTCTGTACAAGAGGAACTGATAGTAATACTAATATCATGGTAATCAATATGCTAATCAAGCATTAAGTACAATTGCTGAAATTTTTGGAACAAGCCAATCTTTCCGAGCAATTGTAAAATTCGACTTATAGTTCCAATTCAATCGCTATATATAAAACTACTATAGCGATTGATGTGACTTTAAACGATCGATCAAAAAAATACACGTGTATGAATTGACAGATTTAACTGTAATTATTAGATCATTATTTGTATTACATTTATTATTAGACGTAGAAAATAACTCTATTTTTAGAGTTAGTTTTATGAAAGAAATATGTCTTCGTTAATAACCCTTTCACGTTTTGATATCGCACGTTACAGATGGCATAATTACACTTCTATTTGGTACGACTTACGAACAATGTCCCAGGCTTGGAATTTAGTATGGTTGCCGATACGATGCGCTTACAGTCCAGGTGCCTCCATGGAAATATTTAACTCTGTACGTAATAAATTTAGCTACTTATTTGTTCCAAAGATCTATCAAATTATGGTGGAGATTTTAAACAACGAAATATCCCAATTGATTCCTACGACCGCGCAAACAACTGTAATAAAATTCGTTCTTCGTTCATCGATCTCTCGAGTTTTACGCGCAGCTAAAATTATGAAAACACCTTCTTGCCTATTTTAATGCGAAAAACATTTCAATACATAGTAGGAAATATTAAACAAACGACGGTTGATGAAGTACAGTAGGAATTCGAATACGGTTACCTCCTCGTTCGCGCCATTTCACCGAACACGCTGGGATTCAACTATAGGGGCATTAGAGCGGATAATCCTAGGCAAAAGTACACCTTCTCCGACATGTTCTCCTATCCTCGTAGAGCTTGTTGAGCTTAGCTTGATCCTCACGTGACGAGCTGACACACCTCTATAGACGTAGACTAAACATGAACGTTCCTCGGTCGTCCAATGCACGATGTTCTTTCTCATTATTGCACGTCGTCAAGGTACAGACCGTATCATTGGTAAATAGATAGAATAAAATGGTCTGTAGCGTGTTCTCTACGATGCTCATGGTGGTGACACGGTTTCACCTTCTTCTCGACATGATAGCCGGTGCTTCGGGACGCCTGGACGCCCGCGGCATCAGAAATCAGGGAGCAGTTTCCTTTCAAGTTCTGTGCGAATCTCGTGCAATAGCGTTTAATAGGTTAAATCAGGGCTTCTCAAACTTCTACCGAACTGAGAGCTACTTTCGTAAACGATCGCTTTTCGCGGTCCAATCGAACATCTGATTTTTATGCGTTCATAGGCAATTTCAAAGTTATACGTATAATAGTTACATAGAATACACGTAATATAAAAAGATATATAAGATATCCACGGTACAGCGCCATTCTACTAATATACTTGATGATAGGTGAAAGAATTTTTTTTACCGATGTTGCACTTTTTTAATTATATTTTGTAGATCCCGCCGGAGAAACGATTGCCAAAACCGTCACCGGTGTTAAGTTTACGAGCGCAAAAGAACGAAGTCGAGGCAGAGGGGATGAGAAGGTCCCACCTAAGGGACGCAGTGGCGATGTGCGATTTCCTAGCATACATGGAGGAACAATATACACTGAATTCGAATGGGTGGGACGAGATGCAAGTAGCTAGACTGGCGAACGAGTTCCGTTACGAACAGGACAAGAATAAAGGTATCTCGTTCCCTACGATCGCTGGATACGGACCTCATGCTGCTATTCCCCATTACGAACCTAACAATCTAACGAATATCAAGATTGGACAAGCGTCCACCCTGGTTGTGGACTCGGGAGGACAATATTTAGGTAAGGAAATTTTGATTCTGTTATTAAATGTCATCCTTGTATTATCCTAGACTTTCAAGAAGCGTGAAAACATTTTTAAGCAAATATTACAAATTTTCTTCGATGAAACACATAAATATCCAGAGAGAATGAAGGAAGAAATTTTCCTTCGGTTAGTTAAGAACTGGCAAAAATCATGGTATCTTTCTACCCTTTTTTAACATTTATCTTGTTTCGTAAACAGATGGAACTACAGATGTCACAAGAACGCTGCATTTTGGTACGCCAACGGAAGAACAGAGAAAAGCATACACAAGAGTGTTAATCGGAGCAATACAACTGTCTTCTTTGATCTTTCCAAACAGTTTGAAATCCAATCAGCTGGACATCGTTGCAAGAGCACCATTGTGGAACGTTGGTTACGACTACTTGCACGGGACTGGCCATGGGATCGGTCACTTTTTGTCTGTCCATGAATGTTTGTCTCATTATTTTGAAAAAATTAAAGACTCGCTTACGTAGACGATTGATCGAACGATCTACGATTCTTTGATCTGAATTCAACGCTAATCACGATCTTTACTCGATCTTTACGATTATATGGAAAATGTTGTTAGTTTCGATTAAACTGCGGATGTTTATACGTTTATGGTGGGAAATTTCAAGGTGCAAAAATGCACAGTATACACATATACATAACATGCAAAAATATATGAAATATCAAAAGTATAGTACTCGTTACAATATTTAAACGATATTATACGACACTGATAAAACAATTCTATACCTAGGTTCGATTTCTTCGTTATTTTCGTAAAAATACGAATTTGCATAAATATCCGCAGTCTATTTATGATAAAGCGTTATTTATCAAGATTGAATTGAGTTTAGAAGTTCGAATAACTGAAAAGTCTTTTGTAGCACGTTTCAAAACATTCGTTAATGATTAATATTAATCGTAATGTTAATATATTTCCAGCACCTATTGGTGTATCATATGGACAGCCCGTATCATCGGATAAAATTTGCGGACCTGTAGAATTAAGACCAGGATTCTTTTTATCAAATGAACCTGGTTACTACAAAGAAGGCGACTTTGGCGTTCGTTTGGAGAACATTCTTGAAACGGTGGAAGCAGGCAAATCAGTAGGTACTATAATTCAAATTATTTTAAAATTGGAGAAATTCTCGGTAAAAATGTATCTCTTTTTAGAAAACAGAAATTTTTTTGAAATTCAGGGACGTCACGTTAGTTCCATATGAACCAAAGTTAATTGACTACGATATGTTAAATCCATCGCACGTAAGTACTAATTAACAATTAATTAATAAGTTCTTTTATCTATATAAATATAAGGTTTTCAAAAAATATTTCAATAACTCTACAGATACGATGGCTAAATAATTACAATCGCCGAATTAGGGATGAAGTAGGTCCAGAGTTAAAGAAAAGACTAAAAATGGATGCCTTCAATTGGATGTTGAAGAAAACTGCAACCATTCCAGAAGTAAGACCAGTCGACGAAGGATTGCTTTTTGGCCATTCTCATTCGACACCTTCTACATTCAAACAATTCCATGTACTAATTTACTTTACTTTCCTGTATCACATTCTATTCAGTAAGTATGTAAAGAAAACAAGGTTTCGTCTAGAATAAAAAGGAGATTTGCCTTCTTGAAATTTTTATTTGTATGTTTTAGATTTTTCAGATGTATAGAGTTAATTAAGGTATGTCCAAAAGGGAAATGAGCAAATATAGTATAATTTAAAATTGATTTATGCCATAAGCAAACAGTTTCGAAAACTGTGCTTAAATTGGCGTTATTTTAATATACGTATATTAAAGTTACTATTTTTATACGTTACTGCCAATTTTAAATATACAGGTCCTGCAATTATAATACGATAGTATGATGGTATAGCTAAAAAGTAAAAACTATTAGGAATATTAGAAAAAATTTTTGCACATAGAAAATCTACTATATGAATAAGTATATAAAAATATTTATAGACTTGTATTTTGTAAATATATGTAATTTATTGTATGTATAAAGAATAGGGATGTTATCGCAAATTATATTTTACTTACTGATAAGCAAGAAATTTTTTAGAAATAAGCTCCAGTTACTTTAAAGAATAAAGAAAAAACAAGTTTAATATTGTGTATTCATTTCTCCATTAATGTTTCTTTCCCTTCTGTTTCTATATTAAATTCCTAAAATTTCTAATAATTGAAATACTCAGTATTAATGTAGGATTAAAATAAGGTAACTAATATAATTTTTAATAAATTGTTATTTATTTTTATTCTACATGATATTAAATTCTTTTAATTATAATATAAGAACATTACTTTTTCTTACCCTCCTCTATCTTCAGCTGTTTCACATCTGTCATCGTGTGGAAGAGTTTATAATTTGTTAAAATATTTTCTGAAACAATTATTTATATTATATTTTAAGTATTTAAATAGGATTTAGGAAATACAAATTTACTTTAGTAATACTGTATTATCATTTTCTATCTAAAAGCATTCTTACCTACTGTTTGTTTATCTAGTTGGTACTCTTGAGATATTCTTTCTATAGAATATTCTGCCTTATTTTCCTGATGTTTAGTAAGAAACATTACTACTTCTTTTATGGTACATTTACCTTTCTGAGGAACAAGCGATTCATGAAGTTCATCTAAAGAATATTTACTTCTATCCTGTGGTAATGGCCTAGATGAGATTTGTATTGGTTCAATCTAATAATAAAAAAAACACTAGTTTATTTAAAAAATAGATAAATACATCCACAAAAGATATCTAAATGAAATATACCTCTGGATCTTTGGACTGAACGAAGACACTCTTTAAACGATCATTTAATTCATGATCCTTTTTGCGCTGAGTTTCTTTCAAATTAGGTTTCACTAAAAAAAAAAATAATTTTTGAAAATGTAAAAAGCTATTATTACGTGATATAGTAAATTACTAATTCTAAAAATCAATACTCTTGTTTAGAAAATAAACCAAAATTTTACAACATACAACTGTATCTCACATTTTGCTATACCAAAACTATAATTGAATAATCTATATCACTTAAGTTTAAGTTATGCGCAAAAAGATAGGAATAATTGTTTTATTTCTTTTATTTCTATAAATTCTATTATTTCTATTCTATCTATATCTATATCTATTTCCAAAAATTCTTTTATTTTTAATTCTAATAAAAATGTTAATCTAAAAAATATAAAACTTGAAATAGAATTTGAGAGAAAAATTTACATTTATCTACAATTTCCCTTTGTTTCTGTACTGATGGATATTCGGGAGCAGGAATTGGCTTCTCCCTTTGAAGAATACGTGCTGTACGATTTTCAATGTTAAATGAACGAATTGGTCGCGTAATATAAGAGTACACCGTTCCCATTTCTATAACAGAAAAAAATATTTAATATATATCTCTAAAAGTATAACTTAAATTGTATTTTATATACATATATATTTTAAGAAAGCGGAACAATTTTAAAGAAATTATTGTATGTATTCATGTTAACTTTATGGTTAATATTCTTGTTTATACCAAATACAATACTTTGATCTCTATGTAATAATATTACTTTATTTAATGAAAGTAAATCTAAATATCAGATTACAAAACAAATATTTTTATTTCAAGTTGTAAAGATACTATTAGAAGCTATTATTACGCTATTCAGAACATTTATTACTTTGTAATCACATGTATTATAGTTATAGTTAAAACAAAAGTAGTCTTTTGTTACTGAAATGTATTCTATGCTGTTTAGACGTTATTTGGTAACAAAGTTCCAACATATTTCTCAAATAAATGAAATTGTGCATTCTGATATTACACATATTTTACAATAAAAAAATATTTCTACAAAAATGCATAAAATATTGAATACTATTGGTGAAACTAGAAATTAGAAACGTTGTTGATAGGTTATTAACAATATAATACGTATAATTTAATTTTCTATTAAGCCATTCATTACTTAACATTCGTTTATTCGTATATTAACTATGAAACAAAAAACGCAAAAATCAAGATAATCATATAAATGTTTGATATAGATATTTAATTTACGCAGGTTAGAAAGTTTAGAAGAGTAAAATTTTATAAATTTATGAACACACCTATCTGCCATTAATGGAGGGAGTTTTGGAACGTTCAGTAAAATTAGTTGCATGCAGATTCTCGTGAAGACGCGCTGAAAAGAAACATACCGTATGTGTCAACGATTTTCTAATATACCAGCTAAATGTGATAATTTACGTAAAATATAAAATTAATAGTTCAAGATTTATCGATAACGAGTCACCGTAATATGATTTGCACAGAAATAGATTAGAACGTAACTACGTGTTCAACAGCTTACGCGTAACCGCCAAAATTACGGACAGAAACGCCATCTTGTGCAAAGATGTTGACATTTTACTAAATTAAGAAAAATTACATGATCGCTATTTTGTTCGAGTCTCACGACTCGATTTTCAGTACTTAGAAATATAAAAAATGCTAACTTCATGTATTAATTTACGCATCGTCCGGTTTTGTCAATTATGAGGTGATAATGATGTTGCTAGCGGAAAATCGCGTTAATGAATTAGCCTTTTGTGTATATCTTTGTGTTTACAAACACAGAACAGACTGAACTTTTTAACCAATTTTACTGATATAACACGATTTTGTTTATAGAAAAGGATATAACACAGGTTAAAAATGTTTTACGCTCATTTCGTGTTGGCGAAGAAAGGGCCGTTAGCACGTATTTGGTTAGCCGCACACTGGGATAAAAAATTGACGAAAGCCCATGTATTCGAGACGAATATTGAAAAATCTGTAGATGGTATATTACAGCCAAAGGTATTTATAAAATACGCCTTTTTTAATTTGTATGTATATGAACTCATAAATGTGCAATATTCTTCTTATGATTCTAGGCTTATAACAATATGAATTTTGTGTTTTTCTAGACATTACGTAAGACCTTTTATAGTAGAGTGTTACTTAAATATATATTATCTAAATTTCATACATTTTTGTTCATTTTATTTTATTTCCTAAAATGCAATATTTTTTTATGAAAAGAATTCTTTATATTTCTATAAAATATATGGTTTTTATTTTTTGTGTAACTATTTTATTATAGGTAAAAATGGCTTTAAGAACATCTGGCCATTTATTGCTGGGTGTGGTGCGTATATATTCAAGGAAAGCTAAATATCTCTTAGCCGATTGTAATGAAGCCTTTGTCAAAATAAAAATGGCCTTTAGGCCTGGTATGGTAGATTTACCAGAAGAGCATAGAGAAGCTGCTGTAACAGCTATAACATTACCTGAAGTTTTTCATGATTTTGATACAGCAATGCCAGAATTAAAGTAAATATATAAAAATTAAGTAGAAAATTTAATGAAGATAATTACATAAAAATAAAAGCTTATTTTATAAATATTGTTATTTAATACTAATGCTATATTTCAGAGATGTTGACATTGAAGCACAATTTAGTTTAAACCAGTCACGAGCAGAAGAAATCACTATGAGAGAAGATTATGGCAGTTTAGCTTTAGTTACACATGATCAAGGATTTGGTGATATGAGTTTTGATGCTGAACCTCCAGAATTGTTAAGACATGCTGGTACTGTAGAACAATCATTAGATCAGGTATGTTTTAACACTTTACATGTTGATATTGTTTATGAAGAATAAAATATATATTCATTTTTCAGACTCATATGTTGTTCACTGATGGACCAGGGATCGAAGCAGCTTTAGAACAAAAGGAAAAAGAACCAGTGCCAGGTCCATCGGTAACAGCACAAGCTATGGATATAGATATGCCAATTAGAGATGATGGTTTTGGTGGTCATCTTGGTCAAGATATTATATGTAAGCAAATTACATTAATAGGTACAATAGAAATGATAATTATATTTATGACACCCTTTATTTTTTTATTTAGCTGGTGGATTGTTTGAGGGTGGTTTATTTGATGAAGCACCAATGGGTGAAGTACCTGTACCTGAGGTGAGTGCAGTAACAGAAACGCAAGAACCTGGTGTAGTTTCTGGAGGTCCACCTTCTGTGCATGATGAATCAGAAGAAGAAATGGGAGATCGTTTTGGAGGTCCACCATCTCCGATGGATGGAATGAGGTAATTAATAAATTGTATTTTACATATTCAGAATTTATATTAAATAAATGTATGTATATAGGGTGGTTGGTAACTGGTGGCACAAGTGGAAAGGGGGTGATTCTACGCGAAAAAAGAAGTCGAAAATATCGAATAAAATCGTCTGAATTTTCGCTCGGTACGCGTGCACTTTATCACGTCTCGTTATAACGGATCTCACTGTAGATCATTGTCTCGATTGACGTTATGTTGATAAACACTTCCAATGTGACCGAAGTGTTTTCCTACCTATTAACTTACTATCCGAATTTTTTATTCTATATTTTTTTTATTCTATATTTTCGACTTCTTTTTTCGCGTAGAATCACCCCCTTTCCTCTTCTACCAGTTACCAACCACCCTGTATATCATATTAAATTTAACATTTTCTGTATAGTACTGACGAATCCAGACCCGTTTCTCCAGCTGCACCTGGTGAAGAAATTGAAGGAAGAATAAGTGTTGCAAGTCGTCGTTTCACTCCTGCTCCACCCAATGTCCCTGAAGAACGTCCAATGGAACCTATGGAAGAAGCTCCACCTCTACAGGATCAAACTACGTTATTACATGATGAAGAAGAGAGTTTTGCTCTCGCACCTGTTGATACATCTGCCTTAAAAGGTTTGTGATATTATAACCTTTTATTTCAGTTGTGATATTAATCGTTATAATCTAATTTTAATAAAATTAACAGGATTTACAAAAGCAAAACGCAAGCGTAAACTCATTGTGGATGAGGTAAAAAATATCTCTGGTGAAGAAATGAAAGCACAATTATCAGATATCAGTGACATTATTACTACATTAGACTTGGCACCACCTACGAAAAGATTAATGCATTGGAAAGAAACTGGTGGAGTCGAAAAATTGTTTGCTTTACCAGGAAGACCAATACCAGCACGTGTATTATTTAAGGTAATGTATTTCATATTTAATAATCATCAAGTATGTATATATCTGCCATCCAACAAAAATATAATTTTATTTATTGTCAATATAGAATTATCAACGACATTTGACTAGCAAGTCTTATGATCATGAGGACTTTGGACGTTTAGCAGGTGAAGAAGAAGGCATGCCTTTAGAACAAATGAGAGAACCTGCAGAACCTGATTCGTATGAACAAACTATTCTCAGTAAACGCATGGCTCGCAAACGAAAAGCACCAGCGGATGAAGAGGTACATCATTGTTTATTTTTACTATCTTCTTTTTTTTTAAACTGTTTGAGTTTATTAACGTATTTTATTATTTTTAGATAAGGCCACCACCTCCAGCGCCAGCACCTCCTGTAGTAGATGCTGCCCCTGAAGCAATGGATGTTCCTAGTATAGTCCCCCAACCAAGTCTTCCCCCTGCAGAATCACCAGTACCTCAACCTGAGATGTCTTTACCAACTGAATCATCAGTATCTGAAATTAGTGGTATAGTGCCTCCTATTGAAGAAGCCGATATGGTTCCTGTAGTTCCCGAAACATCTTTAATTCCTTCAGAAATTCCTGAAATTCCTCCTAGTGAAACTATTACTGCATCTGCAGAACCAGTTGTTCCACCTACACCAATAGAACCAGAAGTCGTCCGTACACCTGTTAAAATGCCACAAATGGAAAATATGGGCTATGATCAGGTTCATTTTATTCCTTAGATATATATGAATATATGATATTATATTACGCAGATATTAACGAATTTGAATATACATAGGCGCAATCTCAAGTACCCTATATGGGATATGATGAACATCATCAACCACCTCAAACACCAGCTGTATCAGAAAGAGGACCAGCAACACCATGGAATCATGAAGATTATGAATTTCCACCATCTGTAGGTCCTGTATGTATAATATTTATTTACTTATATTAAATTATAATACATTCGAAGCTACTAAATGTATAATATAATCTTTTACTTTTCTAGCAAGAAGAACAACAAATAGATGAAACTTATGAACAGTTTGAAGAACGAGTTCTTAATAAAAGAGCATCACACATGTATCATGTCATCAAAAGTAAATTAGACACCAAAGATAGACTGACACTGTCAGAAATGGCATATAAAAACAACCGCAAGCAGGTTTGTATTCTATAATATGATTAACAGAACTTATAATTGTATAATTATAATATAATTGTAGAAATTAAATTTATTATTATTGATTCATTCTTTTAGGTTGCGCAAAAATTCTACACATTATTAGTTCTAAAAAAATTCCAAGTATTAGAACTCAATCAAGATTATCCATACACTGAGATTGTAGTCAGTAAAGGACCAAAATTTGAGAATCCTTCATTATAAAATTGCTATAGGTATTTCTCACCATACATTTATTGTTAAAAAATGGTGGAGAGAGGATTGTAGCAAAAAAAAAATAAGCGATTTATCTAAATTCTTTTGAAAGATAAATTGTAAAATAATATATAAAGCTATCATAACTCTTTGGGAATATCTGCATAAGACAAAAGAATTTTATAAATCATGTTTTAAAGTCCTGATTCAGGAATGTATACGTTTTGTATAAATCAAAGCAGAATTATTTTGGACCTTCTGTATTTTCATTGTGATAAGAAAATTCAATCAAAGATACGCAAATCCATTACCATTGATAAATATATAATGTTTTAAATTGGAAAAAAATCAATTGTCTTCATTAAATTTATTATCAATCCGAACAGGGTTTGTATATAATATTAATATGTAGTAAAAATATATTTTATATCTTAATATTTACAAGCAACTTTGAGTCTGCAGGATGGTCCAAAATTACTAATAATTGTGTAAGATAATTTATGAAATTTGATAAAAAGCATTTTGTTAAAATGAGATTATGTGTGATTTAAATCAATGTATTATTTTCAAATTTCTCAAACTCAAAAATAACAAATGCGTTTCAATGATTTATTTTTATTAGCGTACTTACACATTAATGCTATTGTAAACAATTATTAATGGAAGAATCAAGGGAATGTTTTACGGATAATGCTTTTATGTATTGCAGTCATACTTTAGGATCAATAGTATGATTAAGTTATTTTTCAGAGATCTATATAAATATTATTTACTATTATATTTTGTTTAGACTCGATATAATCTGTATAGTTACTTTTTCGTATAAATTACTGCAAATTTATGATCCTTTATAGTCTATATTTACACTGTGAACGACATTCCAAAGAGCATTGATTTAATAGTCTCACTTTTTTGTGTGTTTCAATCTTTTTATTGTACAATTTCTTCATTGCATTTTGAAGAAAACGTATTAATTATATAAAAAAGGAATAAAAATTGTTTGACTCCTACTATTTTCTTAAAGAAAATAGCATTATGGTTAGTACTTTAATTACTCCGACCATAAAAAAATGTTCAGTAATTTATTGTTATATATGTATACCAGTTCCATGGAATACATGTGTTAAATCATATTTAAAAAAAAGTGCTATATTTTATCAAATTAACATGTCTGAAATTTCTCGAAAACAATCATACAACATTGTAAATATACATGCACAGTAAACAACATAAACTATCATTACGCACGTAATGGCGTTTAAGGCGTATCATGAAAAAAGTCGACTGCTATACCATATACTTAAAATGCCTGATTGTAAATAGTCTCATGATTCACTAATTAATATACATCTGTTTATAAAATAAAGAAAAGATTTCTGAAATATTTTCTTTAAAATTTGAACCCTAAAGTACATATCATATAATACCTAAAAATATTAATCCATTATTTTCCATTAATAAACTGTTACATGTGTCAAAATTTATTGAATTTGAAGATTAAAATTAATTTTAAGATCTATTTGCTTTAATGCACGCTGTATACGATATACATGTGACGTGTTTATGCATTACTTTTTTATAACAGGTGTATTCATTGTATTAAATATATTTAAAATTGTTATTTTAAGTTAACAAATTCTCCTTCCCATATGACTATACCTAGTTTTCGAAAATTACACTTTGAATGATAAATAGCATATTATATATACCTTCAAAATCCCGTCATTTTTTAAATATTAAACATTTTGCTCACTAATATGATAAATTTCACATGAACTATAAAATTTGTTATGTTTCCAATACTTTAGTTATATTCTCGTATTATTATTTAAAGCGTGAAATACATACATAATACATACATAATATTTTTATATGTGAAAGCTTTATTTTATTTATTATCAGCAAATTCATTCATGAGAATGTATCGGCGTTAATGTTAAATTGTAATCCTTATCGCCTAAATTATGAAATATGTATTCTCAGTAAAGAATAATTTAATCTTTCTGGTATAACAAATCATGAGAAAAAGATGGGTAAATCCATTTTAATTCTATTCCTCCAATTCACCAGATTCCATTGCTTCGCGGTATGATTTGTCCTTCGTACGTTCTGGATCTAGTTTAATCATATCATCGATTCTAAGGATAGTTATCGCTGCTTCCGTAGCAAATTTCAAAGATTTTATTTTCGAAATTGCTGGTTCTAATACCCCAGCTTTTTTGTTATCTCTAATGGTACCTTCAAGCAAATCCAGACCAACCCTATAAAAGAAAATTAATGTTGCTTTATGTTATCACTAAAATGTGTAAAATAAATGTTATCATGTAATATTTATTTTAAAATGTTACCATTTTAGATCAGCAAGATCTGCTTTTGTTTGACTGGAATTGTGATAAGCACGTAATTTTGCAACAAGATCTGTTGCATCCTGTGCCGCATTAACTGCTAATGTTTTCGGTATAATCAGCAATGATCTTGCAAATTCAGCAATAGCTAATTGTTCTCGAGAACTCTATAAAATATAAATATTTCAGCCCAAGAATGATTTAATAATCCATAATATTACAAGAAAGTAATCTTACCAGTGATGTTGCAAAATTCTCCAAATAAATTGAAAGTGCTGCTTCAACACAGCCTCCTCCCGCAACCACGCTTTTACTTTCTAAAACTCGTTTTACTGCACATAATGCATCATGCACAGATCGTTCCATTTCATCACAATAATAGTCATTTGGTCCTCGTAATATCAGAGAACTTGCTGTTCTTGCTTTCGGCCTATTATAAATAATATAAAATTAATTTAGCTTTACGTTATTCTTTTTCTTAAATAACGAACTAAAAAACAAACCCTTTAATAAGAATAAGTTCATCGTCGCAAACCATTTCTTGTACTACTTCGGCAGCTTCTCCAAGGAAATTAGAGTCAAAACTTTCTTCTCCTTCCATATTAGTTAAAGAAGTAAGGAACTGAGCGCCTGTAGCTTTTGCAATCCTTTTCAAATCTGCTTTTTTGCATCTACGAACTGCCATTGCTTTAGCTTCTATAAAATACTAAACAGATACAAAAAATTATATGAGTTTGCCATCTTTCAAATAAAAACATACGATAATCTGTATGTAATTTAAATATACTTTTAAACAAAGATCATCGATTCCTCCAGATACAAGAATGACATTTGTACCCGCTGCAAGAATCTTTTGAATACGTTCTTTTGTAATATCTGCTTCACGTTGCCGCACTGCTTCTAACTTTTCAGGATCTGTGATCAATACCTCAACACCTAATTTCATTTTTGCCTTCTGCAAAGAAAAATCTAAACATGCAATTTTTGCATTAACTATTCTTTTAGTCATTGCTTGAGAAGCTACAGTGCAATTCAGTGCATAACCCTGCACTATTACAGACTCTCTAACACTTTTCCCATGAGCCTTTAAAACATTAACTGCTTTCACAGGGTAAATAAATCCTCCTTTTCCATCACTAACTTTTACTGCATTTGAAGCATCAACAATCATGTTTCCAAAGAAATCAGCATCACTATTAATTTATTAAAGAAATAATTATGGTGTTACAACAATCAGTTGCTGTAAATATGATAATATGATAATTATGAAATTTAATTTATATAATGAAATAAAAAGGATACGCTCCAATGATTTTACTGGACATAGAAGTTTTTGCTACATTAACTAAACAATCTCTTCCAAGCTCATCTACACTAACAGTTAAATGTTCTTGAATATATTTACAGGCTTCCCTAAAATATAGATGATTGGAACACACATATAAATTATCTTTACTATCTTAATTCATAAGTTAATAATAATTGTATAAATCTTTTTCAATAATGTGAGACTTACTTGCAAGCAAGCCTATAGCCACTAATTACAGATGTTGGATGAATCTTTTGTTTTACAAGCTCATCAGCATTTTTTAATAGTTCAGCTGCAACTATTACCTGTTTTACAAAAAAGGTAAATTACTTCTTATGTGAAAATAATTTATTTGCATTTATTTAAATACAAAAAGTTAAATAAATAAGCTTACTACTGATGTAGTTCCATCGCCAACTTCTTCGTCTTGTAATTGAGCTAATTCTACCAAAACTCTTGCAGCTGGGTGTTCAACTTCTAACAAACGTAAAATAGTTGCTCCATCATTAGTAACGGTAACATCCTATAATAATTCATGTATGTAAAGTACAACTTCAAAGAATAATATAATCTTTATACAAGCATACAAAAATGTATTTTGTAAAAACATTTACATACTCCAATATCATCTACAAGCATTTTATCCAAGCCAACAGGACCCAAAGAACTCTTCACTATATTAGCGATTGCACATGCTGCCATGACTATAAAATAAAAAACAAAAAGGAATAAAATAATTATTCTTAATATACCAATTTTATGTATATTCAACAGAATGTACACCTTTTATTTTTGAAATTTTTTATTTACAACATTATTTTATCATTACATACGTATATAATATATATTATATTATTATAAGTATAAATATATATAAATATAACTAACGAAAAAAAAGCTTTCTAAGGATAAGTGACAGAAATATCCACATGTGAACAAATGTCGAATAAATTGAAGTATAACCAAATTCTGAAATAAAATGCGTTAGCGACATACCATTTTGAGTTCTTACAGGAGCTCCAGACTGTCGAATACCGCCAACAACTAGAGGACTGGCTACTGTCGACATTTTACAATATTTTTGTCACTTTTCTTTGATATTATAGGTAATCGACAATCACAAAATTTCAATTGCCGACAAAACTTCTAACACAATGCGATCCGCGTGTGACCGTTGCAGATAGATGACGACGATCAGCGACGCCTATCCCAGTTACTTCCTTTTACGGACGAACTGAACGTTGTATTCTATTGGTTAAATTCTCCTAAAACAATATTTCATTGGTTCAAATCGGACAAGACATTTTTTCCATTGTTTTTCGGAAACACTTACCAATATATTCTTAATATACATATGTATGTTATAATTATATAGTTATATATTTACTTGATATAATTTGTTAATACTTGCAAAGTAAGTGTTTATTTATCTTACACTTAACTAATGTGGAATCTTTTATCAAATATTGAAATTATAAATTGAAATGTATATGTATATTTAAGCTATCCACGATATTAATTATAAGTTACAATTTGTGACAAATGATAAGGGATACATATATAATACAAATGTCGTTGTTAAACATTCTTTTTATTGATCGTGTTACGAAATTTCGAATTTTGTTTCTACAGGAATAACTTGCAAAAGTTGGTAATAATTTTCAATTAATACAAGTTAGTGAAGTCAGAGGAAGTAGAATTTAGTATACATAAAAGATTTGTGAAATATTTAAAGTAAAAATTATTTATCTTTTATTTTGAGTAGTATTTATATATTTCATTTTAAATGTTAACAATATTATGTAATAATTATTGACAATCTCGTTAAAATCGGAAAGTTTATACTTAAATAACCTATCTAAATAAAGAAACTACTAGTGTTTTATTTAACGTTAAATAATTACTTTCAGGTATGACACTTTTAACACAATTGTACGCTTACACTATAAGAAGCTCTAAACCTCTCATAAATGCCACTTCTACCAATATAGGTTTGTAGAAAATAAATATTATATTTTCAATCTTTAATATTATATTTCTTTATAAATTTATTTATATAAAATGGATGCTATTTCTGTGTGATACTGTTTTTAATTTTTATATTAATAGTATGTGTAAGGCATGCTTCAAAAAAATCTAGTGGTAGTACACGTATCAGCCCTGGTCATCCAAGACCTAAACATAGAGGATGGCGAGTACAAGATGGACATTACGTAGAAAAATCCACAATATTAGCTACACAACGTACACCTAGATTTCATCCAGGACTATATGTAAATACAAAAAAGAATTGTACTCATATCCCAAATATGTGTTATTTGCTAAATAAAGATGTATTAATTGTTTTACAGGTTGGTTTTGGTAAAGATGGTACATTATATGCTTTAGAAAAGGGAAAAGTATTTGTCACCTGTGAGAAGATTAATCCAAATCTGGAACGTGTTTGGGCTAGAGCACACTATGCTAACAGAGAAAACACTGTGATATATAAAAAACATTTTAATGTTATTCCTGATCCACAAGATAATAGATTTGTATTAATTGATGCTCTTTAAATAAAATTTTTTTATTGTACTTATGTTCTGATTATAAATCAAAAATATAAATACATAAAAAACCAAAATTGTTTTCTAATGTTTCATAAGTTTAATCATATAATATTATTCAAGTATTGTTAAACATTTTCAAGTGCAGCACTTTCTGCCCATTGGAATGATTGATATTTTATGATTTGGTTTTCAGAAAAGAAAGCATATACTTGTGTTTTTCGAACATGGCAAGCAATCCGGCACTGTGCTGAAAGTTCAGTTATTGGAATTTCTTCTTTTTTATCTTTACATAAAATTATGAATTGGGAATGAAACATAATGGGATCTCCTATAACAAAAATATAAATAATTTAAATACTTATCTATCTCCATTAACAATACATAAACAATATATCTTAGATTACCAGGATATACTAAAAAATCTCCTCCAAATTTTTCTCCATTTGTTACATAATATCCTCTTTCCCATAAATCTTTATATGTTTTATATCGAAGTTGTTGTTCCTCATTCAAAGGATATTTCCATTCTATTATTTCTATATCATTTTCATCTATCCATGGGTACGCTGAAAACATATTTCCATAAAATATCTAAGAAATAGAAATAGATATTTTAGATTTAATTAATTAGATATAATTGTAGTATCATTTAATTTCATGCTTTTTACCTGTATGGGTTTGAATCAAAGCTTCAGTTTTGTCTAATTTGGGTAATTTTGCCATTTCTTCCTCTAATATATCTTGTCTATTTACTTCAATATTATTAAATGCTGCTTGCACTTTTGGATCTAATAATTTCATTACTTTTTTCTTCTTTGTATCTATCCCAAGCATTTTTCGCTTTTTCCCTTCTATAATTCTATCCATGATACCAATTATCTATAAGAATATATATTATTTTTATCAAATTATAACTTTTTAGTAGAATATTAACATATTAATAAAAAGTATTTCCTTAATAACCTGTTTTTGTCTTTCTTTCTTTAAACACTTTTCTTGTTCTACATATAATGTATTTCTATATTCTTCAAATGCTTGTTTTAGAGAATTGGATGGTGGTTTTTGAAGACATGAATATCGTACAAGTCGTGCAATATTCTTTTCAAGCAAAAGAGATACTTCTTCTGGTTGTAAGAGTAATGGAAGGCCCAAAAATATATCTTGCCTAGGTTTCTTTGGAAGACAACCTATAAGTTCTCCAATTATTCGATAATCCTTCCTAAGCTTCAACCAGTCTAGAAACAAGATAAAAGTTAAAACTAATATATTGTGTTAAAAAATAAAATTGTCATTTATATTTACATACTTCCATTTTAAAAGTAATAGCAGGATTGTGTTACCTTCTGCACTCCATATAAAGACATTGTTTCTTGATAAAATTAGATCTATCATTTTTCTAAAATAATCAATTTTTCAAATCTTTACAACAATTGTATTAAATATATTTATTTTATATGTAATGTTAAACATTGCAGTTTATCACACGTTTTTCCATGTTGTTTTCAGTAACCAATCAAATTAGATGTTAAATGCTGATCCACATATAATGACACTTTTTTAGTAACTTTCCGGATCAATAAACAGAAAAATTTCATTTAATTACCTCACGATCTTGTAAAATATTATACAACATTTATAAGAAGAATTGTACATTATATCTAAATACGACATTTATCACGATATTATTTTCAAAATTCAAATCTACATTATTGTAATTATTCTTGTGACTTGTTCGACAATAATAACATTTATGTGTCTATTACTTTCTTTGCAATTGCTAAATTTCATCGCTTACTTCATTAATATCGAAAATATTACTGTACTATGCATCGAATCTATCACATCATATTGCAATGTTAAAGCATGGCAAAAATATTTGAATTCAACAGATGTCGCTATTCATCATTTCTGAATAATTATTTCGGGTAGAAGGGGAAGGAAGAGGATTGTCGAACATCTGTCACCAAGCGAAGGCTACGTCCGTTTTAGTCCCAAAAACCGCAATACCGTCATGGCACCCGGTTTTATAATTTTTTGAAGAACGTCCAATATATTTGCAATCGGAGTCGCGTTAATATAGTGGTTTTATTTCTACTCTAACGTTTGTTCATATTTGGTGAGTGATTAAACGATATACCGATTATCTTTGTTTACCAATTGCGTAATGAACAAATAAACCGAAATTGAAGGGCAAGCCCTTCAATTGAATAGCTGCTTACCTTTGTGACTAACCTTCAAGTTCGAAACGTGCACACATACTTCTTATTTCTCCAAATTAGTTTTATAGTGGCTATAAAAAGTATTTGTATATACCCTTATTTTCCAATGATACATTTATTTACCAGGTTTTACGTTTCATCTTCATAATATTAAATTAAATATTATTAAATTTTTACAATTATATGAAAGTACTATTAAATAATAAGAAATTTAACAAGTTGACTGTCACGCGCATTTTACACATTTTGTCTTGTATGTGCATAAATTGAAATATACCTCTATACAAAAACATTGAATATTTGCAAAATATGATCTAAATTGTTTACAGTGTTGACAATTTTTGTAAAAATCTATCATTTTAATCATTCTAAAAAATTTAGTAAAACGTGAGTCACTAATGATCACTGTGGCAATCAACATGTTAATATACTTGAACCTAATTGATTAGTAAATGCTATAAGAAGAATAATGTGCAAATACTTTTTATAGGCTCTGTGTTTTAATAATACTAACTTGCTATAATATTTATTTTGAATAATATTTCTTTTTGTATCAATATGTTTCATAAATTTTTACCAATTATGAGAACATAATGAATATAGTGTTACTAAGTAAAGATAATTACTTTTCCCATGTAATGGTCCATTTGAATATTTTAACGATACTGCTGTTAAATAAAACATTTAATGTCATTTCCATTATTAATTTTTATTATTAAAAACAATTTTTATATATGCTTTCTATCGTGAAATATATAAATATAGAAGTATAATAATTTATATAGTTTTTAACTTAAGTATAATATGAAAGTAATAATATTTATTTATTACTATAGTACAGGAAAGATGAGTTCAGGCAGACCAATCAAATGTGTGGTAGTAGGGGATGGAACAGTAGGAAAAACATGTATGTTAATATCATATACAACTGATAGTTTTCCAGGAGAATATGTTCCTACAGTGTAAGTATGATCTTTGTATGTATTAAAATATTTTTTGATTATAATATAATATGAGTAACATATATAAGTAGTGTGTGATTAAAAGATATTTAAAAAATATATTTGTGCTATTAAATTTAATATTGGTATAAATTTTTGTTATCCACTTTTTTCTTGAAGCTGTGAAATAAGACAGTTAATATTAATAAGACAATTTTGGATATCTTTTTATTGTTTACAAGAAATAATTTACTCTGCATTATAATCCTTTAAATTCTAAAATCTTTTCAGAACTTATAAAATATTTCATTTAATATTTAATTTAAAATTTTTTAAACATAACTTCTATCATTTTTTACAGGTTTGACAATTATTCAGCACCTATGGTTGTGGATGGAATACCTGTTAGTCTAGGGCTTTGGGATACAGCAGGTCAAGAAGATTATGACAGGCTTCGTCCACTTTCATATCCACAGACTGATGTTTTTCTAATTTGTTTCTCAGTAACAAGCCCTTCATCTTTTGAAAATGTTACCAGTAAATGGTATCCAGAGATAAAACATCACTGCCCAGATGCCCCAATGATACTTGTTGGAACTAAAATAGATTTACGAGATGATCGTGAGACACTTACTGCCTTAGCTGAACAAGGTCTTAGTGCTATAAAACGTGAACAAGGACAAAAACTGGCAAATAAGGTATAAACAATTACAATTGTATAACATAAAGTCAGATACAAGAAAATAAATTACAATAATTTCCTAACTGATAAATAATTTCAAATATAATCCATAGATTCGAGCAGTGAAATATATGGAATGTTCTGCACTCACACAACGTGGTCTAAAACAAGTGTTTGATGAAGCAGTACGTGCTGTTTTAAGACCTGAACCCCAAAAACGCAGACAGAGAAGATGCATTATGCTATAAACAATAAATAATCAAGATTCAATATAGGTAAAATCACATATAAACTGACAGACTGAAATTAATTTTCTCAGAAACAAACGGACAAAATATGAATGTTTTGAAAAAAGGAAGGTAGCAAACCATGCATTTTAATAAATTCCTCTGGCAGCTATAGTTTAGTGCATCATAAATGGAGTACAATTTGCAGCTTGTGTTTTTTAAAAACAAGCTGTAAAACCAACATAAGACTAGAAACTTAATAAAAAAATATGACATTACTATAATTTTTAACCAGTACTTAATGTTTAAATACATAAAAATAATTCCAAATTTGCATGTATCCCAGGTAGTGGTTTCAACATAATTTCACACATTAATGTACTAGTCATGTACTAACGTACAATATCTTATTGTTTGCCATTATTTTTTTCATAAAATAACAATTTTCTATTTTTTAACAATTTAGAATGTTGGATCTTAAAATTTTGGTCATAAAGCTGCCAGATTTCTAAATTTTTATACCTATGATAGTAAAAACATTCATTTAGTATACACATATGATAGATATAACAATCAATATACTAACAATTTTTATAAAATGTAAAATAGCATTATAGAATTATTTAAACAGACAGTGCCATAGCAACGAAGAAAAAATCAAATCAATGACACAAACATTTTTTATGTCAGTTCTAGACAATATATGTATGTATTTTTTAAATCTCATATTAGAAAACATTAAAGAAGATGTAAAGGAATTGAAGAATCTCGTAATAAGAAATATTTTGTATTTGTCTTAAAATTTTTGATAAATATTGTGGTTGTAATATTTCTTTGTACTCTAACAGAAAAATAACACATTATGCATAAAATACTGCCAACAAATATTCATGTACGTTTTCTGCATAGCCAATCTGATAGCTTTATATGACACATTTTATTGTCTAGAATTTGAACATTTTTCTCGTAACTACATAATACAAAACATGTCGTAATGTATTATGTATATATTGATATTTATTTTATTTTGACTATATACTGAATAATCATACTTTAAAGAGAATTTATTACAAAAACACTTCAAAAAATTTTTACGTCTGAAATTATATTTCTGTTGTTGCATGTGGCAGATACAATTTTACAGATTGTTGTACTGGTGCAATCTGATTAATGAAAGGCTCTAAATTATTTTTCATAAAAACTGCGGAGTGTATTGTGAAAAGAATAATCAAAATATATATTGAATTACATAAGAAAATGTAATACCAGTAACAAACATATGGTGCAAAGTATGCCTATAATACAGAGAACATAGCACAATTTATTTTAAACAGTAATCATGACATTTTTAATCTTCCATTATTTTTATAAAATTCATTTACATCGATCTTTGCATTTAAAAAGTTAGTAGATTTTACAATAATGAATACATTATAGAACAACTATTGTTTTTCTGCTTTTATATGTAAAATTAAAACACATCCATACTTATATTTAATTTATTATCGTGGATTTTTTTTGTACTGTAACAT
Organism: Bombus confusus; assembly: GCA_014737475.1. Taxonomy (NCBI): domain Eukaryota; kingdom Metazoa; phylum Arthropoda; class Insecta; order Hymenoptera; family Apidae; genus Bombus; species Bombus confusus. Next base: position 3,168,014 of record JACXIV010000015.1, read on the forward strand.
AGTTCATTTATACTTTATAATAGTAAAACATATTTTGATAATATTACATGCTCTCTATGAAAGGACTCAATAAAAAAATAGTGTGATGATAATTAACAAATATTCCATCACTTATGAACTTGCTATTTTTTTATATTTGGAAGAAAGCTTAGGATATAGGAAGATAGGACATGCGTGCCATATGCTTTCAAATTTATAAAACAAATATTGAATATCATACTTTATTTGTACTTTTATTCAATGTGCATTTCGAATGAATTAAAAATATATCAACATATTTAGAAAGAAAAAAATTCCTAGTATAAGTGAGGGTGAACTAAGAATGAGGCATATTAATGCTTGCTAAGTGTACATACTGTAGCATAGTAGTAACATGCTCTAAATTTCAATCAAATTTTAAAAATGCTATAACTATGTTTGTTTTTTCTGACACATTTCAGTATGTACACAATCTATTATCAAATCAATTAATCATGTGATTGAAGTATAGAGTGTGTCGTAAAATGTTTGCAGTAAGCTTTTTACACTTTGTTATATGTGCTATGATCTTGAATAACACAGTTATTTTTGGTATCTTTTGCTGCAATATTTTATAAATTTATGTTTTAGTTAAGAACATACAACATATTTGTAGTTCCTGTGTAAAATGATTGTTTTTTGCATGTTTGAAAAAGCACAATCGAAGATGACATTATTATTATTACTGTTCTACAACAGATTTAAGCCTAGGAATTTTTTATGTTATGTACATAACGTACATAAATAATACATTTATTATATGAAATAATCAGATATCAGTAGCGTGTTATATAATAATTGTACGTGAAGTTTGCATTTATTGTAAGTAGTGCATTTATTTTACAGTTATTATTGAAGATAAAGTTTATCACACAAAAAATAATTGAAAATAGGATAAAAAAGCACAATTTTTTAAATAGTATTTAAATGATATTTAATTTTTAAGATTAATATGAGGAACTTTTTACAGTATTACAATGTAAATAAAAATTTTAATCTTTATTCCAAAATTTACTACTTACACCTGAAATTTTTCTTGTATACTACATTTAAATTAATATATATTTGCAATTTACTATAATAAGAATGATTAATCGTAGCTTTATTTTAAGTGAGAAAAAAGTTAAATTCAGGCAGCTAATATAAAATGTGCAAGTAAAATTTTTTTAATATGTATATATGATATTTTTTTTAGCAAATAGGATCAAAGTTGATAAATATTTGCATTAATAGCATAACTATGAATCTATACAGGTTGGTAAGATGAATTACACTACTTACAACTTGTGCATTTAATAAAAAGTTGATGTTGATTTCTCCCTTTTTTAAAAACAAGAAAGTAACAGTAATGGATGCTACAAACCAAAGTTGAATGTTACTTCTAATGTAACACTTATAATCTTTATTACGTATTATTGCATATAAGTATAGAAAAAAATGAATGTATGAAGTGTAAAAAATATTCTAGTCACCATGAATTTGATTTTATTTATAAATGAGAAGTGTTTTATTAAAATTTGTATTCAATTTACATCTAATTAATAAACATTTTTTATTGAAAAAAGGAAACAATCAAACTGAAATGATAAAGTGAAGAATATGAAAGTATTGATCTAATTTAAGATATTGTCAATTTAAGTAAAGCAGAATAAACCAAACAAGGAGGATAAGAAAACATTAGAATACAAATATATGTACATGTATTAAGTAAATTTAATCGTCAGTAACTTAGAAACAACATTTATCTATTTTCTTAAAATTTCTGTAAAATTGCTAATTTCTGTACTAATAAAGCAGCACAAGAGAACATTATATGAATACAAATAATATTTTATTTATATTCCATTCATAATTAATAATAAAAAATTTTTACATAAATTATGTTGTTATATTACATAATAGTTAAAATTTTATTAATAAAATAGTGATAGTCATTGTATTCTCATAAATGAACTCTTCTGCTGTTAGTACAAAAGTGAATACAAAGATAAAAATTAAAAAATTAATTTTACCTATCCTATTTTCTTATGAAAAATTCAAATTACAGTGTTGAATAATAATCAAAGTGTAATTATATAAATGCATGTTCTACATACCACTGGGAAGCATTTATTTTTATTTATATGTATTTCAAAAAGAACTTATTAAAATAAAGTACACACACAATGAAAACTACTTAATTTTTAGTCAAGATCCTCATTTTATAGCTTAACTTTCTAAAATATCACATGATTGTGTTAAAACATTTGAAGAAAAATTATCATAGAAGTTAAAGAATCTTTTACAAATGTAATACAATGAATAGACTAATGATATGAATAAATTGAATTATATATATGTATATCTAATTCCTATTTTTATTTTAATTATTTCAGTAGAATTTATAATGTGAAAAGCTTTTACACAAGGTAGCTAGAAATCTTTAATGGATTTCAAATATATTAAATAAGGATAAAACAAGCTAAAGCAAAAATTAAATAATTAAATGAAAACTTTTTGTTTTATACCAATATCGTATTGCAACTCATTTTTGGTAGCAAGTGTCGTTTTATTTTATTATGGAAATTAGTGGATTATATTTTTAACAAGTTTTTAAAGATAATATATACATAAATATACTATACTATACTATACTATATAATATATATCTACATAAATAACTATGACTTCTTAAACATGTCCAATTAATCTTTTAATATTTATTACATATATTGCAGCAAACATAACCTTTAGTCTTTAAAGTGTATATGTAATTGCAAACAATGTTACACAGGACAATTTGTAATATTATGCGAAGGACAGCATGTACAAATATGCAAATATCGTATGCATTAAAAAGTGTATCGAATTTAAATACTAAAGGATGTAATTTATTTCTGAATTGTTCATACCCGCAACAAAATTTTAATTCCATGTTATTTGTAAGATTTAAGAGTAAAGGAAACATTTCAAGAAAAGTAAGATTATTTTAGCACTCTTATATTTGCGAAATATTTAATAATTTTAATGATTGAAGATATAAAGCTCTGTAATAGCCAAATTTTAAACTATAAATTTATATATACATAGAGTAAGAGTGAAGATGAGGAATCTGATGAAAATGAAGAGTTTGATGTTGACATTGATGACTATTTAAATACAGAAAAATCAAAGGTAATTGTAATTACAGTACCTTCTCTTCGATTGGATGTTATTGCCAAAGCTGGATTTGGAATGTCACGCACGTAAGCTAATATCATTGTTGTTAAAATATTATTTAAATAAATGATGTATGTATCATAAAGAAATGTTGAACATTTCAGATTGTATATATATATAAAATTTTGATATGCACACTTTTAATATAAAATTACTTGTTATTATGAATAATCTTAAACGAAATAAAAATTTTCTTTATTTCTTTATTTGATCTATTTCTCTAAAAATATCTTTTCTTTTTTTTAGTAAACTGGATAAAGATTTTTACAACAGCAACTTACGTGTAAATGGAAAAAAATGCTTTAAAAAAGCAATAATGGTATGATCTTTGATAATAAAATATATTTAAAATATTTAAAAATATTATTGTATTAAAATAGAAATACATTACATCTTAACTATATAGGTACAGGTTGGAGATGAAATAGATCTCATTCAGAGACGAAGTTCTACAAATCCAAATTTTTTGATAATAAATCGATGTGTATTACAAGCAGTTAATGTAGATCTTGAAACAGATAGTATTAAAGTAAAATTAGTTCAAAATAAATCTTTACTAGTTGAAGATTATAAGGATAAGTGGGACAATAATAAATAATTGTATAAATAGTGAAAAGATATATATGTATATAAAACTCATTTATATATAATTAATATGTATATAATTGATAGGTATGTAATAGGTTTATATGTAATGGGTTTTATGTGTACAGAACAAATAAACTTCTACATAATAATATAGATTTCAAAGATGACTCTTAATAATACAAGAACTAAATTCACAAAGAAATTATTTATTAAAATAGTTCTATATAAAATACAGTTCTTGTATCTTACTGAATGTTCATTTTTGCTAGCGTATCTTCTATAATTTTATTACACTGAAAAAGAAATGTACTCTTTGAAATTATATTTTAAAGTATATAAATTTTGTATTAAACTAAAATAAAATACAATGTGATACTTACGTAAGCTACACAAAGTATTCCATTTGAATATAAGTTATTTAATTCTTTCAGTACCATAGTAATACTAGATGCATATTTAATTTTCTAGAAAAGAGTAGTAATACATAAATTAATAAGATAAACAGCATTGAATTCTCAATAAAATGAAATATAAAATATTTACTTCCAAAACAAATATTGTATCATCATCATTTAAAAATGGTAAAAGTGCAAGTGCTAAATGATCTTGTTGGCACTGAAAACAATACTTTATGATGTTAGCGAAATTTAAGCCGTGTATGACTGGACATGAATATAAAAGTTGTAAAGCTTCGATGCATTTTCCAATTTGTTCAGAGGTCGGATTTATATCCATTTTTCTGAAAGGTTCTGAAATTATTACTTCCCATGCCAATAGATATCCATTAGAATTTACAATAATACTTATATTTCGTATTTGTAGTAAAATTTTTTTTAGTTCATTAATCTGCAAATATAACAGAAATATATAAAATATTATTTTGACATATTCTGAAAGTAGTTTAATACGTGTTATTTACCATTAATAATTTAGCTAATTTAGTTAAATTTTTATCCCAGAGAGAATACTCATATATTTCAAAATCTATGCAAAGCTGTGCAATAATAACAAGTGCTTGCGATGAATAATTTTGTGTTTTCCATAAAATTTGTACAAGTTCATGTTTAGGACATGTTTCAAATGTATTTATACTGTAACCTATTCCTAACAATTCTAATTTACTTATATATTTCAAAGATCTCATATAATTCCTGAAATATAATTGTATAAAAATATTAGTTGAGATAAAATACAAAATTTTTTAAATTAAGAATATAAAATGATTAGAAAACAAATACCTGATTGTTTGGTAATCGCGTTTAGTTAAATCTTCCAATTTAACAGTATCGACTATAGTTTGTAATACACGAAGAGCTCTATAGCGTGTTTCAAAACTATAGTCTTCATTTTTTTCACCAAAACTTATATTTATAAGAAAATTGATTGACAATTCAAGGTCTCCGTGTTCTAAAATATAGCATGCTCTGGAAATGTATTATCAATATCTAAATATTTTACATACTACATGTAAAAAGAGAATATTTTAAATATACTGATATACCTCAATAAATTATTATCACAATTTAGAGTAGATTCGAAATTTGTTGTTACTGAAAATGTTTCTGTTATACTTTGATTGAATTTTATATATTTAGTATCTGGTTGTAACCACTCCTGTAATAATTCTATGCGTAGTTTAACCACATTGATAGAGAATAACTGACCGAGAGAATTAACAGCAGCATTTATATCAGGTCTATGATCAGTAACACATTGATATCTTTGAGGTATACTTTCATCTGCATATAATTCACGAATTAATTTATTCGGGTTTCCGATTAATGACAAATAATTTTTGTTATCTAAGCCATGTACACGTAAAACATGTTCCGATGTAAAACGTAAATATTTGAATTTTATTTTCTGCAACAGAGGCAACCACGATTTGATTATTAAAGTAATATATTAATAAAATTATAGAAAGCAAAATAAAAAATATATTTGTATAAAATATATAAAAAATATACTTCTAGCATTCCTTCTTCAAACGTCGTAGATTTCTGGGCTGATAGCTGAGCGTATTTATAACACTCTTCAACTGCTGCTACTTGATCGGCTCCTAGTAATGCGATTATTTTATTTTAATTTATCAAGTCATTTTTTCAGTAAGATATGATATTTGACATAATGTAATATATAAAATACCTGGTGGTGTATGATTGACAACATAATATAATGCTGCTGTACCATAATACAATGCATCTGGGCCAGTCATTCTTTCTATACATTTTTTTATATTATCTAGCAAACTACTATTTTTTGAACAAAGAGACCATTTATCCATTTTGTGTTTATTTTTCCAAGCATATGTTACTTCTCCTTTTATGGCTAAAGTACATATAATATGAGGTTGCAATTTAAGGACAGGAGCAATATCTAACCATTTCTCATAAGTCTTTAAATTTAATTCAGGAGCTAAAAATAAATTAATAATAAAATATTAAAATAATTGTGTACAATATTTTACCATTTTATAAAATTTAACTATTTACTAAAACATATTAAATAATGCAATGAAAGAATTTTACTTATAAGTTTCCATAATTCAACTTTGGGCAGAAAAGGTAATCGCCATTCTGCAATGGGGGGTAAAGATGTATATCCTGGGTTGAGATGCATCCACTCTTCACATTCTATTTGTGTAGCTAAACTACAAAAAATACATATATACATATATAGTATACCCAGTAGTACTACAGTCTGTCCATATCCTTACCCAATGCGAGTATAATTTTGTAAGAAACAAAAATAATTTCTATGTTCTATATTTTTGTCTTCTATAAGATCCATAAGAATTATAAATACTTCATAGTAATAAAAATTTATCTGAAACAATGAATATACAGTCCTGAATATTAGATTATATTATTATATATTTATTTATAATATATATATATTAGAATTATAACATTGGTGCATATAGTGCCATACAGTACAATTAGATTTGTAACATTGGTACTTTCATACTTGTGATAAAACAGTTGTAACACTGTTCTTTAAGGCAACTTTATCCGTGATATAAGCAGCAATTGTATTGCATTTCTTCCTTAATTCGTTTACTTCATTCTCATTAATATGCAATTCTAAAATCAAAATTATAAAAAATATTGAAAGTAAATGTATTAAAGTTTAATTTCTTCATAGCCTTTTACCTTTCTTTCCATTGTAATTATTTATATTTAATTTTGGGTTCCATGTTTTTACTACTGTTTGTAAATAAAGTAATAAACAGTCTTGAATATCAAACCCAAACTCAAAGCAGAACTCTTGAAATAAAGGAACCATGTCATCATTATAGTTCATAATACGCTGTAATATCTCTCTCTTAATTGTAGCATTACTTGTTAAAAGTTCTGCAAATATTTTTTATAAATATATTTTTAAGCTCATACACATGTGTGCAAGTATATTCACGTAAAAGAAGAGAATCAAATATGGTAAAAAATGAATTAAAGTAATGAACTGATTTAGACCTTTATATGAAATTAAATATTTAGACAACTTTTGCGTCCAATAATGCAATATTTTATTATTTTTAAATGTCTGCAGACATATTTGATTTTCTGTCAAATGAAAATATTCATATCCAAGTATTGTTATTCTTGAATGGCGAGCATAATCTGGTTGAAACCTGAAAAAAGATACCTTTATATTATTATTGCATCTCTTATACATTTATATTAAAATACTTACGATTTACAAGCAGAAGATACCCATTTACATGCTTCTGTATCAGACAACATAAACAAGCAAGATAAACTAAGCTGAAGATCAAATGACCGACTACATATTATTTTTTTTAATAATATTATCAAAAGGTGAAAATATACTGATTTAATTTCTATTAATAAAGTATCACTTATATTTCGTATAATGCAAAAATCGAAATATAATGTTTTAATAATCTGCATTAAGCAGTAATCGTTATGTTCCAATCTTAATTTCTTTATTTTATTGAGCAAGTTCTTCAAAGATTCTTCTGCATTTGACTAAAAAATCATATTATTTATTTTATATATTAATATCTCCCCAAAAGATATATTAATATTAATTACCTGATCATAATTTTCAGCAGTTGCATCACTTGATACGTGTTCTATATCTATATCATAAATAAAGTACAAAGTTTCGGTTATATATATTCGTACAAAAAATTAGGATCATTAATGAATTTTATTTTACCATATTTTAATTTAGCCATATAATTTCTTTGTATAGAAATTGCATCCTTAAATAGTGGTAGTAAAAATTCATCTGTTGTAATAGCTAAATCTTTATATATTGTATATAACTTCCATTGTAATCTTGGTAATTCTTCATGCTTTATGTCCACCGAATTTGAACCATATCTAAGATTTTTATTAGAGCACATTTGATATAAATTTGCCCATGTATACAATAATAACATAGACTGTAATTCATCTACAAAAATATACAACAAAGTTATTAGAATATACATTAAAATTATTAATATTTAAATAATACACATACCATCTGAACATACACATAATGCAGCAGAACTTAAGCTTTGAACTGTAACTGCAACATCTGTATTTCTTGTAATATCTTGCATAATAAATAAACATATTTTATGTATATATTGACATTCATGTGTCATTATATTTAATTGTCCTTCTTTGTATCTAAATAAGAATAATTACTTTAACGTTACTTAATATTATATGTTTTTATTTTTCATATAAATAAAATTTATTTACCTAATAAAATAATTTAATATGTTTACATTTTTTGTTTGCTCTAATAATGTAGATATTGCATCAATTCTTTGTAATTTAAGTAAGTCAGCAACCTTCATAACTTTTTTATAAGAGATAAATAAGTTTTCATCGTTCCCTATGTCCACTGAAATATTATTAAAAAATTGTAACTATAAATACTTAATTATTGTAATTGTAAAAAGTAAAAAATATAGAGAAAGATTATTTCATACTATCGCACAATTTCTTAACATAGTTTTGTAATATTTGCTTTTTTTTATCTTCATACTCTTCAAGTATAACATTAATTTGAAAATCTTTCTTTAAAAAATACATTGATTTTATATCATTTATACTATCAATAACGTTATTGCAATAATGTGATTGGATTTTACACTCTTTTGAAAGCTTTTTTAACTGTAATTTTACCCAACCCAACATCTCAATGTGATGTATAAGAGACTCAGGCATGACCTGTACAATAAATATAAAGTTAAATAATATGCCTGCACCTAAGAAATATAAAGTATCTTTTTAATAAAAATTATAGTATTTCAATGTACCTTTAGCGTTAAACCAGCTCTAACGTAATTAACAATTTGTACACAACAATATACTAAAACATTATTTTCTAAGGAATTTAATATCTTGGTTACATTTTCAAAATTCCTGTAAGATCATTTTTGTTACTAGTCGATCAAAGAATTACTTTATGTTCTATATTTGAAATATCTTACCCCCTAACTAGGTAGTAATTTACACAGGACGAAAATGCTTTTTTCCTTGATAATAAATCATTTTTAGTTATTTGTTCAATATCAGAAATCATGCTTTCATGATTTTTTTTTATTATACATTGTATTAATTTCTGAAAATATTAGAATATTTAAAGCGTTTAAATTGAAAAACTTTTTTTTGTAAATGATTAGTGGAGCTTACTGACATTATTTATGCCAATGCGTTCATATCCATATTTCTTTAAGATAAGTTTAATTGGAACACAATTATGTTCCATTCTGATTTGGGATACTAAAATATGATCAAAATTATAGCTTGTTTCTGTTAAAGTTACAATAGTTGAAGACCATGGAACTGTAGCTTTTTTCAATACCTCTAATGTTTGTTGTAATTTAGTCTGTAATTATAAATATGTGCAAAACTATATTATATTTCAACTTAACATATAAATATCTCTAATTTTATGTACATATATATGTATACCTCTATATCTTGAATTAAATCAATAATAAGAATAACTTTTTTCTCCCATGGAGCTTCTTCACCTGACCACCAACTTTTAGAATTTCTTAGAGTTTTCTATACAGATATAATTTTCATCAATATTTAATAACATTTAATCAATTTTAATCTGAACATACCTGTATATATGAAGAAAGCACATAATCATTTTGCAGAGAATTGTTCAACATGTATTGTTTTAAAAATGTATGTACAAATTCTTGGATTACATTTATATGTATCTTATCCAGTAACATATATGAGACTTCCATAGGATCTCCAATATACGAATTGAGAGATATTGCTAATCTACAATTTTTATATTTTGATAAACATATTTTTTTTAAAGCTTGAAAAGTTATAACATTACCTATAATCAACTTTTAATTTTTGAATATCAGACATAGCTTGTATTAAAAAAACCAATTGTTTTAAATTGGAATCTTTGTTTAAACATTCTTGCTGAAAATATAAGGAATGATGACTTTCTTCAAATTTTAATAATTTTATAAACTTTTCTATAAAATCAATTCCAATCTGGGGCCATTCTGAACGATGAAACTGTTCAAATGATCTAACTTTTTTAATACCCCAAAGCATAATTTCACACATTGCATTAGGAACAAATGACAATAGAGTGGGAATAAAGTGTGATAACCATGACCAAAGAGCAACTAAAGATATCTTCTCAGGAAGAATCGCAAATATATCTTTTACAATTTCTATGGATACATGTTTTATTATATCTGAAAGATGTCTTGTCCAAATCAAAGTAGCTGCTTCCATTTCTCCCTATAATAAAAAAATTTAATCAATTTATTTCTGCTAGTTTATTTTAATTATTTATCATACTTTACCAAACTCAAATGTATTTTATATTCTTCCATCAAATTCGCCCGTGAAAATTTAATCCATTCATTCATAATATCTTCATCATAACATTCTACATTTTTTTGATAGCCCCGAATCATATGAAAAGTTTCTAACTTATGTAGTATATCATTAATTGAAGAAAGAAGATTTAAATATTTACTATCTTCCTAAAATCAATAATATAAATATCATTAACATAAAATACAGAAAAATTAATGCAAATATTATCACTTAAAAGATGCTTACAGTAGTACTTTCTATTATTCTTGAACGTGCATACAAATTAATTTTTCTCATTTGTTTATATTCAGGTATAAGTGCTTTGCTACAACATTCTACCACATATTGCACATCTTTTATTTTATCAAATATATTAAAAAGCATGTCTAATTGAAAAGGACTAGAAGTTTCTTTTGCCCAAGGTCCAAGTTGTGATAGGAGCAATGCAGCTTTTGCACAATAAATGGGATCTGTAGATAAATTAAATTTATACGCAAACGCTTCAGCTGCATCAAATTTTTTTTTTCTCACTAAACGTTGTAATTGATATTCAGGAAGACTTTCCGATACAGCTTTTACTCTAACTGTATCTATATATTCATTATTGTTAAAATTATTAATTCCTTCCAAATATAAAACTATTTCATCATAAGGATCCATAATTTCAATAAGATATGTTATAGGTGGCACATTTATTTTAAACTTTTCTTGGAAATCTGAATAGAATAAAGCAATTAATTACAAACAAAAAGCTATGCATACAAATTGTACACAAAATTAATTTTTTATACCTGGATAAGAAAGCACATGTAACATATGTGTAATACAATCATTATTAGATATTAACACAAGTATTTGGCATGTACCATTATCATTATTTTCAATAATTGCAAAATCAGATATAGGTTTAGAATATACTTGTATACCAAGTAGAGTTTGTGGACATATTACACTTAAAGTATAATCTGTACGCAAACATAACATTGCCCTAAAATGATCAAAATCAGTATATTTTGTTAGGAATTGTTATAAATACATAAATAAAGTAATGAAATGATCCATTTTATTAAAATGTTATAAATACTTACATGTAATTTTTCAAAAATTTAACTTTAATATAATTGTAATGAAATTTATTAAAATTAATGTACTGTTCACTGGGCCACATAAATAACATATTTGAACATAACATAGCTATTGATACCTCTCTAGTTGTCATACTTGCAGTAGCATATACTACCTACAAAATTCATAACATTAAAAATCATAAAAAATATAGACCAAATTATAGTCAAAATATATTTTTACACATTTAAGTATTGAAGTAAAAACATAACTTACCTCATCATAAGAAAATCCTTTAAATAACTGTTCACATTTAATTTCTTTTGTTATCTCTTTTAATACATCATTAATATTAATCTCATTTATAAAAGCCAACTGAATAAGTTTAGGATTAAATTGTAATACTCTGAAATATGAATCTAAATTATAATATAAATTTCATAATAATAAAATTTCTTAATGACTTATACATTTACCTATAAATAGCTCCATTTTTTGTGGTAAGATATATATTAATATATTCATCGGATTCGTTTTGTAAAAACATTGCTATTATTTTATCTTCAGTTTTTGTAATATTTCTATATGTGAAAAGTGAGTAATTTTATGAACAATGTAATTTCAAAATGTAGCTATACAATATTATATATATATTTAGACTTACTTTGTGAAGATTACTTGTCCTTTATTCAATAAATGAAGACAATATAATGTTCCATTTGATAAAGCAACAAATAAAAATATACCATTATGAGAAATACAATAACATGTTATTAATAATTCAAAACTGACACTTAATAATATTTTTTCACACGTTTCATTCTCAAATATAGTAATTGACTTATCAATTGCTATACAAACTCTTGAATATTGCACAGATGCTAAGATATTTGGTTCTCTCGGTAACTTATAAACATAAAGAAAAGCATTTTATTTAAATTATCTATCTAACTCAAACACTACTCAAATTTATGCTTTTTATCAAAAATAATAAATTACAAATATACTAAAAAAATTTTTATGTCATACTAAGTAACAAAATAAGATTGTTAAATTAATAAATAATAAATAAAGAATAATAAAAAAAACATTTACAATTATTTGGAAACGTTTACAAAAGTAGTTGCAACCGTTAAATTTAAATTTATTGAAACTTTTTACAGTTAAAATAAAGTTGATATTAAATACCTTCTCAGTCGATTGTATTGTTGCAAGAGTAGAAGTTTCATATAATGAACCATTATTTTCTGCTACCGTTCTTACTCCGAAATTTACAGTTTCTTCTTCTTTATCAAACCCTGAAACCACTTTATTCCATAGCGCCATTTTACCCGCGAATATTTATGAATGCGTTACAGCTGCGCAGCATCACTGACATGTATACTACATGGTCACACATATATATATTGTATTGTGCACAGAATTCATGTCGGACGACATCTGTAAGTGAATGAAGAAATTTATTGGAACCTAGTATATAATCTCAAAAAATTCTTTGTGGAAGAATAAAAACTGTCAAACACGTAAAGTTTAGAATAGTACAAATATTAATTTATAATAATATCAAATTAATTTCTAAATATTACGCAATTTATGTATAGGTAAATAATTTCGAGAATAAATCATTGTTTTGTCTTTAAATTTTTCAAAAATGGATATTTTAAAAGCAGAAATAATGAAGAAAAGAAAACAGTTGGAGGAAAGCAATGTCTTGGTAATTTTTTACAAACGATATACAGCTTTTTTGGAAACTTTTATTTTATTTCATTTACCAAACAGGTTAATATTACAGCAAAATAACCGGAAATATTTTAGAAGAGGCGAACTACTAGCAAAGGATCAAGAAGTGAAGGAAGTACAAGAAAATAATGATGAAGATGTTAAAATTAATACAACTCAACAACAAGAAGCTTCTGTAACTGATGGTAGCTCTGAGCATTTAACATTACCTAGACACGAAGTGATTAGAAGGTTACGTGAAAGAAGTGAACCTATACTACTATTTGGAGAGACAGAAATAGAAGCATTTAAACGATTAAGAAAATGTGAAATTCTCGAACCTGAAGTGAATAAGGTACGCATCAAAAATATTTGAAATCAATAAAATATTTCAATAAAATTTACATATTTCTTATATGTATAATTTATTTTGAATTGAAGGGTTTCAGAAATGATTTTCAAGAAGCTATGGAACAAGTAGATCAAGCATATCTAAATGAAATACTAGCTTCTTCTAAACCTCAAGATCGTGATGGGAAAGGAGATGTACACGTACCAGATGAAGGAGTTACTTATGAAGATTTACAGAAGATGTCTGTAAAATTAAACAAGGGTGACAGGGATTTTGACTTAAATGTCATTACACAATTTATACAATTCTTAGTACAAATGTGGGGCAATCAATTAAATAGTAGAAGTACTGCTGAAAAAATGAATACCAGAGGAAAGATGGCTAGTGCTACTTATGCCCAAACAAGAGAATACTTGAAACCTCTTCTTAGAAAATTAAAAAATAGATCCCTGCCAGAGGATATTACGGATAGTTTAACCGATATTGTAAAACATTTACTTGAACGTAATTACATACTGGTAATTATGTCAGCTATTAATAAATTAAATAATTTTAGTATAACATATTTGTTACAAATAATTTATTACAGGCAAGTGATGCATACCTACAAATGGCAATTGGAAATTCTCCATGGCCTATTGGAGTAACTATGGTCGGTATTCATGCACGTACTGGAAGAGAAAAGATTTTCTCAAAGAATGTTGCACACGTAATGAACGACGAAACTCAAAGAAAATATATTCAAGCATTAAAAAGGTTAATGACCAAGTGTCAGGAGTATTATCCTACAGATCCTTCTCGTTGTGTAGAATATTCAAAAACCTAATATTTTTTATACACAATATATATAAATAATTATACGTTATAGAATACTAAAATATTCATACACTATACTATAGCTAAAGGGACTAAAGCTGTATTTAGTAACAAATGGATTCATCTATATCTGAATATTTCCTTGCATTATTTTTAATTTCTTTTTCTTTTCTTTGTACCTTCAAATAATAAACACCTTAGAAATATTTGAAATTCGTAAAAATAAAAATATTATATTTTTAAACAGTATTAATGGAATAACGTAATTCAATCATCATTTCTTTGATATTTTATACATTTCTTTATGTTGAACTTTATTGTGTTATGGATGTTAAGGACGTTAGTTCATTTGCCCTCTTTACTGCAGCTTCAATTGCATTCATCATAGAAGCTCTATAAATATAATTGGTAATGTTATACATTATATCAATATACATAAGAATTTCATGTATAGTTTACCTGACTTGTCCACATTCCATAGCATGAATGCCTGCAATAGTTGTACCTCCTGGAGAACATACTTCATCCTTTAACTGACCAGGATGTTTACCTGTTTCTAACACCATTTTACCAGCTCCAACCAATACTTGAGCTGCAAATTTTGTTGCCATAGGTCTTGGAACACCCATTTTTACAGCACCATCTGCTAATGCTTCTATAACAAGATATGCCTAGAAATTTTGCTTAAACTTAATGTTTGTCTTTAAAAAATAAGTAAATACATATACAATAGTGGTCATATTTACATAAGCAGGACTAGATCCTGAAAGAGCACCTATAGCATTCATAAGAGACTGAGGAACATGTTCAGTTACACCAATATATGACAATAACTCTTCTACCATCATTTCATCTTGATCCGTTGCATTCAAAGAACAATATACTGGATATATCATAGAAATATGAAAATATAAGAAGATTACACCTTTATTAATTATATACATTATACCAAAATTCTCTTTTACCTGTTATTCCTTCTCCAACCATCATTGGAGTGTTAGGCATACATCTAATTATTCTAGGATGACTAACAATAGATTTGAGTTTCTGGAAATATGAAATCAACTTTATAATTTGTTTCTATAAACATAGCTTCTTTATAGTGCTGGTAATAATGACTTTTACATTAGATAAAGTCTCTAATGTAACTCCTACAAGAACTGAAACAAAAAGTTTATAGTTATGATGCACTGTCATTGTTTCTTTGGTACACTTAAGTGCATCATCGAGCATTTGAGGTTTCATAGCTAAAAATATGATTTCACAATTATCCACTACTTCTCCATTTTTTAAAGTAGCATGGGCACCTAAGTCGTTCCAAAAGCTTAGAGTTTTAGAAGTACGAGCAGAAACCCATACATTGTCTGGATCTAAAATACCTATAACAAAATATTAATGATGTTATTCCAAATTAATTATAATTAACTATTAAAATTGTGATCATTATTATTATAACATTCGATTACCTTTACGAATTAAACCAGCACCAATAGCACTGGCCATATTTCCACCACCAATGAAACCCACCTTAGTTGACAAAAAATGGTCATTCATGATTATTAGGACTTAAAAATTAATTTAAATACAAATAATGTACGTATTACTTATAATTAAATATGTGACGTATATTTTAATTTATGTGATAAGGTACAATATATTTGTACTGTTTTCAAAGTATTCTGGCTGGGACTTCTGACATTTAACGGATGTTATGAGAGATAAATTATAAATTAAATGACACAAGATTTCTGTCTATTATTTATTAAATATGTTTTATTTGATGTTTGATATTCAACTGCTTTCTTATATATTTTCAAACAAATTTTTTTTAATATTCTTAAGCGCGTAATTAGGAAGAAAATTTAGAAAGATAAAATATGAAAAGTCACGAAGTATGAAAGGAACATAGAAAGAGACCGAAAAGGAGTAAACTGATAAAATGTCATTAAGTAACTATTGCGTAGCATAAAAATATAATTTTAAACGTTGATAGAATTTAAAAAATTTGATTTATCTTTAATACAATTCATACTTGAATTTATGTTCAACTTTACAGCAATTTATGTAACTTTTTTTATATAATAGAATAGTATTGCATTGAATATTTTATAGTTTCGTTGTATCATATATGTAAATTAAGAAATAAACGAATTATGAATGTTTTATAACAGCTCTCTTTATGTAACATTAGATTATAAGAAGCTACATTTTATTACATTGACGAAACTATAGTTAATTGGTGTGTTTGACGTGCAATTGGTGCAATGATTGTTAAATGGTCTTTCTTTTCCTATTATATTTAAGCATATTTCTTAAATATAGAAATGCACGATACAACATGACATGAATTGATTTCCAAATACAGCATTTAAATAAATTTATTATAATGGGTAATTGTATGCGAAGCGTATTGCAAAGGTTACAAAAGAAGAAATGTGCCGAAAAGTAATGAATTAATATATCAAAACACTCATCCTAATAAGAAAATATGTATTAAAGAATGATATAATTTTTAGGAGTATTATTTTGCTTATTGTGGGTCTTGATAATGCGGGAAAAACTTCGATTTTGAACTGCATCAGTGGAGGTATCATACATATGTATACTTTGCTAAAAAAATTATTTATTTTATTTTTACTGACATTATTATAACTGAATTTCCAAATATTTTTTTAATTTGCAATTTTAATTACCTTAATTTATCACTTTTCCAAATAGTTAAATAAATACATCATTTACATATTTTTTTTATTAGATTCAGATAAAACCACTCTACCTACAATAGGATTCCATGTAGTATCTCTAAAATATAAATCATACATTGTAAAAATTTATGATGTTGGTGGAAGCTCTCAAATCAGGTCTTTATGGCCAAAATACTATAATGGTGTAAGTAATTAATAAATATATAAAGTTTTTGTTAGCTACAATTGTAGTTAGGATGTAGATAATCCTTTTATTTCTATCCTTAATGATATTGTTTGAGACCCTTCTATCCATTTTTCATCTTCTAGATACATGGTCTTATATATGTGGTGGATGCTAGTGATATTTCCCGTCTTACAGAAAATAAAGTTGTATTTGGTGAATTAATTTCACACGAATATATTTCAGGAAAGCCATTATTGTTGTAAGAAAATTAAATGTATTGCTTATGTTTGCATTGTTTTTCATGCACACAATACCATTCGTAGATATAATATGTACTATTTAATTACATAAAAAATACATATAAGTAATATACATTTAACTTAGTAAGATTGTCATGTACATTCTTCATTATATTTCATAATAGGCTTGCAAACAAACAGGATATAAATGGGGCTATTGATGAATTAGATCTTGTTGAAAACTTAGACATAGAACATGCTGCTAATACTATGAAATGTCCCACAAGAGTAGAAATATGTTCATGTATTTGGAAAGGAGACCAGTCAAAAGATAATACTATAGGTATTAAAAATGGATACAAGTATGTAATTAGCTTTTTATTCTATGTTGATTATAAAAAATTTAGTTTTTATTAAGTATAAATAAATTATATAGATGGCTGCTGGATATAATAGTGAAGAACTATACAGCTTTAAATAGTAAGCTTAAAAATCAAAATGCTCAAAGTGAAAGAAATATTGAAGTACAAAGCGTAGTATTAGATTCACCATCAAGACTATCAGTCCATTCCAATCCCTTTAAGCCAATTAAAGAACTAGTTTTGAAAAGGGTAATATTATGAAAAATTATTCTGCTTGTTTGTTTGTTAGACTATGCTCCTATTTTACTTATTATATTATAATTGTAGGAAGATGCGCAAGCACCAAGTGTTTCTCAAAATGGTATGTACTATCTAAATATAAAATAATGTAAATACTATAGTATATTCATAAACTACATTTATACAGGTATATTTGCAAATGGAAAAAAGCTAAAGAAAATGTTTACATATAGAAATAAGACTGCACCACTGACTACTACTGAATCTGTCATTGAAATTAAGGATATGTCAGAAACTGTTAAATTTACTCAAAAAACTTTAGAATCTCAACAGAATATTCAGACACTTCCACCAATACTAAATCCAGTAACACTAGATACATATTCAAGTGCAGTTAGATTAAAAAATAATCGTCCATATACAGCTCCAGAGCGTTCACATTTTATAAATAAGATAACAGTAATTAATATTCCTAGGCAAGTAACATAAGAGCAATATTTTTAATTGTACAGGTAATAATATGGGACCATTATTAAAAAATATGATACAATGTATTTAAAATTGTATCCAGGCAAAATATTTTAACAACGAATTTTTTATATTTATCTGATATAACATGAAAAAAATATTAGCAATGTTTTTTATTATGTGAGCGATTGTTTATGTATATAATGTCTGTATACATACATTTGTTCTAGTCATGAAATACATCAATATAAATATTTTCTTCATTGTCTTTAATATAATGCGCATTTAATTCATGTTTATATTATTAGACATATTTACATTATATTTTATAATGTAAATATTTATAATGTATTTTTAAAGTATATATATATAGTATGTTATTTTATGATATTAAACACCATCTGTTTTTTATTTAAACTTTATTACATCTTGTACATTTGCATACAAATTCATGTACATAAAAGTTCGGCAAATATACGAACTACGATATATATGAAAGACTTATAAAAGCTATAGCACAGATATTAAAAAACTTTCGATTATAGAATAGCAGTAAAAATGCGTAAAAATTGTATCGCAAAAGCATACTTATCACAATTTATAGTATAATAAATATTGTAAGTAGTTCCATAACATTGTCTTATCTGTAACATTATCTTGTTGAGCAACTACTTTGTTAAATATAATATATCAAAAAATTATACTAGAAATTGTAACAGTAAGGAACAATGTATCTCATGTAACATAAAGAGTATTCCTTTAAGGAAAATATTTTGTACAAATTACATTACACGTACATAGACATACCAATGAAAACATAGTGGTCAAACCATCAAAAGCGACATTAAATATCGTAAATTGCATTAATCAGTATTTAAAAATTACATACTTTTATTATGAAAGACTGTTATATCACGTTTCTAGAAATTTTTATAGATCATAATAATGCCATTTCAATTACAAATATAGTAATTTTTGCCATAATATTAATATTTTTTGTTAAATTCTTATCTACTTTATTTAATAATGCCTTTTTTCAAACTATGAAGCAACATAACACTTTATGTGCATCAGCAATTCCAAAAGTATATGCAAATTGCCTTGCTTATTTCATATTTATCCTCTTAACAATAGGTAATATTCGTTGTAATTGCACCTTATATAATCACAACTACTCTAATCAGGCAAGTTATATTTATCTATTACTAACTTGAAAATATTTTATTCTTTTTTATATAAGATTAGACTATTGCTTGTTATGAAAAGACACAGATTCTGTCCTTCTGACTTTTGTACAATATATTTAGTAGGCATTAAATATATATTTCTTAAGTTGTTTTGCATTACAATGGTTAAAAAATACCTTTTTTCAAAATATAATGTCGAAATTGTATAGGTCATATATAAATTACTTATAAAATTTTGTTTATAAAGCAGCAATCACAAAGGCAATCAATTTTAGCTATATTATTAACATTGTTGTCTTAATTTTACTTTTCATTTGTACTTATTATATATCTTACTTATAATGGTTTTGAATATACTGTATTAAATTTTTGCGTGACCACTATTACATCCATTCTATGCAGCTTTTTTTAATAATTTAAAAACTGTTAAAAATTATAGCTTGAGATCTTATCGTTGTGATTTTCTATTATAAATATCAATCTTACAAAGATATAAAATTTGTAAGATTTCTTAATCTAGACAAGTATAAAAATTTGTATGTAGCATAAAATCTACTTTATATTGCTATAATGTTTTGTCTTATAGCAAATATTGCATAATATATAATGGCAGTTTTTATAAGATAAATGCATTACATTGAAGTCACATCAAGTAGAAATTTGCATAGGTAAAATATTATCTTTGAACTTCTAGTAACAATATGATTAATGCTATAAAGGTACATAATATATATAATATATCAAATTAAAGTTGGTAAAGCAACAAAAAGAAAATAAAATTAAACATGAAAGAGTCGAAAATATTAATCTTTCAGAAAGGAGGAAGGAAAAAACAGAGTACAATGAAAATAGGAGTAGCAGGAAATAGAAGAAATAAAGGAGTTCAAATATCTTGGATACGTAATGGACACAGTCTGCACAGAGTACAGAATGCGGAGTCGACCTTGACCGGCTATTGTCAACATTAGACACCACTGCTTGACAGTCCAAAGAAATTGTTGAATAGTGTTAAATGGCCCACTGTAATGTGAGCAAAATTGCTATCAATTTTGCTTGTATTATATTGGATCATGTACGTTATTCAACTATTTCCTTGAACTTTGCCAAATAGCTGTGTGTAATGTTGACTTTGGCTGGGCAAAGCTGACTTTGTATATCTTGTGGACTGCAGAGCCCATAATAGATACACATTCCAAACTAACAACAACAGAGAACAATGTTAAAAGAATGAGATATAAAATGTAAAATATATAAAAATGCAACAAAAACGCGATTTACTTGGAAAAGGATCATTATTTGTAATTAAAAAAAAAGATATATATATGTACTTTATAGCATATCATACATCATAAATCTTTTGTGCATAAAACGACTATACAATTCTATTTTTAGGAGGTGTGAACATTACTAAACGAGTTAACATCGACGTAATGCACGGAATTTGTTTTTGTTGATGCATTGTGATATTATCAGGAGTACAGGATTCAAAATCAACAGCAATTCGTAGGGAAACAAATGTGAGCAAATGTAACAAGTCATGACGAGTACCATTTTTTCGTAGTTCTAGGCACAGCGCTTGCATAAACCACGAGCCGCGAGTAGTATTTCTCCAAGAATAATAACCTATATATACAAGTAACATTTTTTAAATTATATTAATTGAAAAAAATTTTCCCTTGTGGGTATAACTCAAAAATATAAAAATAATTTCTTCTGAAAAAAGGTAAAACTTTTTCTGCGTTTTTCAGCATGTATCGTTAAATTATTTAATCATGAAAGTGAAACCATTTAATATTATTCTGAATGTCTGCATTTATAGCAGACAAATAAATTATATATTTAATAATATAATAAAAATATAATGGATTTAAAATCAACTTTATTTTGAAGTTATACTTACCTGGTATTGTGGAGTATGCAATTAAGAAATCTGCATGACGTGGTATACGGAATGTTGTAACTGATTCACCATCAGTTTCTGTACGTTCTTTTAATGTTGTCCCAGCATCTAATTTATCCCCTTGACAAGCTTGTATAAAAAATAGTTTTGGTTTGCCAGCAAGTGTAGGACATCTATCAGATGTAAAGAGAGACCAAATGGAATCAGGCTTGTAAGAAGTATCATGAGCATAAAGTATTCCCAAATCTCCATGGCTCAATATAGCTACAACTAAGCAATCATGTTCAGAATGGTCCATGTCAGCAACTGTAAAAAGAAAGTTATAACTTTAAAAAGTCTATTTAATGCATCTTCATTTATATGTCTTCATGCAAAACTTAAAACATATTTTTTTTGTGATTAAAAACAAAGTTCAAAATTATGAAACGGAAACATCAACTAAGTACCTCTTTCTAAATTTTTCATTATATCTCTATGTGTGTAATTATGAAAATCATTTACTTCAAAACCAAGATCTTTAAATGTATTGACAAGGTTTTCACAATCAACATTTGTTCCACATCTTGGTCTAAGATGTGTAATAGTGAAAAATTCATGGTTAAAAATAATAGCTAATCCACGTTTTGCATGATTCATGTTGTAATATGGGGCATAGCGGTCTGTGGGTGCCGTTTGTAAAGGGCCCATGAGAGGAGTGACGCTGTTTCTGGAAAATAAAAAAAAATGGCATGCAAAATTGTAACTGTTTACACACAAAATGAAACTATCCGAAATTTGTAATTCATTTTCATTGTTTTATGGACACGTTATTATTTCTTCATTAACATATTGTAATGTAAGTAATAAAAATTGAATTCATAACAAAATAAAACTGTTTATAATTAACTTTAGGAATAAACATATTTTCTTACAATTCAGAGTTTCATACAAATAAATAACATCTATCAATATACACTATGAGAAACAACGAAAATACATCAGAGTGATTGTATTATTGGGATACACTGTACGATTAATTATGTGTACATGATGCATTAAATCTTACCCCGAAAATGCCAACGCATCTGCGACATCATCACTGTATTTGTTATTATCAGTTGTTATGCTATCACTTTTTGTTGAGTACATCGTTTTTTTACTTTGAAAATAGTTTCCACAACGAATAATGCAGTTTATAGAAGAATAGAGAGTATAATGGCGCGCTACAGCGCGCGTCGTGACTCATATACTGACGGTTATTACACACTACTACAAACAAACATAGAAACTACGATCATATACAGATCTGAACATATACCGAAACCACACTGATGAAACCGTTCGTCTCCTGAGTTGAAAAAAATCAAGATGGAGGGGAAGAAAAGGTCTCGTTCTGCGCATGCGTGGTATACATATATATATATATATATGTATATATATATATATACACATAGGTAATATGAATGGCTCAGACAGAAACAGCAACACTCTACTCATCTCTGTCTGCCCCTGCAAAAGGAGACCTATTCTTGCTCGCCATCTTAATATTTTTCGACTCAACAGACAGATGGCTTTCCCTAGCGAGTGTCCAGACCACGGTCAGACCTGTTTATATGACCGTGATAAAAACATTTTGAAGTAATAACAAGTGTTATCGTGGTAACAGATTTGACGGTTAAATATAACGTCTAAAAATCATGTCAAGTAAATCATTATGTATAATGTATTTTTTCATATATATTTCATAGAAAAATACTATACTCTATAAAAAGATAAACGTTGTAATAAACATAGTAAATTTAATTTTAGAAATTGATATCTGTTGATGCTGATATTACATTTATAATAATACTCAAGGGAAGAATTTATAAATTATATTTCCATCACTATGTTGTTATGCCTTATCTTGACCCGAAATTGGTTAACGTTTAAATCTTTGATAGTTATCTATTCTCTTGATCTAAAAAAAATTATTTAATGTCAAATTAATGCTAATTATTTTATTGAATATGTTGTATGAACACGACAATGATTTTCATTTGTTCAACAATTTATATTTTACCGCGACAATATTATCTTCAAAATATATTTCTTTTGAAGATTGAGCTGTAGGAAAATTGATCTAAGAATGGTACAAGTGTTCAATATTTTATGACTTTTTTATTGAATGTTTCTAACTGTTATCGAGAAACAATGCGGTGTCTGTCATACATATTATAAACTGGTCTTTATGTATTAAAATTTTTTACATGAATGTAACCAATGATATAAGTGTTTTTTTTTCATAACGTACACTTTTTGTATTACTTTTCACTTTTACACAAACCTGTACCAATCACTTATGGCGACTGTAATAAATACGTATATTTTGTGTATCGATTAATGTAACATCATTATGATTTATCTAGGAAATTTTCGAATGATGTATGAAAAATTTCGGGTAGTAATCGCAAGTAGATTTATAAAAATCTTATTGATATAAAAACATTGTTACTGGTAGAATAAAAATCGAGCCACATGATTTACTGATTTAAAGAGAAACTTGAAATTTTTCCATCTCTAAATCATTATTTTAATCAATTAAATTATTTAACTTATGCTTGTATTTATCGTATTATAACATTAACTTTTACTACAATGGGGCCTATCAAAATATACCTAAATATACCAAAGTATACCTATCAAAAGATGAGAAATCGTCAATTCTAATTACAGATTAGTAAACTTGTGACCGTTTCTTATTCTACCAAAAGTATAATTTGTTTGTAAACTAAGTTCGTTGGGTTATTCTATAGTTTCAATTTTTATTCTCTTTGGCAATGCTTAAAACACATTTGTCTTACTGTTAAATATGTGAAATTATGTTAAAGCAATCTGCACAGCTTTTAATGCTTTTAGATACTCAAAATATACGAACACTTATTTCCAAAATTTATCGATTTCTATAAATCCCGCGTATAATCAAAATTTGGTCCATGTCCAGTTTTCGTGGATAATAAAAAATTATGAATATCTATAAATGTTATATAGTATTTAAAACTGATCATCTAAGCTACATTAAATTTTTAATAAATTTAAAATAATACGCATTGTAACTTAACAACAAAATGAAATTATTGATTATCCTTAAATGCTTATCAACAAGCTCTAAGCTTTGTTGGATCAATTGAATATGTTCAATGTGCCATAAGTAGGTACAGCTGTGTCATATTACATGAAAATATTTTATTTTCTTAATGAAGTTTTTCAGGTCTTGGACAAGACAACACACATGACATTTGATCATTTAAGTTTTCAGTGGCGCAATGTAGGATCAAATCATAGGCCTCCTAACAATAGATAAATAGGTATATAATCATTAAGTTGTAGAGACTTATAATAATCTGAACTGACTTTAAACGATATTGTAAATAGGTAATTTAATGTTCGATACTGAAGATTTAAAATGTGATCTTTATTATTTACTAGTAATATTTCTTTCTAAAAATTAGATCTTTTCAGTATAAAATTTTTCATTTTTATATAAACAAAATTTATCAGGAAGTATATTACTCAATTGTTAAAGATTAGTCAATAATAATATAGTAAGCTTTGATTCTCTTTTAACATTTCACTCTTTCTAACATTTTCACAAAAACTTATAATTTTGTGCAGATATTTATAAAACTCTACAACTTGTAAACCAAGACCGTGTATCATGTATTTTAGGATATTATTAAGTAGGTATAGGTAGACATTGCCTATATACAATTGCAACAACGTTGCATGTGCCTACTTTCTGGCAATCCTAAGTAAAGCTTACAATTTGAATAAACTCTTTTTGATAATTATGTCTTTAATAAGTAAGTAATAATTCTATTAGAAATAACAGTGCAGTATTTGAACTGTTATTATCCTGCATCCATTTACATGTTACATTTTCTAGTTTTAAAGTATTCTCATACAACGCTTGTATGTTTTGGTTCTGAGAAATAATTAAGATAATTATTTTACTATTATAACTGGCCAATAAGTATCTGCCACTTTTCTTATATTATTAATCTATTTATCATATATACAAGTAATATACAATAATCTCGCTTAATGTAAGTATTATTATTATCCTATTTTCAATAATATTATAATAGTTATACGAATAGAAACTTGACCGCATCTAATCCATCAGTATGTGCTGTTGTTGCACACTGGAATATAAATACATTTTTATATAAAATTTGTATAACCTACGTGAATCATTGTAAGTATATCTTCTTTTTAAATCACAAAAGATATAAATGTCATAACTACTACACAAGCTGGGGGCCATGGGCGGTTTCACTCTGGCAGTAATGTTATATACATATAATTCTAAATCTGAAGTTTCGTTAAACGAAAAATCAGTTCCTTTGAGAATTTGTGCTAATTCTGTTATATAGAATTTATTTTCTAATACTGATTCCATGCAAAAGTTAATTCCATCTAAAGATTTGGTTTAATATAATTTATTACCTGTGTCTTCCCTTTTATAAACTTAGGTCAGTGTTAATCTAATTGTTTTAATATTACAAAGTTTCTTTTGCTTTTAATAAAAATAATAACTAAAATGATATATTTGTTTTTATTAATATAATTATTAATATAATTCTTCTACATTAAAATGTGAAAATAAATCCTATATATATATATATATATATATATATATATATATGTTGGTATATAGGTTTTGATGTATCTTTAGAGATTTTGTATGTTATAAAAATATTTTGTTATTTTCATTGATTATGTATTTCGTTATTACATCTTGATAAATTTCTTTAAAAAAATTTGAAAAATTTCTATGATTTAAAAGAAAATGTCGGAAATTTTTCTATGTATTTTTTCCTCTCTTTTTTGTTAAATCTGTATACATAATATTTATCAAAGTAATGTGAATAATGTGAAATATATAATGTGAATAATATTTCGTCAATAAATTCAATATCAATGTATAGATTTTTAAATAAAAATTATTTGCTTAAAAATTGAAGTAATATATTTCATATGGCATAACTTAAATATTTTTGAATTACATATTTCTTTCAAAAGCTCAAGAGATACATCATATCAAATATAATTCCCAGTGTGAAACCCGATATGCCCTCAATTCTTTTTCATCTGTTGTCACTAATCATCTAATCTAAAGGAGAGGAACACTATGTGCGCTATATCCATCAATAAGCAGGGTAATTCACAACAGATGAACGTCTTACCTATTTTTTTTTTTTTTTTTCGATTAAAACTTATTTACAAAAGTTACTGTACAATCGTAGTTCTGTTGTGATGTAGGTCCATCATAGCCTTGAATGCGAGTAGACCGGTTCTGAGGTAAAGATTGTATTGCAGGGAAAGCTTCAAAGTGGTCTTTAAAATAGCACAGCACATTTTGTCAAGCAAATATTCCAAAATCATAAATTTATTAATATTAGTTTAATTTTCAATGACATATTAATATAAGGTTTCTAAAATCATATTCCAATGTTATGTACACATTAACCTCAGAAGCCCACGTTTTCGATATAAAATTGTATAAATGTGCTATACGATTTTGTAAAATCTATTAATAAAATGTTATCAATTTATTGTACCAAACATAATATTAATTAATTCTATATCCTGTGATAGATTTTTCGAATATTGTCTCCGTAAAAACTTAATTTGGAATGAAAAAATAGATAAATGGTAATATGTATAAAATGTACATATGATAAATTTATTGATCGTATTGCACATTTATTGTATGAGACAAACATTTTCCCATAATATTAATCTATATGTAAAATCCTTTGTGCAAAACATTATTCTATATTCGATATTAAAAAATTGGATTACCATTGTTTTTTGAACACAATTAATATAATTGTGGTATATTTGCGATGATTAGTTCTGGAACATATGCCCGGCACAATGTTATAAAACGCGTTACTATTGGAAATATATATATTTCCAATATCAAAGGACTAAACATAATCCATGCAATAACATCTTTACAAACAAGCACTACAACGTGGTGCTTTGTTTCGCCTATTACTTAAAAGTCATCGTCTTTAAATCTAATAATATGCCCTAACTTTGTCGATAGGAATATTATAATTAGAGCTAAGATTTTTTGTACCATTCAATTAGGTGAGAGCACCCAACAGTGACCCCAATACGTTTTTGAAATTGCTCACTACAAGTATTTTCATTCGATTAGAAATATATTTGTAGTAGGATGCAAACCTGCCGATATAGTTTTCTTTCATAACGTCAGGATCGCAATTTGATTATTTCTCTTACGAGATGCCCGTTATCTTTATTCAAAAAGTGCTAATATATCATCACTTGATGAGGGGTTACCACTGCTAGCGCCGCTGCTGGGAGGGGTATTCAGATCTGGTGGATCTAGATATGAAAGTAATTCCATTGGATCCACAACATTATCTGGCAAGAGCTACAACATAACATAATAAGAAATAAATATCACACGAACATATAAAAATACTTTAAATATTAAGAAAATGTACTATTACTTACATTCAATGCTTCTTGACCTGTACCCTCACCATCTATTACCGCAGCTGGGTCAAAATTTAAATCTGATGGTATATCTGCAGTATCGTTGGTTATGTTTGTATTCGTATTACCAGATGTGTTGAGGTTTCCAGTGGATTCTTGGGATGCAGGAGGAACACTTGGTGGTCCACTGTTTCCACCACCTGGTGTGTGTGGTGTGTGAGGAGTATGAGGTGTATGCGGTGTATGGGGCATCTGTAAAAATAAGAACAAAATATTTAATAAATGATCTATGAAAGATTATACATAATTATGGAATAATTCTGAGCTTAGAACATACTTGATCGTTAAGCGATTTTTCCATAGCATTAAGGGGATCTAAAGAGTTCACCGATTCGTTTAAGTGCGAAAGAGGCCCAGTTCCATTAGTATAATCATTATTGGTATTCGTGTTCGCTCCTGAATTAATATCGAAAGATCCTCCCGACGAATTCCGATGATTGATGTTATTATTTCCGTATGTGGTTGGTGTATTATTCATCATAGAGCCGCTTACGATGCTACTCATATCAGGTGGTATGTACGGACTCATTGCTTGATTCATATCCCAATTATTCATAGTAGGCATGTTCATACTTCCAGGTGACATTGCCTTTGTCATTCTCTTACAGTCGTTTTCTTCTTCAGATTTAATACCAGTAGAATTCTTTGATGGTTTCCAGTTCGCTAATGCATCTACCGTAACTTCTTCCACTTCTGAGGTGTTTAGAGTGTTCAAAATGCCCCATATATATTGATCAACTTCTAAACCTTCTAATTGTGCAGGTTTTCTATATACAATAGAAACAAAATTATTTGAAACTTGAAAAAAATGCGTTTAGTTTTATAATCGAAAAGAAAATTGTTAAAAAATTACTTACGAGCATACAGGACATCGCCAAGCTCCTCGGTCACAATTTAGCTGTAGGTATGACTCCAAATCGAAGCACTGAACGTGTTTACAGTCATGTCCTCTAGCTGGCAGTGTAATACGTTTAAAAGTAATAGGACATTTTAAAGATACCTATAACGAAAAAATTTGCATGATAAATATAGTAAAAATCAACTTAAAAAGCATAAATGTAATATGTTAAATATGGTGTTAAATATCTACCGTAAATGCTGTTTGTTCTACGACATCTTTCTCCGACTTTATACCGTTATTTGAAATAGTAGTACCGAAACACCGTTTAATTTTAGTAATACAATGCTCCGCCGTTAGTAGCCTTTTACGTAACAAGCCATGAAGTACGCTTCTCACACTTGGTCGATGAACTAATTGAAGCACGAACAAATGAGACTGCAAATAGAAAGAAATTCATTTTATCATCGCATGTAAAAATTAAATCTTAGGACTGTGAACATATAACGATAAAACAAACTTACACAACAACACGCCGATACAGTAATTTGTATCGTGTTTCTTCCAGGTTGACAAACATCTTTCAGGTATAAAGGCTTATGAGATGTTTTATTCTCACCACGATCGATAACTAACGGCGTAGCATTCACAGAAACTTGCACGCTCGCTGGCCAATTCGTGTTCATTTGCCTATCCTCATGGTGGAAACACTTGAGTTGTAGTTCCAGATCAGATCGCCACATCAACGTTTGATGCACCGTGGGTTTCAGTTGGAAAACATGATTGCTTACAGCCAGATTATGTTCTAAGCGGAAGGGTGGAAGAATAATGCCATCCCTCACGGGGAATGTTAATCTTAACTCATCATCCTCTGTACAAAATGGAAAAAAATTAGTTATCGATGCTCCATTCTACTTTAATATATTAATTTTAAATAAATGATCAAAGCATGAATTCAACTCACTCTGAATATTAACCGGTGACTTCATTTCGTTGAAATTAGGCTTAATATCCGGATTCGGGCTGATGTAAGGAGGCATACTGGTGGCTGGTGTCAACGGCGGTGTCGGATTACCGGGAATAGGACTGTGTTGGTAATTTAAATTCCCCGCGCCTGTCGTTCTCATTGATGCAACATCTTGTTGATATTGACTGGTTGCAGCACCAGTTGCACCATACGAAGATGCGCTACCGGCGTATCCTGAGTTTGGTTGATGACCAACGAATTGATTCCCAACCGTCGTAGGTCCCATACTAACCGGTATACCGTTACTACCGTAATATTGGTTACTAGTAGCCTGATTAGCGGTGTTATATGAAGGCGCAGTTTGCCTCATGTTATTACTCCGTATCATAGAGTTAGGCCCAAAGCCAGCAGCCGACGGATTCATACTCTGTATAGGTTGATATTGAGGTTGAAAATTCGGCCTCGCTGCACTAGGGTAATTGGTCGGGTACTGTGACGACGACATGCCGCTGAAGGCTGGCTGCATCGCAGCCGGGTTAGGACCCGCGTACGGGCCCTGTTGCCTCTTTTGCGCCATATGCATCGCGGGGTTTGGATAAGGCGCTAGCCTCCTTGGATAGCCTTGGTGAGGTTGAGCCTGAAAATATATAGTAATATAAGTCATAAGTCAAGAACGTTAAAAAATACATAAACTACTATTTGCTGAATAATAGCATTCTACCATAAATCTGAGATAATAAAAGGAGAATTGAGATATTGAGAGCAAAAGTGGACTAACTCCAATACTCGGCAAACTCAGTAATTTGCTGTCTACGGTAGATGTGAACACGAAATAGAAATAGAATGAATTCTTCCCCACTTGTATAATTAATACAGCTTATAAATTCATATCCAAAAAAGTGTGTGGTTTAGTCCATTTTCGCTTTCAGTGCTCGAATCATAAAATGAATTCGATACTTCACGTACTTGCATGCTCATTTTGTTCATTTGCATGTTATTAGGTCCCATCATATTGTTCATGCCCATATTACCCATGTTACTCATGGAGCTCATGGGGGTCATTCCGTTTATACCATTCATACCGTTCATACCACCCATCGACATAGGATTCATCGAGTTCATGCCATTCATACTGTTCATCGAATTCATGGAATTCATAGAGTGTATTGGGCTCATCGTGCCCATGCTATTAAAGTTGCTCATCCCGACTGGCCCCATTCCGGCCATTGGTCCTCTTTGGGCGTACCCTGCGTTGTAAGTTTGATGGGGTATTCCATGTTGGCTCTGCATCTGCAATCAACGTATAATACACGTTACTTAAACAATTACTCTTTTAAAATAAGCTAATTTTAACGTGAAGATAAGAAAAAGACTAAAGATGATAACTGAAGATAAAAGTCGGTCGCGTAGTTTCAGAAAAGCAAATATAAAAGGGAAAAAGTGATACCTGATTAAATTGAGAGGGGATGTCTTGGCGGTCCTGCATGGCCACCACGCTAGCAGTGGCGGTGGCCGTAGCGGTGGCAGCTGCCACCATCGCCGCGGCACTAAATGTCGAACCACCACCCCCGTTCTGGGGTGGCACCGTGCTATGATAGCCGGATGATAACACGGGCTGCACCCCAACGCCGATCGCCGCCGTTGTTGATGGTTTTCTTGAAACTAGTTCCAACGAAAACGACAAACTTGTGTCGCGTGATATAGGCGTTTCAACGAAAACCGGGTTGGTACTGCAAAAGATAAGAAAGAATGTTACCTCTAATGGAAATTATATTCGATGAATTCTATATATGTACAGTAGTGCTTAAATTCCAATAAATAGAGGATCAAATAAATCATAATTCTCGCGGAACAGGTAGCGACCGCTTGACAAGGAAAAGGGAAAAGATAAAGACGATATTTCTTGTTTACTTTAAGTTACGTTTTCTGTTACGTTAAGCTCGAGACACTGATCTTATGAGATTAATTCATTTGAAATTAATCAAAATCCCTATTGATATTTAAATAAGTATTGTTATACTTTTCTTCGTTAAAATACATACATGTATTGAATAAATGTATTGAAAAATATATTGGTTACTTAAAATTTGTCATATCTGTCCTTAAAAGACTAAGGATTCATAAGGTAAGATATTAAGTAGAGATGTGTGATATTAGTTAAATAAATTTGGTTGAAGAGTAAATGATCGATACGGGTGCAATACAGATATCTCTTTGTAGGTCAGATTCATGTTCCAACTATTCTGCGCGAGCAATCGATTGTATTGTAACGTTCTCTATTTTCCGCGATGCAGCAATAATATATGTGAGTTATTCATGATCGTTGAATTATTTAAGAAGGTCGACAACTTAAATCGCGCATCGCGTGGTTACTATTCGGGCCACGCCATTATCGGCAATTTTTACTGTACTTTATAGATTAATAATCATTGCAATCGTTAATCTTAAAATGTTTAATCTTAAAATTTACAAAATTCCGAAAGCCTCTAAAGCGTTTCCAACAATCACAAAATGGAAATATGAAAAAATGCATTCGTTATTGGGTGCATAACAATCTTCCAGATAGAGTTATCTCGGCTTGCTTAAACCAGCACGTAAAACTCTTATCGCAACTGTAAAAAGTAGGAAAAGGAAAAAAAGAAATGGAAAAAAACAAGGAACGAATGACCAAGCACACTAGTTCCATAACATTGCTTTAAACAATTTCTTGAAAATGATCAATCTGTTATTATTTTCTACTTAAAAAACGAAAGACAAAAGCAAACTCATGAAGAGAGAAAGAATGATAAGAACGAAGCTGAAGTCTTCTTGAATTTTTCTAACGCCTTCTACTTCTCTTCTAAAAATCGATTTACCTGCTAGCAGCGCTCCGATGCTTTTTCTCAACTTACAGAATTACATTTAAGATATAGGAAAGGAAGTTGGACGCTTTGTCGTGTCCCTTCTATCGATACAAGCCCCGAACATTGTTCGTTCTTTCGAGTAGCCTTCATTCTCGTTTCTATCCTCGTTTTGAGGCGTGCATACCCCAAAAGATCGAAAGACCGAACCCTGTGCGCACCGTTCATATTCCCAGCTGGCCAAGGCCCCTATTGGTTTTCTGTGGGAAATGCACGTGCTCGCTATTCACACACTGCTGCTCTCTGCGCTTATAATACCGTTCTGCTACAAACACCGCTTGCCGGTGCAATCGTGTCCCGGGAACCAACGCGCTTTGCACGATCATTTTCGACTTGTGCGATACCCAGATGGAAAAAATCTCGGTGGTAGGTAGGTACCGCGAATCTTCTCTGTAAACGGAAATATCACCGTTCAGGATCAACAAATCTATTCAATTCATTTCCATGAAATATTGTTTATTACTATCATGTTTATCGTTGCTACTGTTTGATAACATATCGTATTACTAATGCAGATATATTTGATGAATTGTTCGTGTTCAATCATAGAACTTGCACTCATGTTGAATATTTTTAATCGTTATTCTTCGTATTTTTGCTTTTTAATGTATTATTTCTTCATGACGACTGAACTAAGTATTCAATTCTAAAGAACTACGGTACTATTGCCTACGAGTAATCGATGTTTATTAGAAGGATAGTAGAGATTCTAAATAAAACGCTTATGTGGCGTTCAAGTTGCGCTACACAGACGAGGAAGTACGGCTCTTTGGTAGATCGTGCTATTGTAAAGAAATTTAACTTGAAACAGCGACGATACACGAGGGAAAACTACTTAGAGATGTAAAAGAAGTCATGAACAAGGGTATATGATGACTATTGTTCTGCATAATGTTCGAAACTCGGGG
Organism: Bombus confusus; assembly: GCA_014737475.1. Classification (NCBI taxonomy): domain Eukaryota; kingdom Metazoa; phylum Arthropoda; class Insecta; order Hymenoptera; family Apidae; genus Bombus; species Bombus confusus. The sequence goes on from JACXIV010000015.1 coordinate 3,202,032, forward strand.
AGCCACGTGAAAGAGTGCACCGTGTGTATCGTAGCGTATCTTCTGCGATATCGCATTACCACGTGCACGTCCAGATTCTTGCGCATGCTCGTGGAAATTCTATAAAACGACTGGTAATTTCTGCGCAGAAGCACAGACACCCGTGCCCTTTAATTTTATCGCTTAAAGAGTTTGGACATTTTCAATCGGATACGAATTTAAACGGATAGATTACTTTCGCGCGTTCATCGGTCCAGGTGGCGCCATCTGCGCAGCTTTTTTTCGTAAAATGAGGTACGCTTCGAGCACTCGTAATGTAACATGAAATAAAGTATAAAGAATGAAGAATACGCATTGAGGTACGCCTCGAATACTCGCAATTCAAAATAAATAAATAAATAATACTATTGAAAATTGTATACGTCAATTTTTAACTATTATTAAACTAGCTGTTTTTATAAATATATGATTTTTAATAATTATCAATAAACGTTCAAAACGTGTAATATTTTATTGTTATTGTTATTACTATGAAAAGTTTTACTTCTGTACAAGTAATAAAAGATTTCTTATATCTTGGTTAAAATCAGTGTTTTGGTAGGGCAAATTACGTTTATACATTGCTGACCTTGAATTTAACTTTGATAGAGTCACTTATAGAGTGAGTAATCGGTCGATTTGATAAGATACCAATTTATAGACATTTGCTTCTACTCTGAGCTATAAGCTAACGATTTTACATTTTTGCATATAGAACGGTGATAAATCACTAATTGAATGTTGCAGAAATATTTACCATTTTCTTATTTTTAAAGTGACACAATAATATAATTTTACCTTGCTATAACAATGTTTATTGAACGTTTGTTGAAGATTAGTTAAAACTCATAAATATGCTAAAAATATTTTACCGTTCGAAATCTTTATATTTTCAGATATATAAATTTAAAGGCAACTTAAGAAGGTTATTATACATGATTGTTTAACACGATAAAGTATCATTACGAATGTTATTCTGATTGTCGCATGGAATAAAATCGTTACGTCCTCGACTGTTAAAAGAACTAGAATAAAAAAAAGCGTTATAAATATCTCGTTAATCATTTGCTAAATAATTTTTTTCACGCTCACTTAACCCTAGTGGTTTTCAAAGTCAACGGAAGAGGGGCGCTTCCTCTCGCCAACTAAAACGAAAAAGAGTCTTCTCCCCGTGTGCGGTGTCCTCCAGACGCGATTATGGCACATCGAACAAAAACAAATTTCGAATAATAGCCTCTCGGTCGAATTCAATACGCCGCCAGTAGAGGAACACGTCCACCTATAGTATCGTTTATGTGTATACGTACATTATATATATCTGTTAGTATATGGGGTGTTCATTGTTCATAAAAAAAAAAAAAGAAAAAGAACTTATTGAAGGACATTGTCAAAACAAAAAGATTGTTATTACATGAAACAGTTGTATCGAGTCGTCAGAATATTACCATTCTATTATATGTTTATGATAAGTGTTCTACTCTACTAAAAACATCACTAAAAACTGAAGTTCTTTTTTAACTTTTTTACGTCGTCACGTATCGTGGAAAACAATTATCACAACTGTCAGATTTCTTGTTCTATCGCATAATACATTAGTAACAAACATGCGTAAATTAAGAATGTCATGACTATGATGTATGTTTCATTTCTAAGCTAAACATTCCCATATTATTTTAGGAGTTATTATCCAAATCTTTCCACAAGTTGTAAAATTCTGTTGAACGTAGTTCAATATACCAGTGTAAATACGTAGCGCGCATGTAGTCGATTATAATTAACACTGTCGCAGAATCTACATCGGTACAACAGCCAAGAGTGAAATTCTTTAAGGAACGCATCTTCGTGCGTAATGATAAACAGGCAATATCATTAACGCGTTAGAATCGTGAGTAATACTATTCCCTGAAACTTTTTCTTTGTTCACCGTGCGTTATTGTGTTGTATTAGATTTCCAAGACACCCTGTATGTACATGTACCCGTAACGTACTTACGTCCAGATATAGCACGTACAGGGAGCATTTTGAAGGTTGACGTCATCCAAGTCCCACCCCCTTTAAATTTGTGCTGAATGCAACTCTGAGAAAAAAAATGAGGGAGAAAGAATAAGAGGGAGAGACGGTAAAAGGGTGCGTAAGAAAAAGAGAGGGCAAAAGAGAGGGAAACCCATCGAACGGATGCCTTTTCCCTTCGACGCTCTCTGTTCTCCCTTATCCTGACCGTATATTCCTTTGCCCCTTCTGTCTTCCCAGTTGAACGGCAATCGGGGCGGGGTGGGCCCCTCTGTAAAGCCTGCAACGGGTTTCTATTCTCGGATGTCAATATTTCGTCAACTAGAGCCCACTCGGCATGCAACAAAAGCCCCTATATACAGCTTGCGCGGCTGGCGTGAGAGAAAGAAAGGAAGAAAGAACCGACAGAGCGTCCGTGATTCGTTAGATGGCGTGTTTAAAAGAGGATGTAACATGGCGAAAACGAGAAGTCCAGACGGGTGCGAGTGCAACGCCTAGCGGGAAACCGAATACGAAGCGTATTAAATCACCGTTTATTAGCGCACCTCGAAGTGTTTAATTTCAGATTATTAGTTAATTTAAAATTTTCGCCAGGAAAATATTTTATTTAGATACCTTTACCCATATCTTTTGAACAGAGAAAGAGAGAGACAGAGAGACAAAGAGATGGAGAGAAAATGTCTTTTCGGATTGTTTTATCAAATATGTTTGTACTACAATTTATGGTATTTTACAAAAAAAAAAAAAAAAAGAGAGATATGTAACTGTGTTCTTGTAAGGTCCTTGGAAATATAAAAATTTAGCAACAAGAGGTACATCAGAGTCCTTAATACAATGTAATTTAAAAAAAAATGTTATAAGTGGGTCAATGCCGCTTTTAGAGATACAGAAGCAGTCTTTAAAAGAATATCCATATAATACGAAAAGGCTAAAGGTAATTAAAAAGTAATACTATTATTCTTGAAACTAAGGACGAAATAGTGTTTCATTCTATAAAAATTTAATTGCCTTTCAATTTAGACCAAGACAAATCAATAATTTTAAATATCAAATCCAAAGTATCGCTCTCAAAATTTTCCGTATTATAATTTTAAATATGATATTAATTATGTATAAATTTCTACTCAAAATATCAATTTAATATCTTATAAAAATCGTCCTACCTCTTTAAATAATTTCTTATACTATATCGTTTCAATATAAAATAACTAACCATTATTTCGAAATCGTTCGCATATTCATGGGGACTGGCCTAAAGGCTGTTTCCCCATTTACAGAAACCGAGGAGGCGACTAATACTGGCGATGCGTATCGAGGTGGAGGCGAATAATATCGAGCGAGGAATCCTTGTACGAGATAAAATGGGCCTCTCACGGTCGTCGCGCGTCGACATATAATAGCCACGTTCTCCTCACTTGGTACACCCGTGAACTCGTATATGAATCTCGCCTTAATAAATCCAATTTCGATCATCGTTATCGTTTACGACGATCTTTATTTATAATTATACCTTGATGTGTCTAAAATAAGTGGTAAATGGACGAATTTAAAACTTAATGTCTCTCCAAGAAATTTATAAGAAAATGAAAAAAGAACTTAGATTGATGCATGACTTAAAAGGACAACGTCAAAAAAACTACATCTTCTTCGAACTTGTTGATCTATGCCATTATAAGCTGAAAGCAAGGAATCGTATTTTTGCTACATTAATTCCTCATTAATTTAAAAAAAAAAAATAATCTTTTTAATTTCACGAAGTATAATAACATAACTTTAGAATACATAACTTCAATATGACGTAATTTGAATGGAAATAAAAAGTTCAATTTTCATGACATCAACCACTTCAACAAAATTTTGCGATGGACGATACAAATTTTTATTTTACACTCTCGCATTTAATACCTGGAATCTGCTATATAATATAAATTAAATTAAAATATAATTCCAACGATATTCTTCCAAACTCTTAAGCACCAAAATCCCTAACGAACGAAATGTTAAACGAGCAATCGCGATTAATCATCATCGATATCACCAGCATGTATCGAATGAAAGTTTCGTGTACAGAAAGAAAGTTTCGCCCGACAAGAGCGCATAGAACTAGCCTATCAGATCACGTATCGCGCCCGTTGAACCAGTCTAAACGCACCTTTAAGGCGAATGACAAAGAAGACCAGCGAACGCGCGTGCGCGGGAGTAAGGAGGACAAAAAACGAATACGCCGGATGCCGATCGCAACACTTCACTAAAATCAGGACACAAGTAGAGAGAAGGAGGATGGGAACAAGGATTCGAAAGAGTCTCGAGAGCGTTCAGACCGCAGCGCCAAGCCTGCGACACGTAAACAAGAGCGTGTGTCCGAGGTCGACTCGCTCAGAGAATCGTGGGAGGAATTCCTTCTTTTTTTCTCTCTCTTTCTCTTATGTGGAGAGAAGTTTCGTACGGTGACAGTGGGTCGAGACGAGGGAGGACAGAAAGGAGGGACGCACAGAGGGCTTTGATCTCGTCCGTTGCATCGCGTATCGTTATTTTCGGTGTGAATCTCGGAGACAAAAGCATTTTCGCGGAAATCCTCGCGTCTTTTGTTCGCCGGATAGAGACAGAAATTATTCTGATTACGCTTGTAAAAGCCATCCTGATATTTACGAGTCTTTGTTGTTGGAGGTTATACCATAGTATAGGTTATAAGAATTGTAAAAGATGGAATTATAATAATTGAATTGATTTATGAATAATTTTAGTAAGAATCATGCAGCGTAGAATAGAAAGCATCACAGATGGTAAAATTACAGAAAAATCGAGGTTACGAGAAGGAAACTTCATATCAGATTTGACACGTATCCGTCACCTAATGAAAACTCGCGTTACTATCGTAAATGTTGTGATTTTCTGTCGCACAACAATATCGACTAGAATTAGTCACGACGTGCAAGAAGCTCATAGTGGGAGAAAGTGAACCGTTAGTGACATGCAGACGATGCATTATATGTTTGAATGTAATTAGAGAAAAAAATTAAAACTGTATGCTTCTTTGTGTTCAGAATTATTCAATATACAAAATGAATTACGAATATCGAGACCAGTTTTCTACAGCGAATTATACTTCGTTCACTTAGCTCCTTCACTTAGCATACTTCGTAAAATACTTGCACTCTAAACGTCTTTGTCCTCCATTCCGGTATGTTTATCGTGCAAATACTAATTATGCAATTCGAATCGTATCTACAGGAGAAATAATAACACGTCCGCATCGCGGCGTCTCCTTCTCCGAAACTTCTGCGTATTCATTTTGTTCGCACTGCCTATCATCATATTTCGATCTCATTATCATATTCGTTTCTCTTTCTTTTTTTTTTTCTTTGGTTTGTAGTAACTAAAGAGAAAACAAGAAAAGATGGAAACAAACACCTTACATCATTAATTATGCAATGGGGAAGAAAACTTAAAAAAATTCTTAGGTTTGCGTGACGACTTATCGATGTAATGGTGAAACCTCAGACGCACAAAAAACGAGATGAAATGTAAAAAAGGTTAGGTCTTTCGTGTATTTCTGAGAATTTCGGACAAATTATAAGAGTTTAATGGGAATCGCATATGCAGCGACAACGATAGCTAAAATGATTCGTGAAATAGCAATATCAGCTTGCAGTAAACGTGCCCACGGCACGTTGTTCTTCACCTGGCTCATCGACCGGCCGAGAGAGGATTTCTCATCTGCTAGGCTGTCTATGAGAAGATTCTGTCATTCGCAACAAATGCTCGTGGCATTTCGAGCCTGGATGGAATAGATTTTTCTCAGTGCCTCGGGAAAAGGTCGAACGACAGAAGACGTTTTAAACGTCTTAGAGTTTGACGAGGTTTCTATCCATCGGCAAAATTTTCGCAGCAACGTCGATTTGCAACTTGAGGCGAGCACGTGCGCGCAGTTTACTGCGCGTGCTATTCATTTGACGACAGCCGCTGTACACCTCGCCGCCCTATGATTAATTTATCGTTTCCATCACGTATCCTGCTGGTGGATCGCCGTTCTGATCTTTAATCGCCGCGTTTCTTTCGATAAATGTGAACGGAAATACTCATACGAGCGAAAAAATGACACAATCGATCGATTAGTATGCGCAAAATCTTCGGATCGATGCCCATTGCGTTTACGATCGAAGTTTCTAGCGATATCAAGGGTTATAATTTTTCACTCATAATCTATTTTTGTTTCACTCGTCTTCCTATATTATTATAATTAAGTATACAAATTGAAACCTAAGTGAACCATATTGGTTAACAAAATACAAAAAACATTGGAGCTAAACATCCATAAACTATTTGAGAAAGTATCATAGACGAATTTTAATTTTTTTCTAACAAAATATCAATGTTACTATATGTATGGTTCGTGTGATAATTATTAATTATTCCCTGTTTTATATCAAATATTTCACATTTTATAATATTTTCTAATCTTTCCTACGTAATGCATTATCAGTCGTACTGTAAAATTCAGCACAAATATATTAACGTTTTTTTTTTTAATGGAAATACGATTGAATTATAAGATACGTTTGACGATTATGATACAAAACATTGACTATAACTCTGGTCGTAAAGGGATAACCAGCGGGGTTGGCATAATATATTTACCGCTCGATCCCGATTGAAAAGTTGATAATAACGCTCCATATAGCTCAAACTGGCTCGTAATTCATTCGAAGAGGGTCAAGGATTCTTTTTCTCTTCCGCCATTTTTCCTTGATTGCTTCCGACACGTTCGAAATCATTGGAAACACGTGCTGAATTTAAGGATCTGGTGTATGCGTGCATAAACGGAAATAACATCTGCCGTCAGTTACAAAGAAGTCGAAAACTGTAAGATTCGACCGCAGAGGACTTCCGTTCGGATGCGAACACGGGAAAGTCGTGCACACACAAAGACACAAAGAACTGTTCGCCAACGCGTTTACAATGGCGGCCGATAATAAGAGCAAACGCAAGCAGAAGAGAAATCTTGCTTTTACTCTGCGAAATTATTGAGCGTGCATTCCACGAATGCACCATTAGCTCTCGCCCAAGTAAAAAATCAGACTGGTTAAATAGATGTACTATACTCGTTGATCAAATATGCATATTTGTCTTTCATTTTCATTTGTTGAGAATTTTACTCGCAAATTATCCTTTAATCTCTTGAAAAATAGTTCCCAATATATATTTTTATAATAAATATTACGATAAGTATTGTAGATATTTATGTAAGAAAATTAAATAGGTGTTCCACTACAATACATTCCCTAATATTTGGTGAATTCTCGAAGCATCAAAAAACACATTAGAAGACATACAATTTTATTTCAATTCTTTTTTCTTAGAAAAATAATGTTTTACGAGGATCCTTTATTTTTTCGTTAATGTGAGATGTTTGCGAAATTTTCAAGGCCTTCGTATTTCTGCAAAACGCCCGTAGTAAAACAATTCCTAGTTGAAATATTCACGTCGGGCATAACGTAAGAACAAAACAGATTATGCAATTGGATGATATTCCTCGTATTGTCATTATGTAAGGATCACAGTCCAATTCGGGAACAATACTACGACGATTTAATAATTACGATCTATAATATATGTGACGGTGCATAAATGGGAAACGTCGCAAAAGAGTTTTGTAACAAACCTCAGCTATTGGTGTCACGTTACAGTTTCACGAGAGATACCACTTTACGTTTAAACTTCACCGCAGAACGTTACAGCAACATTTTTGAACCCTAATTCTTTTTTTAAATATTTTCCTTTCCTTATACTGTTTGCTTTTACATTTTTAAAAAGAATGTACTTTTTTTTTATCATAGGTTCTTAGTATGAAAGTCAATATTCTTTTGAATAAAAAATTAGTAAGATTTTGAACACACATTGAGTATATTTTAAGATAGGTGACCGTATCGATTAAAACGTGACAGTACTTGTAAAAGAAACCAACGAATTCTTTATCAGACTGTTATTGGAGGGGTGGGGAGGATTCCTGGATATTGCAATTCGTTGAATGATTACGAAAGCTCTGACACGTTAACAATTTTTGAACGTGTCCGTAGCGTCCAGAAAGCGCGTTTCCATGCTTTATTTTTGTGTCAACTGAAACGCGGAAGGAATACTTTACGTTATTAACATACATATACCGAATCGAATTTATTAAATTTTTACTCGTTTCAGATATCGATTGTTCAAAATATTGCAAGAAGAAATTTATTACTTGAACATCCTCAAACTTTTTATTACTAAAGATATTCCTATTCGTTATAACGAGCGAAATTTTTTTCAAAACAAAGATCTGAGAAAGGATTGATAAGCTTTCATCGAAAACGTATTATCTCCACTTTAATAGAAGCTATTCATTAAATTTTAACCTTACGAGGGTAACTACATCTCTATAGGTTACATCACGCGTGCTTCCGAATATCTCGAAATATGACGGAAGCAATTTATCAGTGATTCAGTGGTGGCGTAATATCCGCAGCCTCAAATATTCGTCTTTTGTTCTCCTGAGTATCTGTACATCGATTCCAACTAAAACGAAACATTCTTTTGAATTATGTAAATAAAATATACATATCTACTCGTATCAACACAAAGCGCGACTTAAGTCCCTGAGATAAAAAGCGGTGACACTCTGGAGCGCATCTCGACTAATTGAATCCGTCAAAATCGCCTCCCCTTCGACTGTACATCAAATTACTCAATTAAAATGGTTTTCAAATTGATTGTATTAACCCTTCGTGGTCGAAGGTCAGACCGTTCCGTTCATCCCATTCGTTGTTAACCGGAACTTATATGTATCGATCCGCTGTTCCCCCAAACGAATTTATATATTTTCTCGCAAATCAATCTAGTTATCTATTAATTAAAATTTACAGTAATTCAAATTTCTACAATTATATTTCCTGTTAATCTTTCTGTTTACTATCTGTCTCGATCTAAACGTGACGCGAAAGTTAAGAATTTGACGAAAAGAAAAGTGGATCGTTCCGCGTACGAAATTTTAAATGGAACTTCCCAAAAGTGCTGCCAACCTTTGCATACCGAGCGCGACTCTCCATTTACGGTATTACGCGCGCGCGATTCGTTCGCGTGATGCTTTCTATGTCGAAATCGGCCTTTGTATCGGCGAATTGTTACACGCCTTACGTCAGGCCGCCGCTTTTTGACGTGCAATAAATCCTCTCCTGGAGGATGCATTTCTGCAAATAGAGGTGCGAGCACGGGCGCGCGCGTGGCCACGCGCAGGAAGGCCCCTGTCCTGTCAGGATTCGGAGAAAGTTGTTTCGGGGCGTTGATTGGCGGATGACGAAATCACGGAAGCCGCCGGCCAATCGTTGCTCTGGAAACTTTCCCAGAACACTTAACCCCTTTGACCGTTACATAAATATCACTCGATCCGGTGCAGCATGTTACAGCAATGTATCCTGTACGATGAGATAAAGGGAACGCCGGACGACAACAATTCGCTGTTAGCTCTCTCTCCCACGTACAAGAACAACGGGGCTTTCGTACCATACTTGTAGGAGCAACAAAAGGATAGTAGTTTCGTGTGAAAACAGACTTAAGATTGTATTAATTGGTTCGATCATCGAACGTCAACGCATCTCGAATTCTAGTGTGACGATTATGTTCTTTACCTTTTCACATATCTCGATTAGATCACGGGAATAGTGAAGTTTTGTTCAAAAGTAGATTTCTAGTAGAAATCTTTAATATGGTTAAAGGTAGGTCGGAGAATTGAAAGTAAGAAAATTGAAAACTACAAATTAGATCATAGTTTGTTGCACAAACGTTACGTAAATTTATTATATAAATTATAGAAATATTTTTTATAATAAGCAGCGGAGAATAATCGAAGGGCAAGAAAGCGATTCGTCTGTGCTGTTTAAACGAACGAACGAACGAACGAACGAACGAACGAACGCAAGGGCTCGAACGAGGAAGAAATTTACTAGAAATTAGAAAGGCACGTTGGAAATCACCTTATTACCGGAGAAATCGAGACAATTGTTTCGAACTGTAATGTATGTACGAAGTTGAAAGACATACTTTCTTTACAGCCCGTTTATAGTTTGACACGCATATAGATATGTGTATATGCATGTATATATAGGGGCTTGGAAATAAGGAAGTGGAGAGAATATAACACGTGCCTATAAGTTAAGTCGAAGCACCAAAATAACATCGGTCGCTTAACGTCGACTCAGGCAAAACGAATGAACGCAATTCTCGTGGAAAACTTTAATATAGTTTATACCGGTGCCTAGTATCTTGATGTATGTCAGGGTTAAACTGGAATGCATTGATGACGGAGATCGTCTAGGAAATATTTTTCACGGGAACACGCTCAAGGAACATCTCAGTCATGCCTCGTAAAGCCATATGGGTCGTGATACATAATTCCCTTTGTAGGAGAAAAATCAAGATACATTTCTATTAATACATTAGCAAGAAACGAGATCCTTATTCCGAGCGAATTAAGTTAATAGTGAATATCTTCTGCAGTTGAATGTTGTCCGAATATTGCTTCTTTTTTTAAACGCTCTTTATTGTCAAACAAAGACATCAAAGTTAAGACTAATGTATTTAAAGCAACGATGGCATCATTTGATACGATCTTACGTGCACGACGCGTACTCCATTTACAGCGAGACGCTCGTTAATTTCAAATAATCACGCGTGTGTTCGCACGTGCGCGGAAACGGACGCTTAAATATATATCACGAAAGATACTACATTCCCACCTGCTCTTTGCATTAATTATTCTGCATTACAAAGTCTTCTACTTTCCTAAGCTTTTCTTCCAGATAAAACCTTCGAGACATACCTCGCGACGTACAAGGAAAGTGATTAATACGACGCGTTAAATAAAGATACCAGCCCCATCATCAAGTTAACTAACAAAGAATTCTGAAACTCAATGAATATTTCCAATCTAATCATCCTATATCCTTATTTGGTATTTAAATTTGATGAAATCTTACGCGATAGTAGAAAATGCATAAACATTTTCTATTTTCTAACCTCCTTTTACATTTTAAAATTGTATATAAAAAATAATTACGTAAAGAAGTTATTTCTTTTTAAGTTAAGATTAATTAACCACTCACATATTTTATTTATACACTTTTTTCTTTAATATAATGATATATTTTTGTTATTACGTGATACGTATTTAATTATTCATATACATATTTCAAACTGCGAGTCACGCGTCGATTGACGCGCGAGTCACCTATGATAAGTAATAACTAGAAAAAAATAAACAACTGAAGTTATGACAACTGATATCAGTGTGTCTTCCTGGATAAGGTGAGTCGCGGCCTTGCCACGTGCAATCGTTTCCGGCCAATCAACGCACCCCGTTTGCAGTTGCAGTTATTTTATTAACCGATCCTTCTGTCCGATATGGACTTTTCGTCACTGCACTGACACAATTACTTTCCCCCTCTTCAACGCGCTTAACACGCTTTTAAACATTGTAATAAATCATGAAACGCGTTATTGTCACGATGGTGACAATTAATCCTTTCAGAGGAAATTCGATAATGTTTTTATGGTTATCACCGAACCATGAAGGAACAGGCTATGAATTATATTTCTCGCGTCAAGTGTCTTTCAATTGCGATCTTTTATATCCCGACTCACAGGAACAAAGGATTAACGTGTACAACTTGAATTACAACTGATAGTTTACTGTTTTCGTAGATAAGGTAGGATGCGATCTTGCTAACCTGCTACGTGCTATTAAGTTTAAATAATTAACATATCTCTTTCGTGCCATTGAACTGCTTGTATTCTGCCGCTTTTTTATTAATATTTATCGAAATCTTTTAATTTTCATCCTATAAAATAATTTTGCTCTTTATATCACCTTAATTAAAAGAAGCTTAATAGCATATAATTAAAATATCTATGAGCGATACTATAAATTTTTAGGTTATAAAAAATATATTAATAAGAATTAATAAGAACAAAAATTAACATAGAAAACTTTCTACCAAGTAATTACACTTCCTACCAATTCTCCAATACATATACGTAATATTGATTATGCATAGGTATGGCGTTTGTATAAAAGCTTGCTTGGAATTCATCTTTAATATCGACTAAGCAACAGTACAATCGCCAAACGATGATTTCCTTTCGTTGACGTGACCAAAGCGCGCGCGTTAGAGCTTTGTCTATACACAGTTGAGAATATCGACGTTCTTGCTTGCCGTTTGACATAAGTATACGGAACAAAATTAGGCGACTGGCGCTTTCAACGTATTGTGCGCGCATGCGCACTTGATCGCACGCAATGTAAGTACAACCGATAGCTAAAGGAAACGAAGCATATGCTATTATCGAGCTGATTTGTTATAATTAGTAGCCAATTTTTATCACTATTTTCTAAATAACTCTCCCCATAAAATGTACGAAAAGCTTTCATTATGTGTCACATAATACATCATATATCATATATCACTCAAATGTATATACTACTATAAAATCAGACAGTTTGCAGAGATAAGAAAATAAATTCTTTTAAAAATAACGAACTCAAATGGATTGCCCGAAAGAAAAGAAACGTCGAACGAAATATTATTCTTCGTTTGTTTGAAACCTAATATCGACTCTCATAGCGACGTGTAATCGTTTGGATAAAAGCGGGTCTGCGACAGCGATAACGGATTCCGGGAAGATTTTATGTCGTCCGTGATCGGTACATGGCGTAGCGCGGTCGATTTGAATTCGTTTGCCGCATCGAGGCTTTTTGATTCACGCGTCATGCGCGTCAAAAGCCACCACACGTCCCGAGAGCTCATTATGCAACGAACAATTATGAAAATTTAATTACGCTTCACCTTGAGCGCGCGTGCGGGGACATAATGTTCGAAGGCTGCTCCATTGTCGTTGGACCGAGAGCAAGCGTCACGAACGGCCGCTTCGCGCCGGCAAAACAAACGTTTCATAATCCAACCGAGCGGATTCCGTCGCGTGTAAACCAATCGTTTGCGCAAGCGGTACGTACGCGACCGTCTTCGAAGGATAGGATGATCGCTTACGTTCCTTTTCTTTTTTCGACGAAAGTTTTTCTTGCCTGCCGTTGGTGATTTCGACTTTCCGAGTGATCCCGACTATTCGCGAGGCCAGTCGAGAAAACCTGACTGCTTCAATTTCGAAATTTATATCGAAATAAATTATGTCATGTAGCAACGATATTCGAATTTTACTCTTTTTTTTCTTTTTTTTACGATTTACGGATACTCGTCGAGAAAATGGAATATTAAAGAACGACGCTGCGGTTCTCATGAAACAGGCTACCGAAGGAATGAAAATTACGATATGTCCACAATTTTCTACGTGCCAACGCGTCAAGGTGAATTTATAATGTGCTGCTCCTCTGACATAATTCCTCGTCAGTTCCGAGGCGTCTGTCAGTCGTCCTTGACAAATAAGTACCCTCGCTCCACAAGAAGAGTGCGCAATCAAAGATGACGATATATTCCTGAGTCGCTGATATTTGCCAATTTGGTAAATAGCAGCGACCCCCTTTGTCGAAACGGCTGTAATATACCATAAACTCGATACGACAGCGATGACTTCGTGCGGGGATCACGAGAAATTTTCTATGAAATTTTAATAGCCGTGCACATATATCTACGAACTACGGCAACTCTTTGTCTAAAATATTTTTCTATGTTAACCAAACGTGACTATTACATAGAAAAATTCGATGATAATGGAAAAAAAGACGAAGATAACGAGATACGAGAGAAGAGGAAAAAAGGAAATGGCACTCGCCAGTCGAAGAATCCGTAGACTCACGCGCGAGGTATGAATCGGCGAGTCGACCTCATTTATTTGTGGATAAGGGCAAAGTGTGTGCAGCACAGAGCGTGGCTCTCCCTACTGCATCCCCACCAGTGATCCGCCGGGTGATTCTCCCCGCGGTAATACGTCCCTGGGAAGCACGGTATGCGCCATCCGAGTGTACGCTTATTTTAACAAACCTATTTCTGATATTGTGCCACCGCAACGGGGCCTGTATCGAGATTAGAAGGCTTTTAACGAAACCGACTTCTTGCGCTCACGCTGCGAAGACGTTGTAGTGTAAGAGAAAGAATGATAGAGAAAGAGGATAGCAAACAACCGCGCCTCTGCATATGGACAAAGATCGCGTATGTTCGATGCACGTACGCGTACTCGTGCACGGAGCACATTCGATAAGTACCCCCCTCTCTTGGTTGTATGCGCTCGTAACAGTGGTTCTGTCACTATGGCGTTAGGTGAAAGCTCAACGTTCGTAGAAGTAGCGCTGGACACTGGATTGAAGGTGTACGCGAAGCAATGCGAGCTATCGATGTAATGCGTTCAACTATGTATATACATGTAGTAGTTTGTAAAGTTGAAAAAACGATATTTACTACAAAAAGATAGAGTACTATGGCAACAAGAAATATTGGTACACGCGCATCCTTATTTCTCAATAAAGTGCTTTTTTATAAGGTTCTATATCTCATTTTTAATAATACAAATAATTGCAACCATATGAAAGTACTATTAAATAATATGAAATTTAGTATGGTTGGATCTCTTTAATTACTATATATATGAGTACGTTACTAGACACAATGGTGTGCTTCTGTCGCCATAATGGTCAGTGACGATAGTATTATTCATATAGAAATGTGACCAATAATACGTCGATCTAAATTATCGCTCTGGCTCATTAGCATAAGACGTTAATTTAGAACTAGCAGATAGAAGAAAAAAGAAAAATTGAAGTTATTTGAAAAAAACGTCGAAAAATGAACTAATAAGCCTGGCAGTAAAGCGGGGCGCCACAAGGCTGCAGCCACGAAGCACATAAATGTCAAGGGATCCTGACATAGTTTTTAGATCCGTTGAAGTGACTGGTTATCGGGCGGAGAACTGTTGTATGCCTTTGTCGATTATATTTGCTGGCGAGCGGCGTTCTCTACGCGATATACATGAAAGTACAGTTTCGGCAAACTATCGTTGATAGTACAGTGACTTGGCGTATGACTGTTGACGATAAATGATTAGATAGCCCGGGCATAGCGGAGCCTATTGCGCGTTTAATATTGCCAAGATTATCTCGGCGCACGCCAAAGACCGCATCTATTACACACGGTACTATACAAAGTACGAAACGAGACATATCGTTCCATTCAATTATAAAAATCTAAAATAGTTATAAAAATCCCATCAAATTTTAACAATATTTTTTTTCTATACAATTCTCCATCTCTCCGTTCTTATTGATATTTTTATATTTTACTTCGTTTTCCTTTACGTCGATTGATAACAACGTCAGTGACAATGTCATACCACCGATTATCGTCACCGCAAGCGAGATAGCGTACATCGAAACTGAGCCGTGTCCGTTTACTTGACTTTAAATCGTTCATTTTTTCGCAAATCGCACGATCAACTGATAATATATATTTTTATTTTTCGTTGACATTGTCTCGTTCATGATTATACATTTCACGATTTGAACAGAAACGAGAATATTCGCGGATATACATCAATATCAGAAACGTAACGATGAAACAGATTTCAGCTTTTCTCGGCAATGAATTATTAAGATCGTATTTTGAATTATACGCACTGCTGCTGCTGCTCTCGTCAATAACTCGTTACTTATCGATAAAAACGCACGAGCCAATTGAGAATGCATAATTCAATAATAGGTATATGTACACGTATTAAACGAAAGAAATTCAGTTAGGGTTATTTTCTTGAAACATTCTGAAACATCTTTTATTTCCTTCTAGAAAACGTAATGTATAACGGATTCTATTCTCGTAAGAATATGTAATCACATTCGTTGTAAAATATTCAAGTGTGTTCACTAACGGTTTATAAGCTGATTCGGTAGCACATCATTTCACGGTGTGTATAGTTTTGCTACACATAAAGGTGTTAATACGTCGAGTATAATACGTTACAACCCTCTAGGCAATCAAAGATTATAGTGGACGTGACTTTCTGCCTCTTTTCGTGTCTCCCGTCTATGCCAGACCTTTCTATCTCTCGTTCCCTCTCTCGACGTTTTCTTACTCTTTCCCCCGCGGTTAACCGGGATCGACTCGAGAAACGAGTAAGACAGAGTGACACATCTTTAGAACAATCACCCGTTGTGAAAGCGCCTTACCAGTTAGAATATCTACTACTGCAATGTAATAACGAGCAAGTGGCGAGTTAAGAGATCGCCAACCATTGTCGATTTTTTATTTAAAATTCAATTTTATGAACTTTCTTATACAACGAACATCGACTTTCATTAATGAAGAAAACATTAAACGAAGAATAATAGACAACTCGAGGGACTTTTCATTAACACAATCAATTTTGTATGCTTGTTACACGAACGGTTGCACAATTTTCATCGAACAAGGGATAAAATTTAATTTTTCACAGAATAATTATATTGAAATATTTCATTCATAACTTCAAAGGGATCGTGTCACTGCGATTTTGAGGTTATCCTGAGAATTCACTTGCGAGAATGCCGTGTACCCGTGTATTAATGAAATAATGCACTTCCACTTACCTAAAGGATGACACAGAGGCGCATTATCCTCGGTCGATACACCTTGTTCACGATATAATCCAATTCTTTTTCGTGGAAAATACAATATTAGAAGGAATAAAACACTAGATCACACCAATGAGCACATCTCTCTGCGTCCACGAAAACTGTCTACGTTTATCGTCATCGTCCGTCACGACGACGAGCACGGTCACCACGCTGCTCGGCACTGCAACGCTTTCGTCTATTCATCACCTCGTCATAACAACGACAAAACAAGTGAGAACACGGTCCGCGCGACTCAGGCTGGACGTGCGGAACCCACCAGAAAGTGTTGCACGCGCGTGCGACTCGGATGTGCCGTGAGAGAGGGTAAAACTCCTCTACTCGTGGTCGACACCGGTGTTGTGTCCTTGCGACTCCAGCGGCAACAACTTTATCGAACAACTTGTCTCTTTGAATCGTTTTCGATCACGTTTATGTTTAATAATGTAATCGTATTGTAATTGTCGAAAACAAATATCAAACTATCCGCGGCATACAAAAACTATGTACTTTCATTCTTTTTCCTTATTCTTCTTTTTTTCTTTCGTCGCTATAAAGTTTCTTTTATTTCTTTCGTTCGCGTCTTCTCCTTTTTTTTTCTCTCACACACTTCCGTAAACTTTATGTATATATCCACCGGTTGTGCGTACTACTCGCGTGCGGCTCACAGTCTGTCACAGATGTACTGACGATGGTATAACACGACGACGAACTGTTAATAAAATTGACGAGGACATTGATAACGATGGCGGTGACAGAAGCAGCAGCAGCAGCAGCAGCAGCAGCAGAAGCTTCGAGGACAATGATGATGATGATAAAACATTTGAGAAATCGTCGCGTGGATGATCGTCGACGACGATACTCGTGAACGAAGAGAGAGCGTCCTCTCTGTATTCGCGGACGGCTGACTCTGACTGCTCGGCTGACTGACTACTCCGCGCCGGGTAGCATTGGCCCCGCTAAACGGTTGAAAGTAATACTGTCTAGTGAGAGGCTGTTGGGGCCAATATCTGTCTTGCTTGCTCTCTTTGGTCCGTCTCTTTCGCTCCGACGGTACAGTCTGTCCCTGTTCCTCTTCATGCGCGCTCTCTATTGGATCCGTGCTGTGTGTATACGCTCTCTGTATATCCACGGTGTGTGTCCCTGTCCGTCGATTCGCGTACGATCTTGTATCACACAAACGCGAACGTACCTTCGTGTGCGTTGGTAACTGATGTTGATGGTAGAGAGTAGCAAAGCAGCAGACAGAGGACAACGCGAGAGTAGTGGTACTGTTGGTTGTTGGTTGGTTATTGGTATTGGTGTTGAAGGAACGACTACGATGAGGGTACTAACGGTAGTGGTAGAGCGTAGATGACGCGGTGGGAGTAGTTACACGCGCGCCCGTACTTACACAGGCGCAGGCGCACACGAACGCCATCTAGCAGGAGCGCGACACTCGCACCCAACGCACAGACGCACAAATACTGCAGCACACGCGTGTGCCACTCCATAAAGACGCAGACAGTCAAATGGATAGAAGGTGGGGATACGGCAGACTACGAACGACAAGCGTGGAGAAGCAAGAGGAAAGGGGAGATGATGCGGTCCAATCGGGTGGGGGAAGGAAAGGAAGGAAAGAGGCAGATGGATAGGGATGGAGAAGGACGCATAGGGGTTGGGTGGGGTGAGAAACGACGGAGAGTGAACAGTGGCGAGGGGTCGCTCCTCCAACCGAGGGTTGTCGTGCCGGTGGGGAGGTTTGACCTGAGCTAGTTCCCCTCCATTCAATCCACGGCCACAATATCGGTTATAGCGAGCCACTGTTGCCAGATTGTGCGCCTCGACGGCGGCGGTGGCGGCGTGTGGGTGGAGCCACGCGATAGAGGGAAAGGTCCCCCTGTAACATCACCACCGTCCTCTTCTCTCGTCCTCGTACATACTGCTCGATCCGAGAAACGAAGTACGTCTGCCGTTTCTCCTTCTCCGTTCCTCCAGTCTCGCTCTCTTTTTCCTCCCGCTCTTTCTCTTTCTTCCTTTCTATAGAGCGCACGTCCTCTCTTTCTGCACTACCGTCCTCCGTCTTCCGTTCTCGGTTGCTCCCGCGCTGTTGTTGTCGCTACCGGGACGCACGCAGACCCCTTCGAAACCGAGGTGCATGTGGCATTTCTACGTACGCCGCCCGGAACTTATGTACCAACGGGTATGCGTGCCTCTGTCGATAGTGGTATATCGTGTGTACATACTACTCTACGCTGTATAACCGATCGCCTCGAATGGGATGTTTAACGCGATCTTGTTACAAACAGGATCGATTAGTCGGGCAAATTGAAATTACTTAGACAATTTGCGGAGAATCTTGTAAATTGTCTTAAACCTGTTCTAATAAAAATCCAAGCCGTAGAAGATACCTTCATCGATAACATCGATCAATTTTATCATTATTTTATGCATCGTATCAACTTCCAACGTAGTACATTTTTTGTACGACGATTCTTGAAAAATTTCGAGGTTAATTTGTATATTATAGAACCTGTTATTTTTCCTTGAAATAATTTTTTGACGGTTTTATAGTTTTCACATTTTCGAAAGCACGTGCATTCCGTTAATACGTTTGGACGTATTCTTCGACAGATTCAAACGTAGATCGGGAATGTTGAAACGGGATTTCACGTTAAGTTGTACGAGCGCCTGTGCGCGTCCAATACACCGGCATGTAAATATATACGTGTACATATACAGAATGATGGGTCGGTTCACGCGTTATTTCTGTATTTGTGTGCCGATGAATACGAGGTTGCTCTTCGAGTCCTCGTTACGTGTCACGGATGTTTAGATTGATACGTGTGTGTATGTTTCAGACAATCACGGTCATCTCGAACGTCTTTCCAGCGGCAGCCTCGAAAGATCGGTCGCAGCGTTGCCTTGTCGCAGGCTACAACCATATCGATGTATATATGTACGTATAGATGAAATAGAATAAAACACAACGAATCGAATATAACTGTACTCACTTATAATTCTATTAGCGTTGTCACTCGCTTTAACCTTCACAACCCATTAACAATAATAATAATTTATATAAAGATAAACGTTATTTATATATTTATTTTCTAGACAATTCTTCCAATTATCTTATCCAATGATCTTTATTAAGATTATACACGCTCTTTTGACAATATTGATTAAATTATTAGTATAAGTATTTACAACTGTTATTACAGAAACTGATTTTGAATATAGCTTTAAATAGCTTCTTCTTTGTTTTGTGGTGTGACTGTGCGACCAAACCATTGTGCCCATAGTTTAAACCGACATTGTATTTGAGATTGTAGAAGTTTCGGACGGTTGCTTGGATATCAATCGGGCAGCTCCATTATGCATCACGAAGCTTACCCCAGCCGGCTCAAGAATAAACGTCGAGGAGGGTGTTAGCCCGAGTTCACCACGTAGGGGAAAGTTTAAGTATTTCAAGGCAGCGAACGTATTATATTGGAACTTTGAATTCACGCGGTCTTAATAAATCGAGGATAAAACGTTACGAGCGAATCAACCCGATAAATTAATCGAATTCCGTCATAATTTAGTCTTCATCTTTATTAAATAGAAAAATACACAGTGAAAATTGTCCTATCTACGATTACTTTATTACGTACTTTACTTATATATGTTTTATTTTATACTTTCGATTAAACCTAAAATAAATTTCAAACAAATTCCAAATCTAGGTTATACAGAATTTAAGTCTATGAAGACTTCTTCCTTGTGTTTTCAATTTCAAGATGTCGCCTTTTCTAGAAACTTTATTAAATTAACGTAGAAAGAAAGAATTCCCGAAATACTTACGAACGCATTACAAAATACTTTACACGTTATTAACATCTAAAAATACAATTGCCACTAATTCTAACAGATTTCGTTGTTTCGTTGCGTGATATTTGATTGACTTTAACCTAAAAAGGAATACGTGTGACCAACGAATAAAATTTTTAATTAGTAAGTAAAATTATGTATTCAAAATGTAACGTGTCGGTGTTTAAATTGTTAAACGCGATTCGAAATGGCACGTAAGGGTAATATATTATAATCGTGCGTAAAAATTGCTAGTACGTTGTGCAGCGTGGTGGCAAACAGGGAACTACAGTACTTTGGCGTGCATCGAGAGCGAAAGGGCCCTCATCCTTACACCACTTCACCATCCCACGCCTAAATCCGTGCCTGTGAGTCGTAACCTTCTCTCTCTTAGCTGTTCGTAGGATCGTCCTTCTCTTCTCCCTTCTGTTAATCGCCTTTTCCTTCTTCTTCCCTCGGTGGTCTCTTTGTTGCACTTGGAAACGCACGCGCGGGCTCTCACGACCGCATCGAGTTATCCAGTGGCGTCACCACAACGTATTAAACAATAGCGTTTACGCGAGCCGTTTAATTAAAATAATGCACGAGCGCTCGTCAATGAAACCCGAGAGAGCCAGACCATGATAACTTAGGAAATACGTTCGACGATAGAAATTAGAGGTTTGGAAACCACTTGCGTCTCCTTCGGTTAAAGAATTCGTGGAATGCTCTTAGCCATTTGAACGATCTCTGGAAACGCGATGAAAAATCATTCATTTTCTAATTGCATTAAAATACAGATATTTCCAAATTTCTTCCATGATATTTCGAACGTTGTCGTTGCCTTCTTTATTTATTCTGCTATCTACCATTTCGAAACATTCGACAAAATCGAAGTTCCATCATCCTTTCTATATCGTTTCTACTGTTCAATTTAAAATCAGACGTTATTTCGTAACAGCCTGTATGACGTGACTTTACTTGGAAAAAACACGGGGAATTTAAATTACTTGAATATAAAATATAATAAAGTTACATCCGATCATCATTTTGGAACGATGACAGGCATATGTAGGCTAATTATAATATTCAAGGGATATGGAAGTTTATAATATTACGTTACAAAAATGCCAGCATATTAAAGAATATTCGACGTTATGAGCCAGTCGAATAGACGATTCATAATGTGGAGTATATCGATGTTCAACGAATGCTGACGTAGTGGTTACCAAACGGAATGCCGTTCGCTTCCTCGAAAATTTCCCGGCCGAGAGGCAATAAGGGACCTTTACACAAAGGAAACCGAGGTTCTTACGCGTGGACGGGGTATAACGGTATGCTTCTTTTTTTCTACCTGTCACGACCCTTAAGTAAGAGCGGCGTACCGAGCCAGGCAAATGTACCTTTATTTGCTGTTGAAAATACCTGGATTTCCAAGCAGTTGTCCTTTCGACCGTAATGTTGTGTACTTGTCACATTAAAGGAAAACCGTTTATGTTGGGAATTTACAGGCGTTAGAGTGAAAACGTTGCAGTGTTAAATTCAAACCGAGTTATTCGAAGTGACGTTTGGTATTGAGCAAAGAATCGATGATAATTCGACGATTAGAGGCGTCAAAGGTCTGTGAAGATCTAGTTATATGTTTACGATTCATCGTGTTGGTGAGAAATGAACGTGACACGGGCTTCGATAATGATTCTTTCTCTTTTTCATCGTCGTCTTCTTCTGCTTCTCGTCGAAGGATGATGATGATCAGCGGTACGTATCGTGTCTACGATTACGCGATCGGAGACATGGGTGAACGAGGATTCGCCGGTCGCGCATTGTGCGCGGCAGATTATCGTAATTTAACTTTATTGCGAACGGTGACGTTCACCGCTTGGCTCAAAGGATTTGCACGATCTTAAATCCGCCACCGCGTAGCCAACTGCTCGCGCGCACGTTGCGCGCCAAATCGAACTGCCAACAAGCTGATTATTCGCGGCGTTTACCTCGCAATCGGTGGAGCGAGTCTTTGGTGGCGATCGCTGGCTTTGTCTGTTTTGAAACAATCTGCACACGAGTTCCAGGGATTATATTTTATTACACAGTAGGATTTTAAAGAGATTTAACTGCTTATATATGTGTAGATTAAGAATTCTTTAGAATATAGTATTTTGAAAAATATACTTTTGCTGTTTAAGAGTTCTATGTTAAAACGTTCTTGTTTACTCGATACAGTTTTAATGCGATTTTTAGAAATTGTATTTTATTGCAACATACGCTTTTTGCGATATAATCTTGTTTTGTAATTTTGTTTAGCGAAGAATCATTCGAAAGGCTAAGTTGTTCGCTGTGTTGTTCTGAAATATTGTTCTGAAACAAAGTAGGCGTTACGAACGTATATTGCATAAGAAATATATTCTTCTTAATAGAGTGTGTAATTTAAGCATGAATTATGTACTACTCGATACAACCACGCTATCACGTTTTAATAAGCTGTCTGTCTATTTGATAAAATAACGTGTTTTTATCGGGTCGATTTAATTGCCCGATCAAGTCACACAAGTAGGCGATCCTCCAATTATATTCTGTGTTGTTTCTTAACTATACGTACCATGATTACGTGTCGCAAAACGTTTTTCTTTACGTATTTCTCTATTTCTTTCTTAAGTAATTTCTTCTTACAATATATCCTACACTTTAAAAATTACATGTATTTATATTATTTACATGCTATTGGTATGTCACTTATACGTATATTACTACATGAAATTACGAAATATTTAACATATTAGAGATACAGCATAAATATTTCGATAAACAGACGTATATCAAGCAATATATCCGAGAAATTTGCGTAACTATGATAATAACAAAAACATAGATGTCTATCGTTCAGAGCTAAATCTTTTCTAATCTATACTGCGACGAATACAATTTTTTCAAACGAGTGTGAGATACGCGCAGTTTCTTCAATTATGCATACGCGACCTCTGATAGACGTCGTATAACGAAAACCGACGCTATAACTTTGTCGATTACGCGACGACAAGAGAATTCGTAGCTGGTATAGCAAGTAATTCATCAAGCGAAGCAAACTAAAAAAAATGTGACGTAGAAATATACGCGAACGATCGGTGAGAAAACTCCTTTTGCTCTGTGGGTCACTGTTGACTCGTAGTTTGGCCGATCAAGTTAAACCTTCTAATACGTTAATCGTTTCAGTCTACCGCGATTGCAGATAGAGTTTCATCACCGAGAGGTATTGCTTATGGCACGAGGCCTTAAATGGTCCTTCGCTACGAGCGATTTGATACTCGAGGCTATTTAGTCGCGCCGGTGTACGTTTTCTTCAGTTTTCCTGCATCCTTGCTACGCGATCCTTAGTTTCTCCCATAGTCCATTTTTAGTTCGTTCCCGTGGCGCTTTTATAGCGATACCACTTTCAACTTCAACGCGTAATGTCGTCAAGACTCTGTCCGAAAAATTGCCGATGCCTGCTCTCACGACAAATCACCTTCAGACACCTGTAATCAGTCTAATTTCCTCTCCTTCCCGTTCCGATCGTCGAACCGACTTTCCAGGCTTTTTCCTGGTTAGAAATTGTAAAGTTTCTACTCGACGTGTTTAACGCCGATCGAATTGCTTTTCATATTATACGATAATAAATCATTTCACGTATTCATCGGTATCGTTAGTAGTTAACGCGTTAACTGGCAAATTTATTTTCTAAAATGTTTATATAATTCCATAGATTTTGATCAATCTTCAATGCATGGTCCATTAAAATATGTTTATATATGTGTTATTTCTATAGAAAATATCTTCTTTATATTTGAAGATTGCGATCAACGATACAAAATTTATATAAGTTCTTTTTTGTGATTTCCACTGGTGAACTGTGTATGTAGGATACGTTAAAAGATAATCTTTTACGCGGAATATTACTTATGTAATAATAATATTATTATTGTTATTCCGTTATATTCGGAAGATTAAAATGCAATTTATATATTCGTCTTATTTAAAAATCTTAAAATAATTTGTAAGTTGCATATGTTGCGTAATATTGTCGACTTTATACATATCGTTTACACGAATTATGTGTTACGAAAGTTTTTAATTAGCTTCCCGCATCCAAGTCGATATCATAAACGTATGTGTCGACTCGGATTTGCGACGTAAGTATGTAAGGAACGTTTGTTCGCTTCCGAGAAAAAAGGTTGAAATTGATTATAGTTTCTTACTGTGATCTGAAAACTGAAAAGCCATAATTGTTAGAAATAGATTGCTTGGTAACGGTATAATGACGTAGAGATAAAATACAAGGGTACAACAGATAAGGAAATAAAACAAAAATTAAAGAACATAGACATACGTGTATGTAACTTCCATTATAAAGGATTAATCTGATAAAAAGAACGAGTCGAATTGTTTTAGAAGTTCGCCGAGTAATTCAGAACGCGAGTTCGTTAATTAATACGATTTAAACCAGCGAAGATAAATTTTGACCACGGTCAAACATTTATAGAAACATAAATAAAGTAATCTATAGAAAAGTTGTGGCAAAAATTTCATATCAGGACTCGTATGATTATCCAGAATTTCTCTATCAAACGAAAGCGGAACGTTATAATCTGTAAATTATAATTTTTCAGGAGGATCAACATTCTCCCAAATCTTTGAAGAGTTTTTCGAGGAGAGTTGATTTGTCGACACGCTGCATAAAAATCGCTGAATAAACGCGAACGTACCGAGTTCCGCGTTAATTATGCATTCAGAAATCCCCCTTTGTCATATCTAACCGAGAGAAAAGAAACGATCGGTTGCGTAAGTAGCGTCACATGTTCGACGCGTTATCGTCCTCATGCAACAATCGCGTATTCGCGAGGTAACGTCGCGACAATTACGCCGTTTCGCTCGATCAAGAATTCGTGCGATTTACATTCGCTCTTTGCTCGATTGTGTTTCACTCGTTCTATTTAACGAACGAATTTTCTTGTAGAACAGATTTCTTGCCGACATAAAGCTTGAATTTTACACAAAAATCGGGAAGATTTCATTTCTATATCTAATAATGTTATTTTCATTGCGTGTATACACGAACAAGTTGTTCTTATATTACAATTCTTCTATAACAAAATGAAAGTTGTGAGCCGTATTAGAAACATTTCACGGTTGTCGATTGGCAGTGAAATAAATAATACGTAATTATTATAGTGAGCGATCTTTGTTCGAGTTCGTAGGAGATATTCAATTATCTTCGCGGTTCAATCGACTGTGTCAACTGGGTACTAGTTGCTATTTTCTACGACGGTAAACAACGTCGTTGGCGATCAATGGCAACGAGATCGAAGGAGCCGACGTTTGGCGTTGGACATGTTGCGATGGCTATGACCTTTTCTTGGCAACAAATCCTGAACAAAATTTAGATTTCAGTAAATACAGTGAAGCGTGATAGGATAAAACTAATTGGTTTCCGATTCTTGCTCGTTATGCCAGGGCTTCCGAAACTTATATAAGGCGGAGCTCAGTTTCGAAAATGATAATTTTTCGCGATCCACTCGAAGATTACACGGAGCGTTACTACTGTGGAGAATTGATTGATAAGCAATTAAACATTGATTCAATGTAAATCTATGAGCTGACAGAACCTAGACGGAAATAGTAAGTCTCATGTTATATTTAGCCGAATCGGCTTTGAATCGTTTATCTGATGATTTTTGATAAGTAAAACTCTCCTAATCGATATGTGGAGTATTCTCACCTTTGAACATTTAATTTGATCCATCCGACGAAATCAGCTCGACATACATTTGCAGAATTTATGCGTTATATCATTAAAATGTATCGAATACGTGCGTATTTAGAAATTTATATAGGAAATTTTTAATGAAAAGCGTGGGGCGTTGTTTAATTTTCAATAATTTTCACATATTGCTTATTTGATC
Source organism: Bombus confusus (assembly GCA_014737475.1). Taxonomy (NCBI): domain Eukaryota; kingdom Metazoa; phylum Arthropoda; class Insecta; order Hymenoptera; family Apidae; genus Bombus; species Bombus confusus. The sequence goes on from JACXIV010000015.1 coordinate 3,228,417, forward strand.
TAATGTTAAGCAGGATTTATCTTGATTACGTTGGAAATGCTTAACTTGGATTGACGGTTCGCTAGCTTCAATGATTTCGTTGTTAATTCGAGTGTATCTGAACAACGTTCGTAAAGATAATGTTAAATAAGCTTGCGGTGTGTTGGAAATATCGGTCAAGGTAACGAGGATATGACGCGCAATGAGGTTACTCCACGAAATCGCTAACTTTTCAATAAGAAACTTCAAGGGTTTCCGATAATTACACGAACCGGGGGAAATGTACATTATATATCAATCCAAACCACGTATATAAAGTCGCTTCTTTATTATTTTAACGATAAACATACATAAATAGATTTAATTTGACATACATAATTATCGAAAGTAAAGCCTTTGAAAGCAAATGTAATATTAATTTCCATTTAATCGATTCCAGTGAAACGTCATATGTCCCAAGTACCTTAGTTTTCGTGTCACGAATGATCAAAGAAAATACGTTTCCAGATTCGTTACAAGACAGATATTAGTCACGATACTCCCATCTCGTCACAATACTAAGGAGATTTCAGAATATATTTTGTATAATACACATAATATGTTATAAAAATTATACATTTTCTATAAATGCATGATATAAAAAGCTTCTACAAGAATCCAAATACTTTCGTGAACCGCTGCGAGTCATTTCATATTGCTGCGATACATTATCCAGTCAAGAAGATACAACGATACATCCCCTAATTATCGTGAAATATTCGTAATCGAAAATTCATTTGGAATATTGCTGGCGAAATTTCAGGCAATACTCGGCTCGAAACTCGTTCCACGAACTTTAATACCACATACCATAATCCCTTTTATCGCTCAAGTCCTATATCGTCCTATATAGAACGCAATTTCCCGTCGCCACACACGTTGACGTCCTGGAATCCCGGCTAATTATCAATCCGGTAACAATATTTTGACATGCAGAGCGGCGGTGCTCGCGTGGATGCGCGCGCTCGCGCGGATAACGCACCGTGCGACAGAATGATTTACCGCGGCTGCGCACCAGAAGGCTTTCAACCTTCGAAGGACACCGCAGCGCACGCGCACAGCGCACCGATTCACCGTGCCGCTGGTACCTTAGCCGCGAACCACGTTTTCCCGCTCGCGATCACAGCACAGAAGTGGGAGGGGGGTATCATGTGCGTGTCGCTGCGCGACGTTCTTACGACGACGTGTCAAAGGTCAGTGTCGGGCTCGTAAAAGCGAACATTTCGCAGTGATCGTCGAACCTGCCTATCCGATCTTGTGGCCGGGATTTTTGATAGAATCGAAGTTTTGCGAGACGAGTAAGGCTAGGGTTCTACTGGATGCAACTACGATCGTGTACATATATAGATTCTTTTGAAAGTAGTTACGTCGATCTTTAGGTGCTTTGAGGCTGTGGTTAGTATTTGGACAAACTGGTTTTCCGACGAACGAAACATTTGAAGACCGCAATGCAGACGCTTACGTTGTAAGAATCTACATACGATATATTTGATTTCTTTGTAACGTAATGAGTTCGCCGGAACGCCAGGTTGTAAGAATCCACTATAACCAGAGCCTAATTCATCGGAACGACTGTTTGTCAGAACACGTATTCGGTGTAACCATAGTCTAAGAAAAGCGATTGTGGTTGTCGCTGAAAGGCAAGATTTCAGCAATCGGACGTCGCGATTAGCTAACGCTTAATTAGCGTTCACCGAGCGGAGAAAGGGACGATGGGGGCAGGATCGCGAGAAAGCCGCGCCGTAGTGGATTTGATAATCGCGCATGCGCGTACGGAAAGTCACTAGATTAGGCGTGCCGGAGTTACGAGTTTGATTTCTTTCTTGTCATTGTTGTCACAGGTTTTTTATGTTTAGGTTAGGTTTAGGTTAGGGATAGTTTTCAATAAATTGCATATATTAACACTACCGATACAATTGCCGATTTTTAATACGCACTTAGATATGTTACGCGTAGTTAATCGGAATTGAAGCAATCTGGTGAAAATAAACAAGTATGTGTAATTATGTTTCTGTCTCGATAAAACAAAACATTGATGTTACCAAGAACGTATGTACGTTTTTACTAATGGTGAAGGCGAAAAGTCCGAATCATCTCGATTGGTATGGCAATTCTAGCTTCTTAGCATTCTTAGATGTGAAAAGATGTAGCAAACATTTCTTAAAATTTCTCAAATCAACGATCATTTCATGTGTATATCAAATATGAGAAGATATAATAAAAAATTTTTAAAGAAGTTTAATTCCATGATTGTTTCATACTGTTCGTCTGGAGAGAATAATTTTGTCAAGAGTTAATTCTGTCGCGCATTTCGACTTGAGATAAGGTGACAATGCATGATTTGGAACAATGCAGATAAAGCGTAGTACAGTTTAACAATCTTCATTCCTCCATTTACTTAGCATATATCTAGATGGTTTTACCCAATCACAATTTGAAATGGAAATTCAATTCGAATTAAAAAAGAAAATGGAACCTTTGCAAAGACTTATTTATCTACCAAATACCACGACTATAATCTGAATATTTTATATATTTCCGCGTACTATGTGCGTCCTACGCATTTTAGCATCTTTAAGTTTCTCATAATGACGTAAAAATCGGCAGTCAACTTATGAGTTTTCCCTAGGAACTAAAAATGCTAGGGATCCTTAGGAACGTTACGAAACAGTCACCAACATTGCCGCGATAATAACCAAATATCCTAACCTTGCTTTATCAAGAATTAGCAACGGATTGCAAGCGATCGGCTAAATATTTGCTTCGATTAATCTGAAAAATACAAAGTTAAATTGAAAAACTTTGCCTAAGGAGCGAGTGGTTACTGGGTTGCAGCGCTTAACCTTTGGAACGAGCGACGAAGCTGCATCGAACTGCAGCGGCCGCGTACGCCCTCTTCCTAGCCGAATCGATATTCCCCAGTAATGCAGGTAATTTATTGCTTAACACTCTGATTACCATGCGAATAACGGGTGGTACGCGGATAACGCCCGTGTGTTGGCGTGCTTGTGCGTCGCTGACCGCCGCGCATAAATTTATTGTGCGTACACACGCGCGCGCGCGCACACACTGCGAGACAACAGGGGCTAAGGGGCATGATTTTCGAAATGACGAAATTCCACGTTGCCTTTGCGTCATGCTCTCCCTTTTCTCCGTTATCATTGGCCACACGACGATCGACGGTCACGATCACGCCGCCAGATTTCTATCAGGTAACGGTGTTTTGAAACCGTCAGATAAACCGTATCATCCGAAATTTTATCGCGTTCTGAATCATTCGGCACCGGGAAACGCCCGACTCTTTGTTCGAAACGGGTACATTGCAAGCGTTTGAATGAGAATTCGGTAGAAAAATCAAAATTCGCTGGCAACGTTCGCAGACCACGTTTGCACGTTCGCAGATCGCGTTCGCAGGTCATGTGCGCAAGTCTGCAGGTAACGTTCGCATGTTCGCAGAACAGATTCACACACGTTCGTGAGCCACGTTCGCAGGCAACGTTCGCACGATTGCAGGCTACGTTTGTACATTTACAGATACATTTGCACGTTCTCATGTTGCACTGTGCGGCATTTAAACGAAGACACGGGACAAGTGCATATTTCAAAAAGTGCACATAACGTGCAGTTTTCCCGAAACTTCATATCAGCCAATCCAACGCGAATAAAGGTCTGTTTATCGAATCTTTGTTAGTGTTTTACCTACTCCCTGGCTCGGTTTAGATACCTTGAATGATTATTTATTTGTTTCTTTGTCTAACCACATGCGGCGATGTTTAAGTAAATACTGCCGATGCTGGAAACAATCTTTTCATTTTTGTAAGCGTCACGCAGAAAGCGTTTTATTCTTCGTTTCGTTTCGTCAGATATCGTGCCAGGGATCTGGTGTTAACTTTCAAAACTTTCATGGAATAGCCGTGATCAGAAATCCACTCTTCGATCAAGTCGCGGTTACACTGAAAATGGATTTCACTAAGAAATAAAGAACTTGCAGTGTAAAGAGATGATATAACGATGTAACACAATAGCTTCTTGACATGGAGCAAACAAAATTATAGGATGGTTTGAAGCGTGTTGCTTTTTTAAAATTGCCCTTTAAAGAAAGAAATCAATTTTCTAATTGGAAGTTCAAATTACACGTATCTTTCCTTAAATTTTCCATATTTAAGGCGTAACAAACACACTAGATAATAAGAGTTAACAAACAAGAATGTATAATGAATGAGTAAGCCAATTTCCAAGCGATTAGATTTTCATGTACAAACGATTTTTGTTAATCTTCTACAGATTTAGGGGGATTTATTATTTATAAATTTTGTATCACTTACAGACAAATGATATCGAATAGTACGACCGAAATCAAACAATGATTATCTCAATTTTTGTCCATTGCGTGAAATTGCACGAAATTACCACACCTTTTCGAATCTTTGCTTCGAGCAGCTAGTGGATTTTAGAGAACGCATAAAAATGGTCGATCTGCTATTGGTATTTCTCTGTCGTAATATTCAATATAACTGGAGATCTTTAATTTTTTAATTCAGTTTTATCAGATCTTACTTTTTTTTAATTAAATTTCGAAGAATCTACTTGTTGTATTTTAATGGTTATTAATTTCTATCCTTACCGTGTTTCTTTGGAGAACATGGAATAGTAATTTTTCATCTTTACCTCTCTTTATATTATCACGGTTGATGATTTAATTCTTATATTTTAACGATTTAGTAATTTCTCTTAACGATACGCGATATTTTTGTATAATGGTAGCTAACAATCTTAATGCTTAATCTGTCCATAGTATCATGCTTGTCTCAGCATTTCTTCCCTAGTTGCGCATTTTCGTAACAAAAATAGGTCATAAGAGAGGAGAGAGTGTATTTCAACACCCTGTGCTGGAAAAAAGCTCTCCTATTTTTATTATTCACGCCTCCCTTATTTATTTATTTACCAAACAGAATGTACTCTTCACGGCACAAGAATAGCACGTGAAGGCTAATCGCTCAGAACTTAGGGAAATACCACGTATTAGGTACACTTCTACCAATATCAAGGTATTAACAAAAGATACTAACAGAACGCACGAAATGAATCCAACCTGGTCTAACCAACGACCAGTTAGGTCACAAATATCCCAAAATAAATTAACGACAAAACTATCAAAGGGTTCAAATGATTTCACATCGTTCGTCTTCGTAATTATTCAAACACGTAGGGATTTTAGGCAAAATCATCGTTGAATTCTATTAAAACGGAAACACCGTTATACCTGCTTATTTGTAATCTTCTTAGTACAGTATATCTAAGTACAGATAAGACTTTGTTCGTTCTAGCGCACATCTGTAACCGATTATGTACACGTCGCAATTCCCTCTAATAATGTTCAAAATCGATAATCGTATTTCGTTAGAAGCAGGATTCCAGTATCGACTGCAGTTCTGGAAAAATGAGATTCACGGGGAGAAATTTTATCGACTCTTTGGCCGTTCAACATTTTCCATACGGACACTGGAGCTCGATCGAAAATGTACGAGAGGCCATTCATTCGACGCCGTTAATTTCAATATTTTGCTTTATCAGTGAACTTTATCCGCCTCGGTGTCGGTATCAAGACGAGGGACGATCGTTCGAGTATGTTCGGACACGAAAAAAAGATTGTTTGCTTTACGGCCGCAAATAATAAGCCCGAGTCCGCTCATTTGCAAATTGTCGTCGCCGTTGCATCAGGCGTTCCGTCAGTCGGCGGCGGCCTGCAAGGTTGTCGCGGGCAAGTCGTTGAGGGTGACAGACTTATACGGTAGGAAGTTAGTCTTGACCTGTAATTTTAATAATGCCGACGCCGAGCTTCTCGAACCGCGTCGTTCATCCTTCCTGCACGGCTCGTCCAACGACTGTCCCACAGTGTTCACTGTCTATCGAAGAATCGCATAGGCGTTCAGCTTCCATCGTTACCTGTCGTATCGTAAATTTTTCTCAATATGCCTACTTTGGTTTCCTGCTCGATGAATCATAGGAATCGAGAACAAAGGAGTAGAAAACTATGGAAAATTTTAATCCTTTTAAGCAATTTTATGGAGAAAGCGAGGTAGTATATTTTAAATGTCGATAGTAGCGTTTCTTGGAAAATGTGAGATTTTGGTTCGCCGAAGAGGCTAAGATCGTTAATTATTTCTGGAGCTTTCGTTATTGGAAAAAGTTTAGCCATTTGGTTGTTATCTTTTTCCACGTTTGTTTTATTACGCTATTTTTTATAGTATAGAGGTATAAATATATATTTTATACAGTATATGTATGTATAGAGGTATATCGAGTTTACGATAAGAATGAATTTTCATAAGTGGAGTTACGGGACGAAATTAACACGTATCGATCCTTCGCGTTATAGAAAAAATATGTTACATTATTCTTTAAGTGTCTGATGGAATATTTACTTCAATAGACGCTTCTACCGTAAGTAACAAATGCCTATTTATGGACGTGATGTATAGAATGAGTCACAAAATCCGTACCCTCTTACGGCAAGCTTTATTCCCCTTTGTCGTCATCAAGGGATGATAGTTCGGTGAAATACATACTTTCAATTATATCGAATCGATATTTTCTACTAAATTTGTACTTTGTTATATGCATTGGCAAATTAATTATACGAACAGTCTGCAGGCTGTTAATATTTATGCAACCTTAATTTTAGTTATGTCGTTCCCGTCATCGTCAATTATTAACGCTAACGCTGCTAATTTTTTATGTGTACTCAAATATACCTACTCATTTAATCATATTAGGTACAGTTAAAACAGTACGATAGGAAAACAAAGAATCAATATTTAATTTTGCAAAAGCAAAATTCCGCGTTCATAGTAATTCGTAACGACGAAGATAATAAGTAATAAACAATGGAAAATAGGGTAGATAACGAAGAACGTATAATGAAATTGGAAGAACAAATTTTTACTCGTACGTTTCTCGAAAATACCGATTTTATCCTAATACTAAACTAAAACCACTAAACCTAAAACCTACAAAGTACGCAAACCTTCGAAAACTAATCTAATTCGCGAGTCTACAAAATTTCTATCAAGAATCGTAAATTTCGACGTTAAAGACGAATCTAATGAAACTTTCCTAAACGTCGATCCGCAATACCGAAAATTTCTCACCTACCCTGTTAATCTTCCCGATAAGAGCGAAACGCGAGTGTGTAATGGAACGAAGAGTGGAAAATTAATCGCAGGAATGGCGGAGAAAAATGCCGGAGATTGGTACGGGGGGCAAATGAAAAAGTTTTCGACCACCGTAACGAGATAATACAGGCAAATGATTTTGTGGATATTGCGCGGCTCTACCTAAGTACACCCTGCAGATAAACATGAGTTCACCCCGTGTAAAAGCCCCCGTTCTCGCTGCTGAAATAGGGGGATGTTTAGCAGAAGCGGCAAGGGATGATTCAAGCACCCGGCCACCGACTGGCTCCCACTCCCTAAGCTGTGAGCTGTCCATTCAGCCGGTGCTGTTAGGGCCGTCTTTCAAAGTGGGCTTTGTTCCAGTTATTGGTATATATACTGCGCAGTAACCAACCAGAAGAGAGAGAGAAGTTTCGTCTTTACAAAATCTTCCGGAGACGAAGGAGGCTACCACCTCTGCTCACCCCCTTCCCTTTTAACGGGATTGCAACTCGCAAATTCCATTTCTTCTTTCACCCTATGCCTACGCGAGGGTTTAATTAATCGGAGAGTACTTCTGGCGTTTCTGGTCGTCGTCAGTGTTTTCGAGTTGCGCGTAAATAACGCACCGTTTGGAAAGTGCTGGATCTTTCGATCGAGATGAATCGACTTAAACGGAATAAAATTGTAGCGAAGCTCGAAGATCTTCGTAAATGTTTTTTAAGGCGACGCCACTACGTCTAACGTTGTACTTCCCTTTTTTGTAGTTTCCTTGGTTACTTTCTCGCGGCGCGTAACAATTTTCTACGCAGTTTCAATCAATCGTTTCTGCTTGCTTTTGTCTCGGCCGCGATAAACGCGCGTTTAGAAGTCGCCGGCGTAGGTGCTCGGAGCTGGTGTTCGAGATGTCGGTGTTCAAAGAGAAAGCGAAACGAAGATAGATAATAGCAGAACAATCGAAGAAAATACGCAATTCCCTGTTCACGAGATTGTATCGAAGCTCGAAGTAGTTTGGCGATACATCTCTATAAAGAAGGATTTGCGTAAAAGTACAATGCGTGACTGGACACCGTTTCTACGTGTGTTACTCTTCCTGCTTTACGAACGCCAGTAGACCTATTGCGCCATACAAAATCTATCAAACGAATAAACGTATCGATTCCCTCGTATACTTTGAATTCTAAAAGCGCTTCGACCTTTTAATCTTCTTTTTAGCTCTCAACCATTATCGTTACCTTTGCTTACTCTCTACGTGTAAGAAGGATGTAACGTCTATTTTGACTACACGAACGTAATATAATGAAAATGAAACGATGTACCTAACTCCGCCGCAGTCCTGGAATTTCTATGTCCCAGTATCGCGATCTTGTTCCAACAAAGCAATAACGTAGATCTTTTAATATTTCAAGGAAGATTTTAGCGCAGGACCGAAACGAGATATCGTACGTCTGAACAAAGTATTACACGGACCATTTACGTTCTCCTCGAACGTGAGAAATATTTTAACAACGAAAAAAAAACCCACAATTACCCGAACGGTCATCAAATAACGTCGGTAAATATTTCAACGAGAAAGCACAGGCATAGTTCATCTGTCCAATTTACACGGTCTTCGCAGTGAAATCCACTCGAAACAACGACAAGAATCTGACAATCGTCGAAATAACCCAACGTCCTCTTACGAAGATCCAGTCTACATCCATTCTGCCATTAATCTAGCGAAACCACCCTCCTTACGATTCCTTTCTTACGATTCCTTCACGCAAAACCTCCGAGCTGAGTGTACATAGAGTTCTTCCGACTCTTCGAAGGCGATTAGAAACGTTTTGTCGGATGCAGCCACCTGACCAGGTCCATTCATCGTCATCGTAAGCGAGCTTTTCTCCTGTTCGTTGCATCCTAATAACCGAACCGCCTCCTAAACGTGCAACAACGTCCTCACCGTCTTTTCATCTCCGTTCGAAATCCACCCCTTTTCTCGTTCTTTTCTTCGTCGAGTTCACGCCTAATTTACCGACTGGCCCAAGCATTATGGATCCAGACCAACCGGCGCAAATAATCACATGGCGCATTGTCGTCGTCGTTGCACGCCTCTCTCTCTCTCGATTTTAAGCGAATCGCGAGCGTCGGAGTAATTGGATCGCGACACCACACCGACAGAAACGTCGAGGAACGTGCATGCCGCCGGACTAATTGGGGGAGGCTCCTGTTTCTGCTATTTTTTTTTAATAAGCGGCCGTCTCCGATTCTCACCGCGGCGATTTTTAGATCGGTGACAGAGAGCACAGCATACGTGACTGTTACGTGAAAACCCGTTTCTGACGACTAATTGCGAACGTTGGCCAGCAGACTCGAAATTTTTCGTTCGCGCCCGACGAATCGCTCGACTTGACCAGTCTGATTGGTTCCATCGTCCGCCTCTCTCGATCGATACGCAAGTTCTTCCGCCTCCGAGGACAACTTTGCTGCAGGATGACGCTGGTACACTGTGGCACTGACGACGCTGCTCTTTTTCCTGAAGGCTATTCTTCGGATAATGGTCTCTTGGAGTTTTCGATATTGGCAACGATAACTTTAGAAAAATCGAAGTCGATCAATTTGAGAAGCACGCGTGTTAGAATACATCGACTATCAGAAAGCTTAGGAACCTTCCAAACGACTCTGTAGCACTTCCTATCTTGTTTCAACATCGGTGGACAAAAACGTCGCAATTTCGTGAGACACAATCGTGTCTGACAGGATCAACGACCGGATGTAACGCCTATATACTGCGGGATAAGTCTGCAGAAACGATGAAACATATCTAATGCGAAAGTTACTAACACGTGCACGTATACGAATAAGTTACACAGCGAGCGTAGACTGTGTTCCAGTTGCTGCTGTAACTTCACGACGCCGAGATTCGATTGCAAGCGCGAGAAGCAATCGCGAAAATTCGAAAATGTCGTCCGTCTGCAGCGTGAAATGGAGAACGGGCGCGGACAGGGCAGATTTGAAAGCAGCGAAAAACATCGAACGGTCCCCGAAACAGGAAAATGATAGCAATTGTGCGAGGACGGAAATTGCGTTCTGGAGCGAGATCGAAGGGGCCCTCCCCCCGTCCAGCGAGCGAAATAATCCGATGAAATTCCATGAAACGGCTCCTTGTTTGTCGTTACAAAGGCTTCTTTGCCGAACCAGGATTTTTTGAGCGACGTTCACGAACCCGCGTTGTCGATGACGCAAAAGCCGAGAGACTCGAAAGAGGCAGGTTGCTGGGAAAAGTTGAACTTCTCGGAAGGAAAACGAGTCTAACGTGGGAAACATTGTTGAGAATGTTCTTTGGAAGAGGGAAACACATGCGGGCTCTGTTTGGTAATTTAGCGGAGCATCGTTATTGGTAAATGGAAAGGTATCGATTGAATCCACTGGGACGGTCTGGTCAGTTGATTAGAGACAATAATGAAATACGAAGGAGGGGAAAATATTTTGGAGGGAAGGGAGAAACGACAGGGAACGGAGAAGCTTTCAAAAAAATTAGAAGATACGAGTTAGACAGAAACTTGACTACGTGAATAAGAGCCGGAAAGATCTTCCTTATTAGCTGCTGAACATCTCGAATTATTTAAAATCTGTACTTGTTCTTATCCTTAAATTTCTTCGCAGATTTAGATACCAGGTTTGGGTTGAACTGCAGTTTACTTTTTAAATCTGTACCTGTATTACGTGTACATACGTAGGGTATGTGTATGTGTGTGTGCGTGTGTGCACTAAATAGTAAAATATATTATCATCATGTTTTTTAACAGACTAGTCGTTCGTAGTCTAGCATCGTAATCTGGCGACTTCATAAGAAATTGCTTCTAATTAATAATTCATCGTTAGTTTGTATACTCTAGTAAAACGCACATACTGTTACTACAAAATGCATCGTACAGTTGAATCTTCTCGTCGATTTAGGTATAAAGTTTTAATTAATTCCGCAAAATTTATACGTTCGAACTGTGTCACGGATTTAAAGCCAAAATTTGATAGTTGATAGTCCAATTAAGAACTTAGAAACAGGAAAGAGCAGGGAAAGGAACGTATTACTTTCGTTCCGTTTGAAATGGGGTATTATCTATTCGAACTTAACCGTATCCGTTGGTAATCGATATTTTCCTGTCTCTAGCCATGTCCTACGAGCTGATCTATTGACCGCAACTATGAAATTTTGATACAATATGTAAACTTGGAAAGAGAAGCGAAGGAAATTTCACCGCTTATTTGGTATTCTAATTCCAGAGTGATTTCCTGGTCTAGCGAAAAGCAACGCTTTCGACATTTATTCGACGCTTTTACGAAATTTATTATCAGAATCGATTCGCCGCTATTCCAACCAGCGCCAAGTCACGGAAATAATACTTTTCCATGAGAAAAACGCATTTCCGTGTCGCAAGAGAAAGATATTACGGCAAAGACTCATCGAATTACGAAATAAGGCGAACCATTGGGGAAACTGTAGTTAATAGTCGAATTTAATTTATATCGACGTGTGGCAATCCAGACATTTTGTTATTTTAAATTAGTTGGAATTCATTGCTGGTTAAAGATCATTGTCATAGATATTTCGAAACTGTATTTTCAACGCGTTCATCCTTTGCAATGGAAATTTCCCAAGTTCGATCGAATAACTTTTGCCGATTTGAAATCGATTGAGATCATCTGGAAAATTGTATGCTTCGTTTATAATTCTTTCTCGTTTCTTACGAAGATATCGTGCATATCATTGTAATTATCCTTACAAACATCTATACGTCGATCGTTGTTTCACATTTTCGAAGTACTTGGAAATTTGTATAATTATCTCTTCCGAACTATCTGATATCTTTCCTCGAACCTTTCGTCATTATCCGTGTTAAACGACTTGCGATATTTCGATCCACGTAACAAGTTGCTAAGAAGTTTCTAACTATCGTCCCTCGTTGCCGGTTAATAATGATTCCACGTTAATAAATAGAAAGCGTCAACGATATGCAGCAACGGAACACGAAAGTCATCTACGCCTTATCTAGGCCGTACTGACAAACAACTTGGAACAAAGAGAAAGAAAGCGACGGAAAAACCGGCAAGAATATTCTCCAACAATGCCAGCCTTCTCCCGTTTTCTTACCGGGAATTCCAGTTTTTCCCCGTAACCTGTATCTCCTATGAGTCCTTCGCCTCTCTTCAGAGGAACTCAGTTTCGTTTGCGTCATCGACAAATCGGTTCTCGAGTGGAAAACACGGATGCATTCCCTGGAACAGCGAGAGTCATGGCTTCCTTCGAACCGTCGTCTCTCTGCACAATATCAAGAATAGCTTGGTTCACCAATCCGAACAACGATAATCAGCAACGTGGACAGCAACGGATACGAAACTCCATCGAGAGAATAAGGATCGAACGTCGCTAATAACTCGGTGTTGGCGATGCTGAAGATTGAATGTGAAGGGGGTGGCTGAGGACGGATAGAGGAAGGATGAAAGAACAAAGCAAACACGCGTCCAAGATGCTCGAGGAGGGAAGAAAAAGATTGGCCTGCTGTCTTCCTTTTTTCCTTTTCTCTCTTTGTATACGTACTTATCTAGGTATATATACACGAATCTCGCGTATACGGAGAAAGCGAGGCGGAGAGAGAGAGAGAGAGAGAGAGAGAGAGAGAGAGAGAGAGAGAGGGAGAGGGAGGAATAAAGGAAAAGAAAAGTGGAAGAGGGCGGGAGAGAGGGACGGGGGCGAGTGGATTCCGTCGCAGCGTGGAAAAGTATGGCGAAGAAGGGACGGCAGGCAGAAAGCACGGAACTTTTCCAAGAAATGGGAGAACAGGGCGCGTCGAGGCGTCTGAAGAGGAAAAGGGACAAAGTAGGGAAAACGTTAAGGGGAAGGAAGACGGAACGAAGCGGGGGCGAGAGGGAGAGAGACGCTTATGCGGGTCGACGCCGCGATGGAAAAGGAGAACGTAGAAAATGGCTTACAGAGACGAGAGGAATGCGATTTGGGTGAAGTAGAAGGGAAAAGAGAGACTCTCTCTCTCTCTGTCTCTCTCTCTCTCTCTCTCTCTCTCCCTCTCTCTCCCCCTGTTTCTCTCTCTGCTGGAAAAGGAGCGGAAGCTTCTCCGGTTGCATAGGTGGAAAGAAGAGGGACGACGACGTCGACGACGTCGACGACGACCACGACGACGCGACGGCTACGACGACGAGGAGAGAAAATGGTGGAGGTCGCGGCGAAGGCAGGGGAAAGAGGGAAACCTTTCACGAGTCGAGTGTAACGGGGGTGCAGGTTTTGGTTAGGGGTTAGGATCGTTCGGCGAGAAGGGCCTGCTATGGTTGAGTCAGAGAGAAAGAGAGAGAGAGAGAGAGAGAGAGAGAGAGAGAGAGAGGAACGAGATTGAGCTAAGGCTAGAGAGAAAGGAAACAGGGTCTATGGAAGCACATCGGCCGAGAAAGTGAGACAAAGGGACGAAGAAGAGGTACACAGGGTGTTTGAAAAGTAACTTCCTGGTTTTACCTCGATGTAACCGAAGGAAGGCGGCAGGAGAGGAATTCGAGCCGAGTGGTGGCTGATTTCGAATTTTTGCGCTATTCTTGCATATTTCTCCTTTTCTTCTCTTGCATGGCGAGATATTTTATTCGTAAGATAAGACGTTTGTTCGTTTTGTATCTCTGGTCACTTCACCCATGTAACTTTTGCTCGTCGTTTGGGTTGGGAATTACCTTTTTCTGTACAAACGCAGAGGAACAGTATAATACGTGCAGTGGCTATAGAAAGTGTTTGCGTATCGTTTTTATTATAACATCTAGACGTTAATTAAACGAAGTCGAAGCGTATTAAGGTTTAATATAGTACGTTCGTATGACTGTAAAAATTTGAAAATGAAATGCCTGATGAAGAAAACATTTTGTGTTTAACGTGTAGAGGAGCTTGCAGTAAGTTAACACGCTTTGTACAGTTATACAATTACGCTTACAGAGTTTTCGATACTTGATCACAAATAGGCTAAAATACACTTGTTGGTTCCACTTCCGTATACAACCCCAGCGGAACAGTAAGATGCGATAAAGCGTTAATCGGATCGCGTCGAGGTACATCTACAAGCTTGTCAGTCTCCCTTAATTAAATTGCACCTATATAATTCTTTGATATTACGATTTTATAAATCTTCGCCCATAATGAATTGAATGAAACGGCGAAAGATGGCGAAGGCTATTACGATTGGCAATTATAACAACGATTTAATTACGTATGCCAAGTAGGTGTAAGCGAACGTTAAAGAAAACAGAAGGGTTAAGCGATCGAGTTATCCACAGGCAAGTGGCGGACAGATCGGTTTTCGGCGACCACGTTAAAGGTATTGAACTATTATTTCATTGTTCCACGTTATGTAAACTATATCCGTTACGCAAACGCGTATTGCGTTTCTATCCCTCGAGGGAAAATGGAAAGACTGGATGGCCATAAAAAGAGGGTAGGCCGCGCAACCCGGTGAAAGGGATATTATCGAAGAAAGAAAGCAACTTGATTTCGTCGTATTTCGAATCGATTACGATACTCACGTGTCGTTAAATATTTCAACGATTAGTCTCCTTAGAGCAGTGCAAATATAAAGCGACGCAAGCGCTAGAACGTCGATACCAGAGAAGCTCTAACCAACCCCTCTCGATCATTCGTGGCTCGCAGTTCTGAAATTTTGATTTTTAAGTCATGTTTCGGCAAACGAATCGAAGCGATCGAATTCTAACGATATTCGCAGGACGTTCGAAGAATCGGACAAGCGAAAAGATTCGACGCTGTTGATAGTCCAAGAAAGTATCTAATACGGGGCTGGAACGAGTGATCGCGCGTCACTACGTAATCGAAGATCGCGGGAAGAACACGGCGAGCACGTAGCTGTTGATTTTTTTAATCCGACGTCGATTTACGGGCGAAGAAGAATATTCTGACATTCTACGGAGTTTCAGGGAATTACGAAGTTTCGTAGAGTCTAAGGGTACAAGCATTGTGACAAACAATATACTTCGTTATCTTCAATGGTTTAATATCGCGATTCGTAAGGTGGAAAAATATGTGTTCAGCCCCAAAATCGAACAAACATTTTACCAACGTGCAATTAATTAACATTTGTCGAATATTAGAAACGTTCTTCCGTAACGAACGCGAGCTAGCTTTATCGTCCTGTTCTCCTACAGTCCTCGATTCTTTCGTAGGTTGCTGAAACGTGAAATGTCTTTCACACTTAGACAAATGCGATCGATTTAAAAGCGACCGAAAGAGCGTAGCGAGTTTAAGAAGGAAACGAGACGTTCACGCTAGAACGCGAGACCGATAACGAAAAGTTCGTATGTTGTTAGAGTAACCCAAGAAGACACGAAATTCGTTTATCGACTTCGTTTCGTCATTTTTGCGCGTGTGCGCGTAAACCGTAGCGATACGTTTCGTTAACGCGGATAACAATTTTATCGCGAAATAATGCAATCGAACGAAATAAATCTCGCCAAAAATATTTCGCATTTATTGGTAAATATTTTACAAGCGCGGCGTTGCTTCAAAAGGGATTCGTATGATCGAACGTTTTTTTTAGGAAACGAAGATTTTATCGCTGGATATGACTGTGATTGTTACATCGTCCGAAATATTTAATACTCGTGCTGTACAGAATGTTTCACAGAATTTGTTGTTAATAATGGGAAAAAAAACATATTCTACCAACAAGCTTTCTTCTTTACAGGTTTCTGTTGCATTTTTATGCCGATAGCTGCGAGAAGAGCATGGGGATAGTTTTACGAGCGTGCAATAGTTTAAAGTAAATGGTTCAATATCTGCGAGCATCGGTTCAATGTATTTTAAATTCAAAGAAATACGGAATTCATCCCGGAAATTTTATTTCAATATTTTTCGAGTACAGAGAAATATAGTAATTTAAAATGTAACTTGGCTACACTGATCGTTATCTGTTAGCTGCGGACTGTCTACACAAATTTTCGAATTTTCTCTCAAGTATTACTGTGTCCATAATAAATTACCACGAACGTCTCTTCAATTCGCGGAAAAGAATAATTAAATACGTACACGTTGCTATTAAATAATTATTAATTTAATAAAAACGTTATTATCGAACCTGTTTCAAACTTTCATGTGAAAAGCATAGATAGATAAAGCATATTCTCCTGTGAAAGTTTGTTTTATCGTTTCCTTCCAAATTTCACAAACGAAAATAAAATTGAAAATTCATATTTTTCTCTTTCGCGTTCATAGATATCTCGTTGATTCATAAACTATAGCTTTCAAATATTTAATCAATACTGTCCATCTTCCACTTTCTGCATACAGTTTGCTTATCGGTTTCTTGCATTTCCACTGGTTTATCGATTTAATTGAATTTTGTTGCGTTGACAACTATAAAAAGATTTCGTATATAGAATCGGAGTGAAACATCCTGTACATCGATTTCGCTAACGCACACAGTTGTTCGTTATCTGTGTCCATCGATAGCCATTAATTTCGTAAAAGAGTGCGTGATACAAATTCAATAAATTTACCCCTGCCGATATTTCATTACAGAACGTGATAATCTGCCGTAACACCTGCAGCTGAATCAAAGAATCCCTTGCGCGTGTTATTATTATTGTAGGCTACATTCAATTCCAAAATGAAATTAATCTGGAGAAAAAAAAAGCGTTCACCGTTCTCCTACAAACATTTGCGATAATTAAAAATCGCTCAACCCGGACAGTTCAAAGTAAACTCGAAAATTCAGACTCTATAGATCTTCAAACTCCGCTAGTATATTCCATCGCGAATCTCTTTTTCTTTCTCCAAATATAACAACGATCGTTGCAACAACGATTATTCCTCGCCACGAGGCTATTTTCCGGATATTTTATAACTGTATGGGAGTTAGATTTGAAACAGACGAGCGACGCAACATTGGTGAAATTTCGATTAGACGATCGTGCAGATTTCTAGTATACGATCGGTCGTGAAAGTATCTCTAGCGATCTTATTTAAAATATAATGTTGAAATTACACGCAATACGCAATTAAATAATAATAAAAATTATAATCGTCGATGTATGATGTTTGTTTTCCTTTCTGCGAGATCATCATCGTACAACGAGATAACACATATCCACGGGAAATAGATTTTTACGTGAAATATTCGCTAATTGAATATTTCACGAATATTCAATATTTAATGGACGAATGTTTAAGGAGTCGAATACATTCGTCTTGCGATCAACTGTATTTTTAATAGCACAATGTGCTAGACGAGAGTGGAAACTAGCTATCGCGATCTAATCATCGAAACGAATCAAATGGCGACGTAAAGACGCCAGGAGCAACGAGCGAGCGATGTTGGAAAGATCGACCGGATGACGCGCGTGAAGATATTGGACGTAACGACGCATGTAAAGATATTGGACGTAAAGGTGCACGAGCCGCGTGTTTCGACTTCGCACCGTGATGCTGTGCCATTCAGCGAATTTATATTTCTAATGAAACAGCGCACAACGACGCGAGGTCTCGCCGTTGCAACGCGAATATCTTTTTTCCGCGTTACATTTTTAATTTCAATTTCAGATTGAATTCGTTCTCTCGAACGCTTCAAAGACACCAATAACGCGTCGTAATTAAACTGACACAACGATCAAACTTTCTTTCGTCAAATTCTTACGAATACAAAACACTATCATCTGATTTCGAAAGAGTTGTATCTTCGAATCTATTTAATTATCGTCTTCCGCAACTGCTTCGTATATATACGATGATTAGAAATCTGTTCAGCCATGAGACGATATAAAAGTGAGGAAACGGACAAAAGCGGGCCGACGTGTCGCATTTCCCTCGCGTAGCTTTCGATCCATTTAAGCGGTATATATAATTAGCTAATTGAACAGCGTCACCATTGTGGTATCGCAACAATGTTGCATCGCTCGTTTGCATGGAGCATAAAAGGAACGCTTGTTGAGTAGTAGGTCATCCGTTTGCACGCGATACGGTTGGTACAAAAACACCGCGCGAACGATGTGTTTTTAGAAACGGAGGCATGAGACACGCATCTTCCAATTGATTCGCGTGGAATCTTCTCACTTGCGGCATACTAATCACCGTGACGATGATCTCGCGCCCCGGGGGTTACGTGCTAATTTGTTCCACGCTCGACGATGTTCTCCGCGCTCGTTAACGCCAATGTTCCGTCCGATGTTCCCTCAGAGGGTAAATACCCTTGTCCATAAATAGTAGGATTCTTCATAGCAGGAACGAAGCAAATCATTAGAAAATTACGACGAATCGTTGGTACCGTTGAGAATGACTGTTTGAAATTTTGGAGTCTCAGGACGTTGTATCGTGTTTCACATCGCGTTACAAATCTCATCGATCATATATACCAAATTATATTTTCTATTTTATAAATATAAATATATATATATAAATATAAACATAAATATATATATATATATATATATAAATATAAACATATATAAATATATAAATTCGATACTTTACCCAAACCGGCCTTTTTCGGTTTAATTTAGTTTTGAGATAAAAAACGTGTTCTTGTCGTTCTGTTGGATATTTGAAAAATATTGGTTTATTGTCGAAGTATCGCTCATGGCGTTGATCCTTTTCTCTTAATTTCTGCGTATTTATATTCGACCAACTTCTATCTTCGGAAGAACTAACACGGCGTTTCCTTTCTCGACCAATTACACCGAAATATTTCCTTTTTTAATCACCGAGTAAACCAACATTGAGATTGGAAAATCAACAACAATGGACTAGCACGTTTTCTCGTACACTTCTTCGTATTAATAATAAGATCAAGCTTTATCCTTGCCTAATTTGGTATAAATTTCCCCGTTGGCGTCTCTATGAATCGCGCGACTATGCAGTTAACGCGTCATTGTTAATTCGTTATTATCCCAGAACTATAAGAAGCGACTTTTACAGACTTTATCCACGTGCTTCAGAGTACGCGATAATTCAAGTTAATTAACAGGTATCCACAAATTTTGTGTCGATTTCAGCGATTATTACCGATCGAACTGTTTATGAAAATTCCAATTTCCATGCGTAGAATTGTGAAAGAAAGGGAGAAGACCTAACGTAGCTTTGTCTCATCCTCTAAACGTTACGACTAGATTCTCTGCTCGAAATATTTCGTGAATTCTCTTTATCTTGAAATTTCCAATAATTGCACGAATAACAACAACGATAATAATCTTTTCGTAATCCTTATCCCTGGTGTTTCAAATTCTACGTGGTGCGAAATTATATACGTTAAAATTTGAGCATAACGTCGAGGGTCTGCTGGTAAGCGTTTATTCACGCTTCTTCGACCAACTTTCCATCTGGAAGGCTTCCGTTCCACGGTGAACCGGATAACCGCGAAACGCATCGCCGACGAGGAGGTTCCGATTGCGTGCTGCCATACGGAATCGGTTCGATGGGATCAGCGCTAAGGTTTCGTGCGTGCAGAGCCTCGAGTGGGATCGTTCGTTTGCCGGATTAACTGCTAATTTGTGTTACCTTTGACAACTGACTGGTGTAATTGGCGTTAAAGCGGGAATATTAAATTAGGTCCATGAAAGATTTTATCGTCGCATTGTTGTCCATTTTTCTGGTTTCTCTCTTTCGTCGCTATATATTTATAGCCGTGCGAAACAAGTTTACAGAAATGGACAGGGTTTTAAAACGTTGCGAGGTTACAAGGTTTGGGCAACGATTTACAAAGGGATGGAAAAATTAACGCGACGAACGAGGATCGAAAGATTATGGAAGAAGCAGGAGTATAACACGTTGATATTTGATAGCTGCGAACAGATTGATTCGTTTTAGCCTTCCTTGGAAGAGACAAGTTCGCACGCATCGGTTGGTACTATCGTTTAAAATTTGTAATAATTTCAATTAATACGCGTTGTATTTAAATCTTGACTTTCTATTAACTATTTCGTTGCTCTATTCGCATCCGTAATTTTAAATAAGAATCAGTACGCCAATTTCGTAATTTACGCGAGTACCTCGAGTGAGAAAACACCTGAGATATTTATCCACCTCCTTTTGATTCTAGAATTACAGACGAGCGTGGCATAAAACTTGCATGAAAGAGATGGAAACGAAATACGAAGAAATATATAATGCGAGCTTTCATCGAGTTTGCGAAGAATCGTTCGAATTCTCCGGTCTGCAAAATTCCCGTGACGAATTACTGTCTGATTAATCGTTCCGATCCCTTCGTTTCTTCTGCCGCTAAAGAGATTCTTCCGCAAACTCGATCACCCAAAACCGATACAAAATTAGCCGAGCAAAATTCCTATGGCAAACGCGTCTGTATCTCCGCGTGCATGCAGCCTATAGGAAATGATTCAAATGCTCGAAAATCCACTCTGCTAAGTCAAGGAAATTTCTACAGCTTGCGAATTAACCATCGCGATCTTTTCTCTCTCGCCTTTCTCGCGTCGCAAGTTCGCTGCTTCTATCAAGCAAAAAGATTTTCAACGTTCGAAGAAAAACTTCGACACGCGCTTAAGCTCGTGAATCACGCGTATCGACAACGATCCTTTCATACTTCTCTCGAACCAAAGACTCTTGTGATAGATAGAGCGACACGGATCGAGTCAGTAAACCGATTCGAGGAGCGCCGTAGGTTCAAAAAGAAGCTCCTCGAACGCCCGAAACCGTGCGCGATTACCCGAGATCGACTCTATGCATGCCGAGTACGCACGATCTAACGAACGAATATCGATATCGGTGCGAGTGGCTCGCGTAACGGAGAAAATGCTCGAGTTTTAGCGTGGAACGATCGTTCGGCTCAGAATTCGCGGTTCGGCCAGCTTACACGATCGCAAGTGACCGTGAAGAGGCACGACACTGTAAAATAAGGACGCGCATCCACCTTTCTACTCGTGGTACCGCAAAGAAAACGGTGACCCGCGGCGCGGTGCATTCCAGCTTGTTAGTTTGGCTGCCGGTTGCCGCCGCTGGCTCGCGCTTGTGCTCGTGCTCGCTCCGCTTTTCTTTTCCCTCGGCGAAGTTACGCGCGCGCGGCGATTCACTTCGCTTGAAAATAATACACCGGGGATAGAGAGAGAGAGAGAGAGAGAGAGAGAGAGAGAGAGAGAGTGAAGGAGAGAGAGAGAGAGAGAGAGAAGCCAAGCTTCTCGAGAGCAGGCTCGGTGTTGCTTGCGCGCCGCTCGAAACGTTCGCGGGCATTCTTCCATGACCGCTCGATTAACGTACGCAGTCAATTATGCTAACTCCTACGGTATGCGTTCGTTCGTCAGGTTCCAACGGCAGAGAGGAGAGAGAGAGAGAGAGACGGTTAAACGAGACGCAAGAGGGAAAAGAGGGAAGAGAGAGAGAGAGAGAGAGAGAGAGAGAGAAGGCATTCTCGGCTTTATAAATTGTTAGATGTCTGAACGCCACTTCTTCAACTTCTCGGCTCGACTCGGCTGCTTCCACGTCGCTCTCACCCTTTCACGGGAATCCCTTTGATCCCCGTTCTCTTCGCCGTCGTTCTACCCGCCGGATTGTTCTTGCCTTTCCGGTTGTCGATTGTTCGGTTTCGCGGTTTGGATATTTAGACGCGAGCGTGTACGTACGTACGTACGTCGGTCGGTTGGCAATGATGGATTTGGAAAAATATTTCGAGCACGCGGGTCTGTTTGGGACTCTGTCTGGCTGTCTGGGTCTATTTGGAGATACGAAAGACGCGATAAGACGCGTTTCTCGTCTTCTACGAAGGCAGGAATTTTATCAGCGATTTAGTTACGTCGTCTGCTATACTAATTCTATGCGGTTTTACGTTTGTCATTTCCCGTTGCTCCGAACATTTTTGACAGAAAGTTTCTTACGAACTCGCCTGATCAACGTCGAGAATTTAGAGAAACGACAGACACGAATTTGTCGTCTCTTTTCTTCGAATCTTCGTTCGCAGCGCGTGTATCGCGTCGTATCCAAATGCTTCTTTCTCGGAGAGAAAGTCGCCAGAGGAAAGAAAGGAGAAGAATCTACCTAAAAAAAAGTCATATATTCGCATAAAGAGGAAGTTACAATCGCCATGGTAAGTATTAATAGAAGACGCAAAGTCTTTTCTCCGCGTCGAATTCTTAAACCCAAGTATCACCCTTCCAACGTGTCGCAACCCCTCCGGTATATTCCGAACCGCACCTTAGCCTCGTCCGATCCACCCTCTTGAAACGTAATTTCAAAAGAAAGGGGAACCTTCTAACCCGAACCAGTCTCTATACTCCTGTCTAACCGAACGTTCGCTTACAACAGCTTCATCCGAGCAATAAATCCACAAACATAACCTCCGTCCACCGAATGAACCTCCAACAAGATTTTAATCACCGATAATACGCAAGATGGTCCAACTACGATTGCAACTGCTAAGCCATAAGTTTCATCTCGCGAGCTTTCATCGGCTATATTTTCCATCGATACGATTCGTTGGTTCGCGAATTACCAACAAGGAATACAGCGCGTACGACGGCGCTAACGTAAGTTTGAATTAGCTTGCTGCCGGTCATAAATATCAACATCGAATACCTATTTACGTTATTATCGAAATAACCGAGCCGTAACAGATTTCAATTTATTCGGTATTTTACGTTACAACGCGCGGCCTATTATACGAACGAAACGACAGATCTATAACGAAACGGCTGGAAGATCGAAACAGCGAAACGCATTCGAGTTGCACCAAATATCGCGAAACGTGCTGACACTTTTGGTCGACGGCGTATAACACACGCTGTATCGAGATGCGATTCGTTGGTTCGCGAGTTAGCAACGAGAGACCTCCAACACGCACCGTGATTCAACCTCCGAACTGTAAGTTTAACGCCGCGACTTCTCGTCAACTACGCTCTATCGATTCGATTGTTCGGTCCTCGAGATGGCAACGAGGAATCTATCGCGCGTCCAGGCAGATTCGGCATCTAAGTAGATTATTCTGGTCCTAAGACACATATAGGCGGAGTTCAGAGCGTCGTATAGAAATACTCGTTCTAATCATAGGAAATTCCTTTAACAGAGTGACTGGGAGCGGCGTGAGGGGGCGGGAGGGAGGGAGAAAAGATAGGAGAGAGGCTGCACCCCACCTCTGAAAATTTCACCAACGAGTCAAGATTGTCGACGACGCCGACGACGACGCCGATGACGACGACGACGACAACGACGACGACGACAACGGCGACAACGACGACAACGACGACGACGACGACGACGACGACGACGACGACGACGACGACGACGACGACGACGACGACGACGACGTCGACGGGGCTGTCTATAAATACCAACCCCTCTGGCCTCTCTCCCTCTGCAGCCTCTCTTCGCTGTGTTCTCTCTGCTTTTCCCTCCCGAGAGAGTTGTGTCCTCATCCCTACCCCTCTACGCTCTTTCCTCTATACGCCTCTCTTTCTCCTTCGTATTATCACAGCTCGTCCAACCAAGGCAAAGTCGTTTTCCTCTTTCTCGATTCTACGTCTGCTTCTCAGCCTCAGCCTCAGAGCCTCTTCCTCTTTCTGCCCGTTATATTCAACGTCTTGTTCCTTCCTTGTCGATCCTCCTTCGTCCGTTCTGTTTCGCTCTCCTCCCTATTCCTTTCTCGTTTTATCTCGGTTCAGTCTGTTTCTCCTTACTCGATCCCCGGCTACGTCTCTCTTCCGCTGTCCTAACCACCGTATGGTTCATGCTCGTACGCCTCTACTCCACAATATGTATTTAAAATAGCTGCATGCTGCAAAATAACTGAAATAGCCGTGAAGGGTCGATGATCCCCGTGGCTCCTACTTCCTGGAACAGCCGCGTCTTCATGGATTTTCGACGGCGACCGACAACGGGCTGTCGTCGCCACCGGCGCTAGCCACCGTGTCCTTTTCCCTGCCTCCTTTTCCTTCGCCACCGTCGTCGCATCGTTCAACTATCCGCTCCCTGTTCCTATGATCTGTGTGCACAATCTCGTCGTCGAGTGGTTGCTGGGCGAAAACAATGGCCAGCCGATGATCGTCGCTTCTTCGCTCGTCGAGAAGAGACCACTGTGAGGATAATTCTCAAGACCATTTGCCTTTTTCTCATTTACTCCGTCCACGAAGACTCGAAATTTCCCTGTTTATTTCCATCTATCTGCTCTTTTGACGCGAATATCAACGAACTTCTCCGTGTACTCGACCGTTAAGGATCGAGCAGAAGAATAACGGCTGAATAGAAAACGATTGAAAAATGTAAGGTAATTTATACATCGCGTTCTCGAGGTAGGAAAAATAAGTTGCAGCAACGGATACCTCGTGGAAGATCGTTACACGAGTCAAGAGGTCAAAAGAAGTTTGCGAGATTTTCTAAAAAATTTGTGCAAAATCTATCCGAAAGCTACGAACGATCCAATTTCTTCGAACGCCATAAAGCCTCGTCTCCGCCGAACCTTTGTCGTCGTTCCCGTTTATCGAAAGAGTCAACAAAATTTGTCCGTAAGTTGCTGTTTGTCGGAAATAGTTTGCAAACATGCGGCAACAAGAAGCGACAGGAGGTTGCTCGATGTTGGTATTCGGCGGAGACGAAGCTTCAAATTTTAACGATCTTCTTGATAATTGGCAAGATAGAATCGAACGATGTAACCGAGAGAAGATTGCGAACAAAAGGCTGTATCGGTGCGACGTTGGCTCTGAATGGGTCTTACGGGCCCATTTTCAGAAAGTTCTTCCATCGTAGAGCAAAGAAAGTTTGTTTCGAGGTGATTTTCACGTTGGTAGCCACTGCCGTATGAAAAATATTGCGAAGTATCGAACGTGACGCTTTGCTAAAGACCGCGACGATTTTTCCACGCTTTCTGCCCTGTTTGACACCGAAATTGAGCTTCCGAGTGCTCGTGTGTTTCCATAAATCGCGGCTGTTCTTCTTGCGTCGTGCTTGGGCGGCTTCGCGTTTTCGTTGCGGTGCTTCGTAGTTGCGATTTCATAAAAAATAGATTAACGAGAATTTTCTCAAGCGTTTCTATCGATCGACGATCCGCGCCAACCGAATAAAGCTAATTATTAAAATTGAAAATAGCCTTTTCTAATATTTTATAGGATTTTCCTTTTTTTTTTTTTCTTTATTCCTCGTGCTCGTTGTTATTCCATTGATACGTAAATTTGGATCGTCACGAATTTTACGATTACAAATATCCACTACCGCCGCTTCGGTAGAATAAAGGATTAGCATAAATAGCGAATCACATTGTGCGAAAGAGGAATTCTCAAGTAACACGCAAACAGATACGCACATAGGTCAATCCGATGAATATTTAATACTGGTCTGACTTTTCTTGACACGTCACGAGAGAAGATCCAATTGGCGATGCGCACGAGCCGATCCGTATCGAGATTCGAATAAAAATATTCTGCCAGTTTTATCAGCGGACGACAATGACAACGACTTATCGCGTTTCTCTCGCATATGCGTCGTTTGATACGAAATCGCACACGATTCGCCGTTATTTTACGACGAGAAATTTTCTTTCTTATTTGCGTTCATTCGCCGAAAACGTTAGCGAACTTCATTGATATTCTCGTTTATAATTAATTCTTCTTGCGTCTTTCTTTTACTTCGTTCTTCCGCCGATTTGATATTTCAATTGTAAAGCGGCGTTTTATTTACCGCAGTATCGTTTTAGCAGATGCTTAGCGAACCTTCATTTGTAATTCGTTTCTTTCATTTCCTTTTTTACCTCGTTCTCTTACCAGATTTATTTGTTAACTTCGGAATCATGTTTTATGTATCGATGGCGTCAATAATATGAACGAATGCGACACGCGAGATATTTTAGGGCCTTGGAAAAAAGCGTAGAACGCTTGTAAATAATGTATAGTATTTCGCGGAGTAGCGGAAGCGCTTGCTCAAGGACACGGGGAACTGCACTTGCCGTAGCATGACTTCGAATCGGAGCGACAAACTTCCAAGAATCGGATTTTTATTTAACATACGGGAAACCGAAACCCTGCAAGCTAATAGTGCCTTTCATCCGACAAGAGTAATCTCGTTATATCGTTACTTTGAATTAACGCGAAATAAAAAGTATCGTGGATATTTATTTGTTTCTTAATCTTGGTCACTTCCATAAAAACTATGAAATTACCATAAATTATCGCACATCGGTTAAGTATAATTTGTGAAATATTATACAACGAGCGAAGCATCGTAAATTTTCCCAAACAGCCATTAGATAGTTTAAATAATCGGTCAACAATGACCAATTATACGATTACTGATTAAGAACGAATTGATCGTCAAACAAATATAAAGGGGCAAGTAGGAGATATAGAAATTTAATAAAGAACTGGGATAAAGAGATTCTCCATATTGTACAATAAAATTTCTCTCTCTTTACTTTGTATTGGGTCGATATATCGAATAAAACGATACATTGACTTATAAAACCAATTGACTAACGAAAGATATATCGAAAAAAGAAACAAATAGAATTTTAAAACATCGACGATCTCATGTTTAGCCGATTCTTCGTCGTATTTCTGTAGTTATCGATAGCTTGTTCGCGTTTATTTTGAAAATGTCGTGTGTGTAATATGCGCGATATAATTTTTGAGCTGTAATATCTCGCGACGAATTATCCGCGATTGGAAGATATTATCTCGCGAAATTCCAAATTGAAACGTCATGCCAAGGCCCAACAAGCATCGCAAACATTCGAAGCTGACGAAAATTACGAGTCTACCAAACTGGCGGATCCGCGATTGCACGATGCCAAAGTTCGATCGCCCTAATCGCGAAGCGCCGAACGTACGATACCTGTAATCTCGAGTCAATAAATTTAGCGAGCTCGTCACTCGTTCACAGACCCTCGACGAGAAATAATCAGAGAGAAGATCGAACCGAAGACGCAAATCTCATCGATAAAATGCGCAATTCGATGTCGCTCTACTTACTGTAAAACTCCAGCCTGTGCTTCGTCGTATTTCTTACTTTCACACGATTCGCGAGAATCATTAGAGCTTTTCAATTCTATCAAAAGTATTTAAATAAACATATTAAGCGCGATTTAGCAATTTACTTTCTTTAACAGCTCGATCTGCCGTTTATACTTCATCTTGATACGAAAAGATCGAGTGCTTACGAACGGAAGTTTTGATCTTTGTATTCTGATTAAAAATGTTTCACCTTGTTACAGTTTCGTGTATCGAGAAGACGCTTACGGCATCCGCGATATCAGGTCATCCAGTTTACGTTGTAAAATATGCCACGTAAGATTCGTCTTACGAAACGCGTTACCAGTTCCATACTTCAAGCAACACACTCACACACGCTAGCTTCTCCCTACTTTCCTCGCCTCTAACACGCTACTGAAGAATCGAGAAACTTACAGGGTAGTAGTCCGAGAAATAAGAATAGCAATAATGCCCATCTATGAAGACTAAAATATTCGAGAATGCTACAAAATAATGAAAACCAGGAGGTTAAAGAATGAAACGAGTTTTCAAGCAATTAAAGCATTACCACGTTAAACAATAAAATAATAAAGAACAAACATCTTAAGCTCACTCGTAGTCAAAGTTGACCGAGTTTCGGCTGAAGAATGTAAAGAATTCGACGCGAAGAAAGATCGCGATACGTTTTGCTATTCAAATATCGTTTAATTACTTCTTCTCGCTCGCTTTAAACACCGCTTCTTCGAGTATCGTTTCGCTCGCAAATATTTCGAATTCTTCACAACAGCTGGTAGAACGATTTCGGTCGTCAACTGGCCCACCACGCTAGATGGAATCGCGGCGCAAACGACGGAAATTCGTACGATATTTAACGAATCTTTGTTCGACGTTCGCTCGACGCTGGCGTGGAATTATGCTCGCGCGAGGACTTGCCGCAGCGTTCGCGAACGTGGCTACCGCTGCTGGCGCAGCCTTGACATTGGTCACGTTGCATTTGCATCGCGGAAGGTTGAAGAGATTCATGCATGTGAGACCTGTTCGCGCTAATGTTTATCGAGAGCGATCTCCGCTAACGTTGCAACGTGATACATCGGCGATTTCGTTGCTTGACTGTCTGAATAACCGAGTAGAAGAGAGTAACGTGGCTTCTCTTGCAGGAATGTTAACCTTTAATTGGATTCGTTGGATGGTAGGTACATAACTCGTGAGAGATTAGGTTACGTTACTTAATTTTACAATCGTGCATTTTAATTTGTATTCCGTGTTTCACATAAGCGAAACTATGAATGGCGCTTATCGCGATCACGCGTCAAACATGTATTCTGAGATACTTCGTTTGAATTTTAATTTTCTATTTTGTCGTTGAAAATCGTGCATCCACGAAGCTGTTCATGATGTACGTGTGACGATTTTCGAGAAGATTAAGGTGCAAATTGAATCTCTTTAAAACGCCTTAATTTTACTTATTGATATTTTCTTACATCGTTTGCGTATTTTTAAAGATGTTCAGCCAGCATGATTCATTCAAGTCATTTTGTTCATCGTTGTTACACGATATGGAATCAGACGAACGAATAAGGTTTATTCGGTGAATGATCTGCTCGTCTATCGAGTACACAACGTTACACAGTATCGTTTTCCCAATTTTTGCCTGTACAATTAACTTATGCAACGATATTTTTGAAAGGCTCGTGCCATGTCGCCAACTTACTTTATTAATTCCAGGAGAGAAAAACGATTCTTTGATCGCCACATTTCTTATACATATACATTGGTCAGAAAATGTATTCGCGCATCATCGCATCCATCGTAGCGTTTACATACTAATTAATTAGGCGCGAGTCTATTAAATTTCCTATCGTCTGATGACACTTTCGTACGAGCAGACAAATTTAACAGCTACGAAAATGAAGTATAAAAGCCGATGAAAAAGCGTTTCATTGGAAAACAGCGGTACGCACAGCCACTTCACGCATAATCGCAAATCCTTGCATCGAAAGAAAATCAAAGTCAATCTTAACGACGTCTGATCTACAGGCAAACGCTAGAGCGAACGAAAACCTACAACAACATTCGGTTACAGCGAAACGTTTAAAGGTGAACGCGTTACAAGCCAAATTATACTCCATTGAACCGAAATATCAGCGTCAAAGAAAGATTTATACGCGAGCTACAAACTACGCACCATTTATATAGAATTTCCAGCGAGTCGAGAACGATACGTCGAAAGGTCGCGCGTGTTAGCCCATTGTCGAATTTTATCTATGCTACATACGATGTATTTTTCCTTTGTCGTTCGCAGAAATGGTATTCGTGGATGACTAGCGCGTACAACTTGATTGAATTATCTGGAAATACATCCAGCCGGGTCGAGGTAAATACAAGTAAATACGCGTCCTTTCGCGTCGCTGACGTCAACCGCGTCAGGGTAAAAGTAAATTTTCGCGATCGTGTGGGTGGCTCGGTTGCATTCTACGAATCTACGTCATAGTTCATTCACAGCCACCCGCTATTAAAGCACGAGGTATGGCCACCTCTAATTTTACCCGTGGCACGTATCGGGATTCTCTGGATGCATCCACCCGTCTTGTTCGCTCACGTCGAATTCGTTTCGTCGTCGGCTTTCGACGCGACGAAACCAACTACAGTACTTCGTCTGTTAAACTTCGTCGGCCAACAAATAGTCGATATACGTAGCCGAAGTTCGCGCGGCAACAGCTCGCCAATTTCCCTCGTTGCCGGTTACCTTTCGTTCGCGTAATCGGAGGCGGCGTTCGAACGAGCGAATTCAACCAGCGAGAGTTCAGTTAATCGGGCATTAACTAAGATTTCGTTCCGTTCGATGAAGTTCCTATCGTATGAAAGAGCTGGTGAATTTTTCCGTCTAATTAGCAGAGAACGAAGCATCGACGCGAGACACGAAGAATGAAATTTTCGGGATGTACTGTGAGAGAGGAGCTTTCTCCGTTTTCGAGGATCGACGGTGTCCTTGTAACAGCTGTATAGTAGAAGTATGAGCGAAGTGGATGTTGAAGTTCGATGGGGGTAATAGGTTCGTCAAACATACGAGTTGTATCTACTTGGTCGGAGGTTTCTATAGAACTTTTTTGGAGAGATTTGTGAGCAGTCGTACGGTGTGTGAATTGGAAAGATAAAATCTGAGAACGGAGATTTGTAGTTTGCTCTCTGGTTTAAGGTTCGACAAAGACGCGGCTCTCGGAAAAATATCTTTAACAGAATTTCAGTTACCGTCATTACCTGCATGCTACTACGACGTTGATATAACTTTCCTTCGGCTGTAACATCCACACGCGTATATGTGATCGTCGTTAACAAATTTATTAGTATGAGCCACGAATGAGCCAGATTAATTATTATTACTGTTTTATATATATATATATATATATATATATATATATATATATATATGTAATAGTAATGATAAGCGATAAAATTAAGAAATTAATAAAAAAAGCAATCGATTAGCTTTCCAAGTTATTCGTGTATCGAGCAGTGAGTATGCAAATTGATTTTTCCACTGCCTCTTACTGCGATATAATAATTCCTATCTAAGAAGCCGGTTCTAACGTTCTATCTACACTTGAAACGAAGATACTAGGCTGCTATATCAAAGAATTTCCATCTATTTTAAAGGCGAAGTTAGCTCCCATTGCGATTAGCATCCGACTTCCTCCCGCGAAAGTGCGAACAGGTTAGCGTGACGCATCGATCAACGACGCCTCAAACAATCCAGTATGGTATTCAGCATAGTCAACCTGAAATTATCGATCGTCTCGCGGAACCGGTTTCGTTTTAATTTCCACGTTGATTTTCCAGCCACTATCGAAGAACGCGACACCAATGGCGCGATCCACGCTGCCAGTTTCGCCGTATAATTACCCATCAACTTCTCTTCTCATCTATGTACGCGGCGACAGACAATCCGACCTCTAATTCCACCTCGCCTAAACTACGATTATCGTGTAACATTTACGGAGAAAAATAATTGTTTAGATATTATCGAATATCAAGCACCGTATGGTAAATGCAAAACACATAAATTGCGTAGCGCAGCGTTCGAACTAACGTGGCTACGAAAAAGTATCTGTACGTACCTTTACTTTTTAACGGAGTGCTTTTTCTTTACGAGATTCGATACGTGTACTCGGACCTATTTAACGGGTAGACGAATACTGTAGCAGATACAGTGGCGTACGAATACTTTTTGCAGCCACCGTAGTTGAAACAAAGACCCACATTCGCTGCAAACTACTGTAAGCTACGGCAAAGTTTTCCAATACGAGCTACGATGTTCGCCTTTAAATACCAAGTGCTGCTACACAAAATATGTATGCGTGACACGTATTCCATGCTTATCTGTCGCGAATTATCCTTATCTATTTTTAAATACTCGCAAAGTTTTCCAAAGTGGGAAATCTTTACCAACGAGAACTCCGATACCGATCGAAGCTCCATCGAACGACTCAAAGATCGCTCAAAGCAGTAATATTTATTCTCCGGTCGACAACCGTGAAAAACGTACGCTACCGTCGCTGACAATTTAGCGATACGAAGGTGCATCGAGATAGATTTATCGCGTTGTTACCGGGAAAGTCGAACGCTGGCGGTTTCGCGATGCATCCGCGTAACCACCCAGCGGGTTGTCCGCCGGCGTCGCGACGCGGAACTCGACCTCTAATCCCGCTCACCTCCGCCGTGGAAATAAACTCGAGGCTTCGGGGGATCGCGCAGCTTCTTTCAATCTCACCGGAACGAGGCTTAAAGGCCGGAGCCAAACGAACGAGCGAAGGAGATATGGAAAGAGCGCATCCACTGCCTAACGATCATTCATCCTTTCTCACCCTCGATCCCGGAATGAAAGAATACAGACAGCGAGAGAAAGGGGGCATCCTCGCCGAACGAAAAGAAGGGAACGCGCCTGGCGGAGAGGAGCAAGGGATGGTTACAAAGAGAGAAAAAGGGGAGGAACGGAGAAGAAGAGGAAGAAGCAGAAGGAAGAGGATAAAAAGAAGAAGCGGCGAGGAGGAGGCGAGGAAGTAAGACGGGGGTGAGGCAGAGAGGAGGCGAGTAGGAACTCTCGTAAAATCGATTCGACCCGTGAGAGAGAGACCACCAAAGAGATAGCCGCTTCTCGGGCGCCCGAGAGCTCTGGCATCGTGGACGACCGCTCCTGTGGACCGACCGCGAACAAAGTCTCGTATTGTGTTGGCTGCGAGCGCGGCCGGGGCTGCTGGCAATGGTTAAGTGATAATAATAACAGTACGAATTTTTGGAATAGTTTATACCGGCCTGGCTACGGCTTGGCGACTCTTGCTGGAGCGGTGGTGGACTGCGTCGGAGCATTGGACGGAGAGGAAGAACGAGAGAGGTTCGCGGAGCACGAGAGAAGAAGCGGACGAAGAGGAAACGGCGTGCGAAAGAAGAGGACGATGGGGAAGAAGAAGAAGAAGAAGAAGAAGAAGAAGAAGAAGAAGAAGAAGAAGAAGAAGAAGGAAGCAGAGGAGAGGAGAGTAGCGACACATCGGCAGAGGTAGCAGCCAGCATGGACAGTGCAACGAGACGCTGTGTGTACGGAGACTCGGCATGGAGGAGCGTGAAAGGGGGAAAACGAAAGAATGAAAGAAAGAAAGAAGGGAAAGAAGGAGCAGCCGGGCGAAAGAAAGAAGAAAAGTAACGCGCGGTAGGGAGGGAGCGGCGGTCGGTGGAGACGATACCGAAGAGCCACTCTCTGTGCTCTTATACACGAACGGTCGATGAGAATGTTCGGTGGGGGTGGTCGTGGAGGAACCAACGGGAGGAGAGGGTGCGCGAGGGTGGCGCGCGGGGTGAAGAGAAGTAGCGAAGCAGCGAGCGAGACGGAGCATGGTACGGAGGATGGAGGAAAGAGAAGGAGGAGTAGAGCGCGAGCAGGACGAGGATGGCGGTGGTTGAGGAGAAGAAAAGAGTATGTGAGGGGGAAGAGAAGGAGAAGAAGGTGGCGGTACCCGATGAAGAAGAAGAAGACGCGCCGAGGATCGAGCGTGTGGATGGAAGGAAGAGGAAGGAACGCACGGTATATACGGAGGTTGCCGGCTGAGAGAGGCGCAGCGGGCGAGCAAGGGGAAGGAAGGCCTCGGGAGGAACGTCGAAGAGAGCGACGAAGAAGGAACAACGTTGGCTGAGGGAAACGAACGCGAGAGAGCGAACGAGGGCCTGTGCGAGAGAAAGAAGGACGAAGAGGGAGCCAAGCGAAGCCAAGCGAAGTGAAGTGGGGCCGCGGGACGGACGCGGTGGCATTGACCCCGTATAGTAAGTAAGGTAATGTGAACAGCTAGCACGCCTCTTCTCTCCTCTCCTCTGTCCCTCTTCTTCGTCTTCTTCTCCTTCTTCTGCCTCTTCTACCTCTTCTACCTCTTCTACCTCTTCCTCTTCTTCTTCTTCTTCTTCTCCTTCTCCTTCTCCTTCTACTTCTGTCGCTGCTCGTTCCTCCTCTCTCTTCACCTTTGCGTCTTCGTTCGTCCTCCTTGCCGGTCCGTCTTTCCGTTCGTCTCCTTTTCGATTCGTTTCTCTGTCTTTCGAACGCGAGAGCGTTCTCCGTTTTCTCCTGGCCCCTTCTCGCTCGCGGCCAAAGGGTTCCCATCGGATATTGTTCGGTCGGTACAGGAGGGTGACCTCAGGGTGGACAGCGACCTCGAAAGCACCTTCTATCGGCTCGCTTCCAGAGTCATCATCAACGCCCGGAACGCTAATCACGATGCGAACGCGCGCACGATCCACTCGCTCTGGCTAACCGATTTTCGATCGCGATCAGCGAAATCCTACGTATCCACTTTCTCGATGGATGTTTCGCTCGATCGGGCGTTTCGTGGACATCGATATACGAACGATATGCATCTCTATATTTTGAATCTACGGCATTGGCTACGGATGTGCAGTTTCATCGAGTTTAATTCATCGAGGGTATACTGCGTTAATTCGACGAAACATTGTTTTATTCGCAACCCCGTTTTGCAACGAGTTAACGCTGCTAAGCCTTGTCTTCCGATGTCGCGGTTACGGAGGAATTTGTATCATTTTTTTTTTTTTTTTTTTTTTAATAATCTTCGTCTTAATCTCTTTTTTATTCATCGTTTCTGTTACCATTTTTTTCTTCTTCCGGAATTCCGTAATTTTATAAATTTTCGCGATATCACGGTAAACTACATTTTTTTCCAAATGAGAGAAATTTTCTAATTCGTGCTACTAGTTTCTAGAACAACAGCGAATAAACTGCTTTATTTACATAATTTCTCGATAATATTCCGTTTACATAACTTTTACAAATTACTCCACTACTTTGATCTTTACTAGGTTAATTCGTTTTAACGACGCTTAAATTAATCCATTAATTGATTTCTTCTTCCGTTTCCTTCCGAGTCATTCCAATTTTATTGCCTAATGTAAATAATGATTAATTATTTCGTTCCAAACTTCCCTGCTCGCTTATTGTTCATTAGAGATAAGGATTCGTTTCACGTGATCACCGTCATCGTGACACGTGATCCATTTTCATTTTTCCATGTGCAATGTCCTTCGCACGTAACACCGATAATTTCTGAATATCAAAGTTGAAGGAGCAAAGAGGAATAAATAGCTTTTTGGGACATTTTCGTACGAACAGTTCTCATATTCTTCGATGTATGGTACCTATGTAAAAACTTTCGACGCGTTTCGCGCGTTCAAGGAAGAATTCTAGGGCTTTTTATCGAGCGTCGTGAACTGAAATCTCAGGATTAAACGTTATTTTCAAATTCACCATAAAGCTGCACGATTTTTCTTTCGAATCTTTTATCCAAAGAAAATTGGAGAAAATTTGAAATTTTGTGATTCTTGTCGAAACTTTGCCCGTTCGAGATAAAACCCTTGACGACACTTTGCGCATTCGAGAAACAACGCTGAAAGTTATTTTCGGACGAAGGTACAAAATCTGTCGGAGAAATTTTTATCCAAACGAGATAATTCCAATTTCTTGGATGCTTCGGTTTTTGTCCAAACGTACTGTACGACGTACTTTACGCGTTCGACTTCCCTCGAACTTCCCTTCAACAGTTCCGGTGTTAACGTTATTTTCAATTCGCGATAAAGCTACACGATCTTCAAATTACTTGTATCAAGTTTGAGCTGCGCCATCCTCTACCTACTCGATACACCCACTCTTCTGCCGGGCAAAGAGAATATAGCCTTGTCCGTTGAAAAGAAAAGGGCTAAGGAAGAACCTGGAGGGAAAGTAAATAGCAAAGGATATCCAAGGAACGCGATCCGACCAACAGCTCGCTCCGCTGCGAACCAAGCCAACGGAGAGGAAAGATACGATAAACCCTGGTGAAGTCCGGAGGCGCGAAGATCGCGTGAAGTCATCGATAAAGCAGACTTCAACGCTTCGATTCGACCTTCCACGTTTCCCCATCAAGACCTATCCGATCGATAGAGAAGGAAAGAGAAACCACGTCCTTTCGAGGTATTCAATTATCCTTCGCGAACAACTTGCAACATTCGAATATTATTGGGTCATTCGGAAGGTTCGTTTTTCGCTATGGACTTGCCGAATGATCCAATGTATATTATTTGCGTGACATCGTTAAAACGATACCAATTTCATGCAGTAACTATCACGGATAGCAAAGAATTGGACAATTCGTTTCCACGGATATCTTAAAAACGACAATTTTTCCTCGTTAACAGGTCGAGTGTCGCGATGGCCGTGGAAGACTCACGTTGCTAAATTTTTTTTAAACGATTCCAATAAGATAAATTTCCTGGATCGAAGAATTTTCCACGATGCGAGTGACTTACGCTCTTCCTTTTTCCCTGTTTATCGCATTTCCTGGTATCAGCCACTACAACTACACGTACCTTATAAACGCACGGATAGTAGTTAAATGCTGTTCACGTGTTTAATTCGCTACACTTGCCATAATTAGCGCTGTCGATCGGTAAATGATCGGTTGTTGGTTACCAGTTAGCAAATTATTGTTACGGTTTGTACGCTTGCATAGACGACGCGAAAGATCGTAAAGTTTCTTTAGGCGTTGTCGCCAGGGAAAAAGTTTGTCAATGGAATGGAATACCTTGGAAAAACGAAATATCGCGATATCGTGTATTTCACACCATCGTAGGCTGGCAGGAAGAAACGTATAAACCTCGTCGCGTAGCGATGAACGCGTTAAAAAATAATCGATACAGAAACCGTATCACTTCGAAGCGTTCAATTATCCTTCGTTGGATGGAACAAGCTGGAATATTCTCGCAAACGGAACGAGCAGGACGAATGATCGTTTCGATGTTCCGGGAAAACAGGCTTCCGAGGTTCTCGATCCGATGGAAAAGTGTGTGCCATGCGCAGCACAGAGAAACAGGGTACGGAGCGGCCTCAATCAGGAAAAGGATTCCCACGGGATATTGTTCACTCCGGTGGATATAGGCGGTCGACCTTTAAGCTATTCAGTGACCTCGCCGGCTTCTGACGTTCGATCCTGAACGTCGTCTCCCTCCTGTTCCCTCTTGCTGCGCGAACGATAGACGAAACGAGAAACCTGAATTTCTCAATTATTCGTTAGGCTCAGCGGTGTACGATATGATATTCGATTCCACATTGATGCGATTAACTGTCGCTTTCGTTGTTTGGAACGAGGTTAATAAACGGGGGAATGCGGTTGGCTGTCTTTTGATTTTTAATTCTTTTCTGGCTTTTCGTCTCTGTTTCTTCGTACCTGATTCCGCCGTTCAACTTTTCTTTCGTTCGTCTAGCTACAGCATGGTCTTCGAGATTTTACGTCCAGACGATACGTTCAGTTGCATTTTGCTTCGATTAACGTTTTTTTTTTTTTCTTGTCTGTTCAGAACGAGGGTTAATAATGGAGGGAACGCAGCGACTTTCTCCTTGAAATTTTGGTTTTTGATTCGCTTTTCTATCATTTGGGCGTTGTTCGCATCTTTTTATTTCCTTTCTCTTCCTATTCATCCTCCGTTTGCAGAGTAACGTATATGTTAGCGCGGTAGGTTCGATATTCTTACGTCAGGTTGCTCCAGTTTCCACTCTAAAACAGCTCTATCAAAGTGTTCCACGGTCTGCATTATGAAGATTCCCGCATTATATCGCAGGACTACACAGTTTTCGAGGATCAGGTATTTCGCCACGTTACCGCCGTATCTGGCTTGCAGCTCGGCTAATGTCATTACGTTATGATACCGGATCTCGTCGAGGTTCTCAATTACGTTCGTTGATACCATCGCGTTATAGGCATTAGAACAGAACGTTACAAAGTACGCTACGTTCTCTAAAAGTTCTCTGCCATTTAGAGTATCTGGATAACGATCGATGACTTCGAATTCGTGGAATCGGGGGAAACTTCCAATATTCGCTTGCGACAGTCGCATTGAACACCATTGTGTTTCATGTAGCATGCACGTGCTAATTAATTAAATCCAAGCGCATTAATTAGTAGCATCCTCGCGCGATTACAAAAATTTGATACAACGTAAACGAGACGCAGAAGCTGATAAAAAAGAGAGAGAAAAAAAAAAGAAACGCTTCGTTGAAAGATAAGAATATACGCACGTGCCTTTCGTAGCCACTCTATTTATGGCTTGCAGAATATTCACACGAGCGCAGTAACGTTATTAATATAATCGCGCAATTTTCAATGACAATCTACTTACGTACTACGCTTTCGATACGCTTCTGATTTTGCACGTTCAAAATGTTCTTCAACTTCGATTTAAAATCCAATTATCGTTTAAGTGCTGAATACGACGAACGCGTCAAAGTGAACAAAAATGTGCTCGTCTGTGCGCGTGCAAAAAAAAAAAAAAAAAAAAACCGAACAAAAATTCGTATTTCGGTCAAAAGTCGTCGTTTCCGACACTCAACGTCGTTCAGCCTCTCCACTCGCCTAATCCCAACTGTTACGATAATCTGTCAAAATATCTCCTCGTAAAAACTGCAGCGAAGTACATACGTATTGATATATGCGGAAAAGAAAAGCTGAAAGAGGAAAGAACAATCGCCGACGTCTAATCGCACGAAAATTTGTGGAAAATTCCTCGTCAACCTAACCGAGTGTTATCACTGCCATGCCCTTCGATGTCGCCAGCGTGCAACTCGTTCAAGTCCTGCCGAAATCGCTCTATTACACGGCTGTACACGTTCGTGGCGTGGCATTTTAATTCGAACAGGTCGCTGCTCGTCGATTCCGGAGCAAACCTCCTTCGTTGCGGCTTATCTGGTTCGGTGCTCGTTATCGGTGCTGATAGCGCGCGCCGAGGAAGCCGAGTCGCTCGGAGGAGTAGGAAGAACGGTCGTCGAGGACGAAGAGTACACGTACGCGACGCGGTCGGCGCGCGTGCATGCACGTACACGGTGCGCACAAGCGGGCAACGCACACGGCCGCGCGCAGATGTCTTTACGAGCGAATGATGCATGCGTTCACGTGAGCACCGACGCGAGCGCATACCAGGAAGAATCTCGATGCGTAGTGCCGTGGAGAGCGGAGTTCGAGCTACTTGAGCGCGCACCGCGAGCCAGCCAGAGCGAAGCTTGCGTGGGTGGAGACCGTGAGACGCGTGCTACGGCCACCAGAAAGCGTTCTCGGCGCCCTATTTTAATATGTCACTGCAATTGGAACGAATGTGCCGTCTTACGGACCATATGGACAATTTTTTTCTTTTCTTCCATGTTTCTTTTTTCTTTTTTCTTTTTTCTTTTTTTTTTTTATTAACAATCGCCGCAGCTTCGGGTAGCGATGTTTGGAGATATTTCTAGTCGATGTATCACGATCATCGGTATGCGCGAAGCCTCTTCGACGACTATTTGATCAATTTGACGTAATAGGAATGGTAATGTCAGGTATTTAACGTAATGGGAATTGGAGGAAGGATCACGATGTTTTGCGGGACAACACGAGGAACGTTTGACGGTTTTTTTTTTTTTTTTTTAAGTCCTCTTTGTTGCTTGTCGCGAATAGAAAATCGTCGAAGATATTTCAGTCGATGACTACGGTGAACCGAGAGCTATTTAATTTCATGTAACGAGCATCCGAACGATCACTTACGTCGTACAGGGCGGTGCTAAGTATTTCTTTTTCGTTCTAGTAGTTTTCTTTCCTTGCTTGTTGCGAACGTCGCATAGCTAAGGAATTTCTTCAATCAAACGGATATATTTTTCAAGGTTTCCCGAGTGGGTTCCTCCGACGAACGTTTCATTTCGTAGGAATTAAACCATGTCCCAATTACTCTTTCCCTTTATGATCTGTGTAACTGTGACCGTCGAAAGGCGCAGCGATTAATCTAACTTCGATCTATTTCATCACCGAACATGCAGTCATCTTTTAGCTTCTCGTTGAAAACCAAGGTTGGAAAAATCGTGCGCGTACGGTTACATTATCGCGAACTTACTGATTATCAAGACGATAGTCTACTTTGGCGGCTGATTACGTATCTTCGAAAAAAGGTAACTGTTTGAAATGCAATTAGCTAATGATTGGAACGATTTCTTGTACGAAGAAAATCAATGAAGTGGTTTTTCTCTATAACGAGCCTTTGCGCGCAGAAGCTTCATCCTCCATTGCCAACTTAGTTTTTCACAAGGAATCATTCCTTCCTGCTTGTACGAGAATCGCGAACACGCTATACTCTGTACGATTAAATTACAATTAAGTAACTCAAACGATAAATAACGCGAACGTCAAAAGAACGGAGAACAACTTTCTGTTTTTGCCAGAAGCCTACCGATCTGACTCGAGCCGATCAATTTTCGAAATTAACCAGACACATTCGACAATCGCGCTATGAGGAATATCGAACGACATCCAGCAACCTCTCGCTTCCATTATTCACGTATTATACTTTTCCTCTCGCTCTTGCTTCGGCAGACAAAAAGATCCTTAATATTGCGAAGGAAACGTTCGAGACGAGGATTCACGATACTTCCGTCGAACTTTCGAAATTTCGACAATACGGAAAAGCACAATTGGGTGGAAAAATGATGCATAGAGCGCAACGTTTAACAGACATCTTCTATCGAACAATCGCGAGACGAGGAGTGAAGAGCTCGTACATCGATTTGAACCGATTATCCGAAACAAAAAAGAAAAAAAAAAAAAGAAAGAAAGAAAGAAAGAAAGAAAGAAAGAAAAAAAGAAGCTGGACGAACATGCAGGACCAATTTAACCATCCGTCAACTTCTCGCTTCCGTTTCACCGTGCGTTTTTCCCGTGTTTCCCGATTGATATCGCGTTTCCCAGGGCGACATCGATTCTCACAGGGAACAGACGCGTTAAGCACGGCCCTGACGCGCCGCTCCGCTCGAAGCCTTCGATGGTATTCCGGCGCGCGTACGCGAGCGGATCGCGATGCGTTCGGGCCTTTTTCACGCGTCACCGTGCCGGCGACTTTCACTTTGTTTCCTGCTGCTGTAGGCGCGCCTAATATTCGATTGTTCCGCGCATTTCTCGACGTCGTCGATGTTACCTGCTCGCCATTCACATCCTCGTCGACGTCGTCGTCGTCGACGTCGTCGTCGTCGTCGTCGTCGTTATCGTTATCGTTGAAGATTCGTCGATGTCGAGCAGGCTGAAACGCGCGGGTTAATCGAGCGTCTAACGTTCGAACGTAACGCGCATTATGTAAGGGTTGCTCGTGCGTTGCGCAATGCGCGCGCGCGCGTGCACGCTTCACGCGTGCCGAGATAACGATTTGGAGATCGTCGCGCTGCTTTCACGCTGAATCCAAGCGGAGTCGTGTCTTTTGGCTTGGTTCTTCTTTCGTTATAGGTACACTGCGGATACAGTCTTCGCAGGTTCTTGGTTTTCGCGCGTATTTCGTACTTCGTATAATAGAGATCGTCGATTACTTTTATCGTGCAAGATGGAATAAAACTTTGAAAAATTGTTTGATAACGATCCGATGATATCGTCCGAAGATTAAAGATAGAGAGATGCATAGAAGACAACGAAACTACGAAAGTATGCTAGGTACTTGAGGTATAGTACGATATTTGGCAAGCGAAACAGATAATTCTTCGATCAGATTTCGTTTCTACGATCGTCTTTGTAAAAATATTTAAATCGGGCGATATTTCAAAATGTATTTCGATCGGGTATAGTTTGCTGCCGGTAAAATACGAAACGATATAAACCAAGCAACCAAGGCCCTATGCTCGAAGGATCGTTAAATGACACGTACGTATGCGGATACGAGAGAACGTTTCGCTTCGAAGTTTCTGATTATCTCAAATAATAATGTTCTTCATATGGACAATTTCCTACAGCAATTTCACAATCGTTTATCGATTACACGATATCAAAACGGTAATCTCTTATTAACAAAGCTCAGCCAAAAGATCCTCCTTTAACGAAAGAAACGGTCGTATCAACGTTCAATAATTTCTTTTATGTAATCATCGCGCATACGTAGATTTTTAAATACGGTGGTAAATATTATCAT
Source organism: Bombus confusus (assembly GCA_014737475.1). NCBI lineage: Eukaryota > Metazoa > Arthropoda > Insecta > Hymenoptera > Apidae > Bombus > Bombus confusus. The sequence continues at coordinate 3,269,990 of JACXIV010000015.1, forward strand.
ACCGTGTGAAAATTAGTCACATTCATTTCGTGCCAGTGAAACTTTAAATTCATGGCAGACCTGTTCGCAAATGTTTATTTACCGAAACCTTGTGGAAAAACAACGAGCACGACGAGTGGACGATTCGCGGATACGAGGCGAGCGACAGTGAGAATGTTCACAGCATTTGCAATAATCCTGAACACCTTTTAAACCTGAATAATATACGACCGTCTCGAAGCAAATGGTGCAACAAAAACAAAAAAAAAAAAAAAAAAAAAAGAAGAAAAAGCACGATATTCGTTGTAACAATGTGAGGGAACACCTGCCTTTCTCAATCGAATTGTTTATTTTCTGAAACGACGCTGTACATTTCTTGATTGTAAAAATTACTTTATCCCATACACGCTTCGATATATCCATCGATATTCACGGAAAAATGATTTTTACGTCGTATATCGAGTTACTTTACGATATTGTATAACCAGCATTGTGATTTTCATGCAAATATCACTTTTTAAACAAATATCTCTCCCGTACTCGAGTGAAGCCTGCGAGATGCACGGTTTGCATCGGGGCAAATGGCGTAACAAAGAGTCGTTCCTTTCCTGTTTTCCTTTTAATGCTTTGACAATGTCTTTTATAAAGGAACACCTGTCTTTTGCATTTAAATGGATATTTGAAAAATCTCCTACCACCTGTTGAATCACTCTCATTCAATCTCTTAGAGAAACATTCGTCGATTTGGTATAGAATTGTTCCTATAGATTCGATTATTCTATGGTGTTACGTTCGCGTCGATTTTGTAGAAAGCGTTACGGGAACAAGAAATACTTTTCTGCCTGTTTAGATTTGATTTTCCGATCTTGTGTATCGATTTTGTGAAAAAATAAAAAAGAAAGACGGAAATAATTTTATTGGAAGGATAAATTGAAGGGTAGAAGGCTAAGATTGGTATATTGGCTTCTTAATTAATCCTCTGTTGGCAAGTCAAGGGGAATTTTACGCTTCGGTTTCTTTGCAAAGAATTTTTATTTTTATCGAAAACCCCTTTAATGAAAATTGAAGTTTTATTTATGGAACGTGTAATATAAATTTAATTGAATCGAAAGGGTCCTCGTTATCTAATTAAGCGTGAAATTACGTAAATGCAGGTGACATTTTTACAAACTTCCACGAGCCAGGGAAATGTTAGAATATAAAACAGAAGCGAATAATTTTAAAGATACCAACTTAATTTGTACATCCAATAAATGTCCTAGAATTTTTATCGAAGATTTTTTTCATACACATATAGATAAATATAGATAGATGAACAATAGAACAGCAACAAGATCAAGTTTAGATATAAGTAGTCCAGTTTATCCGTGAAACTTCCCAATGTTGCGAAAGAAACGCGAAATAAATTGTCTGGCCGAATAAATGGAAAAGTAGAATTCTAAGACTGGTTTATTTGATTCTTAATTAATTTCAAGGTGACACGATACGCGGTAAGGGGTACGATATAGTGGCGTTAAGTTGATTAATACATAGCCAACAATCAATATCCATTCAATTCGTAGAACAAACAAATTACACGGTCGTACGTCATAATCTTATACAATGTGGCCTATTAGAAACGCTTCAGCCAATTACGTTTAATACCACGAAAAACAGTAAACCGCAAAAGTAAAAGCAATTGCGGAGAACTACGTATCGTTAGTAGACAGATTACCTATCAATAATAATATTGAATTTTCAATAGAACACGAAGAAATACGCTAAACTGTAATCACGAAGAAAAATCATTAACAAATTGTCGTTTTCGAACCTCAAACGAGACGCACACGCGTTCGTATTACAAAATTACGTCGCGTTTACTTAACCTTACGATTCAACGTCGATCGAACTTCGACAAGGGGAAGACAGTAAGCGAGAAAAACGCTTCCGAAGCAACGCTAACTGCATCAATTGAATTACCATGGCATTCTCATTTATTTCGAAACGAACATAGATAATACTAGAAATCGAGGAGCATCTACAAATTTACGAAAATTACCATTTTGTCTTATGGATACTCTTCCCAGAAATTTGCTCAATTTCCGTAAATATCTAAACACGAAAATCCTTCGAGGGTAGTTACGCTTATCGATTCCAACGTATCTAATGTCAGAAACAGAACATCCGTTTAACATATTTCCACAAATTCCGATTCCTTTTTTGTCTTTCCAGCAATCTCCACGATCTTATCTGAATGTTTAAACAAGACAGTTGTTTAAGAGCCGTTCTAACAATCAACACGAACTTAGCCGTGTGAATAAAAAAATTCAAAGCAAAGTTGCGAACGCGCTGCAGACACCAATTCCGCGATTTCGCCTCAGGCTGCATTTTCCCCGAGATTCTGCCGAATGAGATCGCAGGTACATCTGACAAACGATAGCGCGAACAACGAGAACGTGAAAAGAGGATCGGGCATCGCGTTTCCAGGCGAACGGCCAACGAAAGGCAGGCGTTCGAACGGCGCGCGTCTCTCGGACATTGTTTTTTTTCTCGGTGCCAGCATCGACTGTCGCAACGCAGCGCGATTGCCATTTCTGGCTTGTTGCGATACGCGCACGTATTAGTCATAGGCGCAGCATACCGCACGGAAAATTGAGACACCCGACAAGGACGGCCAGGCTTCTAGCCGAGTTAGAAATTTTAAAGAACGCAAAGTGCCGCGCAGTCTATGCAAATACGTAACGCATTGTCGAACGTTCGAGCGAGCGTAAGCGCGGTGCGAACTGATACGCGCGCGCTTACTATAAGCTAGAGGCGACCGCTTGTGCAACCTTGACGATCGAGAATGTGTTTGACCTCCTCGTCGCGGATAATCCTGCTCCTCGCCACCTCGTTAATGCCTCGCGTGTCCTTAAAACCATCGCCTCTCTTTACCCGTTGCTCTCGCGCCTTTTCTCTCTGCTCTGCTTTTTTTTCTTTGTTTTTTTTTCTTTGTTTTTTTTTTTTTTATTAAGTTTCGCCTTTTTTCTTTACCTGGACTCGTTAGTTTTGCGTCAACGAAAAAGGGAAACGGTTGAAAGTACGTGGGTTGCCCGTTTGGGCTTATCTTAGAAGCTGTTGTGGATCTTTGGTTGCTTTTTGCAGGTTATGGTTGTTTTACTTGGATCTCTTGCGTTTGCTTGTTTTTCTTTGGTTTTCGTTTTAACCGTGAAAAAGAAATTGGTTGATAGTACGTGGGTTGCTCGTTTGGGCTTATCTTAGAAGCTGTTGTGCATCTCTGGTTGCTTTTTGGAGGTTATGGTTGTTTTACTTGGATCTCTTGCGTTTCCTTGCTTTCCTCCTGGATTTTGCTTTAAATCGTAAGAAATAAATCGGTTGACAGCACGTAGTTTGCTTGTTTGGGTTTACTTTGGGAATTCGGTTTATGGATTTGCGTTGCTTTTTGGAGGTTATGGTTGTTTTACTTGGATCTCTTGCGTTTCCTTGCTTTCCTCCTGGATTTTGCTTTAAATCGTAAGAAATAAATCGGTTGACAGCACGTAGTTTGCTTGTTTGGGTTTACTTTGGGAATTCGGTTTATGGATTTGCGTTGCTTTTTGGAGGTTATGGTTGTTTTACTTGGATCCCTTGCGTTTGCTTGTTTTTCTTTGGTTTTCGTTTTAACCGTGAAAAAGAAATTGGTTGATAGTACGTGGGTTGCTCGTTTGGGCTTATCTTAGGAGCTGTTGTGGATCTTTGGTTGCTTTTTGGAGGTTATGGTTGTTTTACTTTGATCGCTTGCGTTTCCTTGCTTTCCTCCTGGATTTTGCTTTAAATCGTAAAAAAGAAATTGGTTGACAGTACGTAGCTTGCTTATTTGGGCTTATCTTAGGAACTGTTGTGGATCTCTGGTTGCTTTTTGGAGGTTATGGTTGTTTTACTTTGATCTCTTGCGTTTCCTTGCTTTCCTCTTGGATTTTGCTTTAAATCGTAAAAAAAAATTGGTTGACAGCACGTAGTTTGCTTGTTTGGGTTTACTTTGGGAGTTCGGTTTATGGATTTGCGTTGCTTTTTGGAGGTTATGTCTGTTTTCTTTTGATCTCTTTCGTTTTCTTACCTTGCTTTGGATTTTGTATTAATCGTGGAGAAACAGTTGCTTGATAGTTGTTTGCTTTTGATTACGTTAGAAGCTATAATTGTGTAATAGGCGCTTAAAAGTTGATAAAATTACTATGATTACATGGAAAGCGTTGTATCGAGGATCCATGTTGTTTTCTTTAATAGCGAAGTAATCGATGATCGATTACCTGCTCCTTGTAAATTCAATTATTATTTTATTCCATCGTAATTTTTATTTGATATGATTTTCGTTACTTTTTCTTTTCTCTTGTCTCTGAGGTATGAAAAACTTGCTTTATAGTTCGTTACTCGTTTATGATCATACCGAAAATCATCTTATATACACACTCGTGCCTTTTAATTCGATTCCACTCTATATAGATATAACTAAAATAAAAGTTGCTACGCTACGGATAAACTTGCGAAACGAAGTTCCATTTATTAAGGATGACCTTACATCGACCAGAAGAATAGGGAAAAATATAAAAAACGATCATAATTGGATTCGTTTAAAAAACGATTCCATTAATGCAAAAGGAGAAGAAGAGGAATAAAGTACGTTGAAAATATAATAGGCAAGAGAGAGAAGGGGGAATACGACCTGCCAAGAATCACACTTCTGTTCGCAACCAATTTGTTCTCCGCCTATTACTTTTACTACCATAGAATCATCATAAAACGGCTCTCCCTCGGAGTCAATTAAAATTCACTTCACCGATCTAACGACACCAAACACCAAACACGCTGTTCAACATTCCGATTCTTATCCAGTTCCAACGCCCGGAAGCGTAATTTCGATATTCTTATCGAACATGCGTACATTGGCTCTGTTAAAAACGAAGCGAACGATTTGCAACGTAATATTTTTGTGTAACAATGTATATTCTCGGATAATACGCGCGTTTAAAATACAACGAAAGATACATGTTCTTCGATTACCATTCAAATATAGAAAATACCATGTCTTAAATTTCGTACTTCGCATAGGGGTAAAACGTGCCACGTGAAATGTTACATTATATCAGTCTATTTCGTAAATAGCGTGGCTTTTCGACACGTACAGTTAGATACAAAAAAAATTTGTAAGACGAATCATTTCATATCTACACACGTACGTATTCGATCGTCTCATACCTAACGTGATTCTTTCATACAGCAGATAAGAACGAACATCTATCTATCCACGATTGAATCGGTGAAAAACCAATTTACAATTAGAATGTAAAGAAACGTGTGATTTTCCGCTTCGAGTATACACGCGTGCGTATACACGAATTGTATATTTAAAGAAAAATTTGATTTTCGATCTCGGAGGATCTTGGACCGTTGTTCATGGCCCGGGCAGGAGAGAATCGAAGCTCGATGGTATCACGTGGCATCGGGGTCCTCCCCTTTTATCCCGTAGCGGAGGCCGCGTGTGTCCCGGCTTCTTGAGGTCGAGGAATTTAATAACGGACGAGGTCGAAGTCGCTCGCTCGCGCACACTCTCGAAAATGAGAGCCCGGACTCCGGACACACGCCGCTGGTCACCAGAGAGACGAAGAGAAGGTTGCGCTCATTCATAGGAATTTTACAGGTTGTCAGGCAGGTTTGACCGGCCTTTGTCATGGAAGTAACTCCGTGGAGACCGAGCACGGGGCCACGTATGTATGTTTGTTCGTTTAGGATGGCGACGAATCACGGATGAATTTAGACGAGAGCACACGCCGCGCTTATACCTGCGCGACCACGCCAAGACGCGACCCTGTCACCTCGGTTAGGTTATTCTATTCTCAGATCGATATAGTCGTTACGACGAGGAAAAGACTGGCAAAACAAAAAACAAGAAGAAAAAAAAAAGAAAAGAAAAGAAAAGGAAAGGCTTCGATTGGAGATACCAGGCAGATTGAAATTACAATGGAATTTCATTTATTCGAACGAATCGAGAGACAAATATTTCGTACGATAATTACAAGAAGTATGGACACATCGGCGTATTTGTTATAGCATTTACGAGTTAATTAGTTATTAAGTAATTATTAGTATTGAATTTCGTATCATTTAGCGGTGGCTTTACGTTATTAGAAAAATTTGATATCACAAAAATGACACGCAGAATCTGGTAGAAAGATACTTTATTGAAAAATGGAGGTACGTGCCACTGTGTAATGGCAGTTGCCGAATTTACGATCGACGAAATTGGCGAATGTCGTTTGCATTGTACAGGCCTTAATACCGGTTTTAACACTTGAGCGGAGGGTGAATCCTTTTCACGAAATGAGATTTCTCGACGAAACCAGATTAATCCTTTCGTTGCGGTATCTTCGTAACTAAAGATATTTTTCATATACGAATCGACTCAGTTTCCTTTAGTATGTAGTAATATTTATGCGCTGTGCAAATTTCGTTTACGCAGGACGTTGCCGAGACGAAGAATTCGCAATTCTCAAAAGATTTCTCGCATTTCTGATATAACTACATTTAACGCAAAATTTATCCAAATCTCCTTTCCTCTAGCTTTCTGTTAATTGCACGTACGATTTTGTCGAAGAGTTACAAAATACGGAGCTACAAGTCGGTCTGCTTGCGTTTACCATCGCAGACATATATTCGCTGTGTTCCATCGACTCGTGAAATCGTGTCGCAACGTCACAGGATAAAAGTATAACTCAACTATGCGACCAAAAAGGTGGAAATTCGTAAAATCTTGACCTACACCACTGTGATCTTCATCCTGCTGCGTAATAAAAAACACAATATAGAAGGAACACGTGCAAAGAACGGGTACAGAAAGAATTTTAAAGAAACATTAGACATTTTAAGGAAATATTCTCAAACAATGAATCATGCGCATCTCGTCAGCTAAAACACGAAACTTTCCCATTTAGTTGAAAAGTTCTGTCGAACCTAATGATCGTGACGGAACACGGTGACAACGTTAATAGAGTCATCGGTCAGAAAAGCCTGCTATTGTCGCGTGCACGTTCCCCGTTGGCTTGGAAATCGAGTCTCAAACATGTTCGACAGATTTTTGCCGTGAAAGTGGCACGCGGCGGCGGAATCACTAAACAGGTATTTAGCGCGCAGCAGCGAGCAATCAGGATGAATTCGGTCGTGAATGCGTTTCAACTTTCAAAATGCACCCGCCGTTGTAGCGCCACTTGGCTGAGAAAATAGCAGCCGAATACGCGTGATCGTGAGCGATCGCGTGCTCGACGACGAGCTAGGCATCGCGCGCTTTCTTACGCACTGCGTGCTCCAACTACGATCACCGCGGCGATGTCTCGCCTGATCAGTGGGAACCGAGACGAACCAGCTGAATTACGCCGACGCCTTCCGCCTTCCTGCGAGTTCTAACGCGAAAGGACGAAGAAGACTGGAAGCTTCGAGAAGAGGATGAGACTGCTCTGCTGGTGAATTTTGGCGGAGCGTGTTGAAGTCACTGGCGGGGAATCGCTATCGGTAGAACGTAGAGAAAGGGTTAGGAAGCTGTAGAGTTTGACGTATTATAACTAGACCGGGGCATTTTGATGCATTTACAGGTTGAAAATTGCGAAAATGCAGAGAATTGACGTGAAATGTCGAGTGTAGGTCGTATGCGAACTATGCTTCCAAGTGTGGTACGTGCTTATTACAATATTCAGTAAACGAAATAAATTTCTACTTAGATTCCACGTGTTCAATTAGATGTATAAAAATAGGAATTCCCACAAAGGATCGTAGCGGAATTACGATCTTAATTATTCCTTCGAATCGTACGATTCGAAGAAATAATGCGAGTATTCTATTCTCTGTTGAACACGTCTAGCTAATGGACCGACTTAACCGGTGAATTATAAAAACAAAACTAGCGCTTTGAAATGTGGTCTACGATCGAAGTTTTCAGCCACACTACTAATGGACAACTGAAATATCCCAACTCGAAATGCGTTCATTTTCTCGTTTTACATTAGACGTCTATTTCGCAAACGAACGCACACGACCAAGAACTGTCTCTTTTACAGAAGAAACGTCGTTTTTGTTGGCTCGTCGGGTCGATCTCTTTGGCCGAGTATTAAGAAATATTGGCTAGTTTGGGTTTGCTCGGAACAGAAACATGGTTAAAATGTTCTTGAAATTTGAAATATGGATTTTTAAGTCCCTTAAAGTTGAGCCTAAACGGGAAGCACGCTCGGGCCAGGTAGTCGAGGAGTTATAATAGATTCTATTAAGTCCGGGTCGTAAAAGTCGTAGGGAAACGTTCGAAGAAAGAAAGTGTCTTTAGAGTGTGTTCGCAACGCTCGACATGTTTCAGCATGTGAAACGAAATGTGACAAAAAATGCGACGTAATATCAGTTATCCTTTTTGTTGTTATACTAATGTTAGACTAATTTGTTAGAGAGAATGATAGCTTCTGGAGAAGTTATTAGAAATTATTAGGATCGAGGGAAAAATTTAAAGGAAGAGAAAGTGCGTGTTCGGCCAGTTGGAATATCGGTATACCTCTAGTGTCTAATATAAAACACAAAAGAACGCTACTAAACACATATCACTACCGCTATTTCTTAAACAGAGAATAACGTTTTACTTTTTCACGTTCGTCAATTTCACAAACAATTCCAATTCTAATTAAACTTTCTTACGCACCAATTATACCATGTATTTAGTCAAAGAAAACCTTTTTCCATTTTCTACGAAATATCGTATCGAGCACGAGGAAACTTCGACGTTCTCCGATTGAATAATTAAATCCCAGTTGACGAGTCAAGTCAAGTGTCTTAGAAAAATCATATACATCGATCCTTCGATACCTACACGGATCTAGCACGAATTCAAACTACATTCGAATCTTTCGTAAAACCTACGGAACGTCACGAAACAAATCGTTTTTCCAATTTCCTTTCCAAACACTCAATCGCGTGATACATAAAGTGCGCAACATAAATTGATATCGCGGTGTTCATCGAATAATTCATAAAATAATGACTTGATTTCATTCGGAAAAGATCGCGAACACGTTCGCGAACGTGTTCGCGAACAGCGTTCGCCACTGAACGCCGTCCAACGCTGAGCCACAGCGATTCTATCCGGAGGCTCGTTCGTTAGCCGATCTCGAGATCGAAGCTGGGTGGTCGAATCCTAATCGACTGACAAACGATTGTTCACAGTTTCGTTCGTGAACAAGCGGAGACGTAGGTGTGTAAATGGATAGATTATACATGGTCGATGTATCCCGTGCATGGCTCTCGGACGACTCGTGAACCGCCTCTTTTATCCGGGGCGCAATTGAGTCAACGGCCTTTCGAAAGAAGTAACGGTATACGATTATTACTCCTACCGAGTCTATACTCACGAAACTGAAACATTCGCGCGCGAGCGCCGGCCAACTCAGCGAAGCTCGAACGTTCGCGCACGCGTTTCGCAGCCTGGTTTATGGCTATAGACTGTGGCTAACGTTTTACGGCCACGGTGACGGATATCGCCGCCTTTTAAACGACTCGCTAAGGCAAACCGGGACGAACGCGTTGCGGATCATCCAGCTGCGTATCATCGGTGGAACTGCATTTTTTCTGAACTCGTCGTCGGGCCACGAACGGCTTATACGGTTGATGTTCACACGTAATAGCTTCGCATAATGCCATTCGTTAATTTTTACGTAACAGGAGCTGTCGGCCGGAGAGTGAATTCCAGCAGCAGACGTTCAGTCAGTGGCACGTGGACGAAAATTTCGTCCCAATAAACGAGATTCTATGGAAGGAAGCGTGTAAAGTAGAGTTCGTCGTCTCGCTGCTAACCAGCCTGTCGAGGTGATCGTTTTTACGAAACGATGTTGGTGGTGGTGAGATTTTAAATAAGATAATCGTCTTCTACGATAGAGAGACAGGGTTTCTCTCGTTTCTCTCGTTTCTCTCTTTCTCGGCGAAGTTTCGTTTGAATCTTTTGGTTCGATCGAGGCGTTGTATTCCGTTTGGTTAGAGCGAAGAGATAGGTTTTGTCTAATTTTGCAGAGTACGTTATCGTTTATTATTTGTCAAGTCTTTTTAATCGAGTCTTTTTGATATGCAAATATTTCAGTTTAGTGTTTCATATATTTGCTAATTTACATAATTGAATGATAATGTTCGTAATTGGCAAATACCATTTTAATCAGTTCCCAGTCTTGTATATAAATTATGAACACAAGTAAGATTATTTCCGTCGCGTTAATTAATAATTTGAATGTATATAGCGGTAAATTATCCTGTCTAGGTTAATGATTTTCGAGCGAACATCGAGCAAAGGACACGTTTATTCTTCGAGGAAAAAATATTTAAATTCGTTTTCGTCAAGTACGAAATTAATCGGATATATCTTTAGAAACAAAAAAAAAAAAAAAAAAAAAAAGAAGAAAAAAAAATGGAAAATTGGAAGAAAAGCGGCGGCTGGTTGATTCAACGTTAAACGAATGTAAAATTAATGAAAGGCTAATGTCCGTACTTTTCTTCGTGGTATTTAATCACGACGCTTGTTTTGATTAGAGAAATCGGTAATTGGCCAGGATCGCGTGAAAATAACCTACAGCGCGATTCAGAAATTGAGAAATCACAGACTACTGGAAACAACATTCGCTTGAAATATCTTCTTTCCAACTGTAACTTTCCGTTTAATCTGCGTAATAAAAGATGAGGAATAAATACCGACATGCTACATCATCATCTCGCGTCCAATACCTTCTTTACCGTAATTACCATAATTAAATTAAAGGTAGAATAATTCGTAAAATAAAGTAATCCTACATCTGCCATACTACAATTATATTCCAATCGTAGTTGTGCGTAACCATCACAACGGTATGTCAGTAACATCGGCGGATTGATGCAAATGGCAATCCGCGGATTATGAATCTGACGATCGAAATTAGTAAACTCTTCTACGTCGAGTCGGATGAATCTCGGATGGTTTGTCATTTAAAAATTCACACACAAAGCGTTACTCGTCCTATCGTCGATCCTCCTATTCTCATACTACGTACAAAATTTATTAATAACACCAGTAACCTCCGACCTGCGACTAATAAAATTTCACCAACGTGGTCGCTTCGATCGTGCGAAAGACTATTATCCGCGGCAATGGCGGATCACGAAAGACCCTTTTTCCTGGTGGAATCGCGCTCGAAGGGCAGTGCACGCACGGTGCCAGGCAGATACCGCGAAATTACGGTCTGCCGCGCAACGCGGAAACTGGTATTCACTTATTTCAGTCCTTATACGCCGGCGGTCAACGCGTTTAACCGATTCGCGAAGTGAAACGCAACGCCAGCCAGGCCGCTAATATTCCATCTTGACGAGGAGTAAATGACTTGGCCGTTGGAATGCGCACTATGTAGGACATAACGCTGCGCCGATATTCGCCGCGGTTCAGCGCGGACTATCGCGAAAAAGCATTCGGTATTTCGCGATCCTCGCAACCGGCCTCTCCCTTCGCGTTCCTACGCCATAGCAGATACAAGAGTGACGTATGGCCTCTGTCGAGGAGTTTCGCGTCGTCACGAAATTGATAAACGAATCCACCGCGGACGAGGTACACGCGATGCGTTCGAGGAAAAATCACGCTCAGCCTGGATATTTTCCACGCACAGAGTCAACATATTGCGGATGGACGGCCGGCCAGGTAACTCGCGCTCTTACGTACTTTGTTCGCTGAAGTCGTCGATGCTGTGTTTTCAACCTTGCGCCGTTTGAAATTTTCTTAATCTTTACCGCGGACCCCCGAGACTCCGCTTAAATTGAAATCTGTAACGTGCCAAACGCGTTCATACGCGCCATGCATGTTCGTAGCGCTCGTCAACTGCTCGTCAACGGCCTTTCAATTTTGCAGAAGAAAGAGATAGATAAATAAATAACTTTACCTGACGTACTAAATATTTTTCGTGCGAATATTGCACTAATAAGTTGCGTGTGGGAGGACTTGGAGGACCCCCTGGGGGCCGGCAAACTGCAGGTTAAGAACCGCTGCTGCGGGTGATGAGGCTTTGATTCGTGGAAAGTGTGGCTAGAAGTACGTACATACGTTTTAACTGAGAGATTTGCATGCTTCTAAATATTAGAACGTATCGCTGTAAGTGGTCGAGCTGCCGAAGAAATTTCATTGGAAATAGGGATACGAAGTAACGATCGAGGATGAAATTCGTAAGAAAACTTCCTACGAATTACGTATTATTTCCTTATTGCTGGTCTGGTCGAACGACCGAGTAGCCGATGCTTATTAAAAATACGCGCGAAATAACGGCAGGTTCTAGAACGAAGTTTCTAGAAGTCCGGTGTTAACGAAGAGATTAATTTGGAGTGATCGTGGGAGTGGTTTGAAATTCACGCCACGTACGAGAGTCTTCGAGTTTCTTTTCTGGATTCTTTGACCGCGAAAGGCCCCGGTAAACTCGTTTCTCTTGTGTCTCTTGGCAGCCGTGCGAATGCATGCTCTCTAATTTTACAATTATCGGCAGAACCGTATACGCGCCGCTGTGTATGATATTAACGCGTTGCGAAAGGGTCGCGGCGAGGTTTCTCGTCTCTTTCACGGATCACGCGAGATCTTTACGAGACGTTCTCGTTTTCACGTGTCTTCGTTACGATTCGATCGTTTGTCGTACGCTGGCTCATGAAAGTATTCGAACACTCGGCGTAGAAAACATTTACGTTCCTGCGTTATATAAAACGTTTTGAAATTGGAATTTCACTAACGCTACGATACATTAACGCTGAAACCGAACCGAAAATCTCTATAGAAATGTCGCGATATTTGTCGCGATATTTGTCGCGGACGTACAGAGGCTCTGTTTTACCGTTAACTCGAGCACTGTGTTCGAAATGTTGAATTTTACGTTCGCTTGATAAACACAATTTTGATCATACAATTTGCTTTGTAAATGAAATTACAAACCTGCGAGCTAGGGTTGCTCGCGTTTCTTGATTTCGTATATCGAATTGTTCTTTGCGATGGAAAGTCAATTTTACGATAACGATCGGGTTGGCGCAAGAGATCGCAAATTGTCCGGGATTCGTCAAGAAGTACTTTTAAAATAACGCTGCGAATGGCATTAAATTAATGTCACTTGTCGAGAGCGTTATTAGTTGCTTGAACTTTGAAGAGGAACAGGTTGATACAGCTACCAAAAGTTGATAATATCTCTATTTCGTTCGATGCAATAGATGGAACACGGAACGCAGGTTTTCGAATTTCCGCGCCTCCGAATTTTCGGGTTCTTAAATTTCCAGATTTCAAAGTTTCCGAACCTCGTGGCTTTTTCATTTCTTCCTTTTTTCTCTATTTAAAGATGGAATCTTTAGGAATTCCCAGGAAGTTAAAATCGTGCAGATTTCAACGCCTACAGTCGTCGGGCACTGAACGTTTTAGCTACGACACCGTGGTATTGTTATCCTCGTCGAGCGTTCATAGACATCGCCGCGATACTCGATGACCGCGGACAAGCAGCATAGAGCGAAAGGGGAAATGCTCTCTAACTGTGCGGAAAAAAAAGAGAAATCGACGCCCAGATGGGAGATCGATGTCCTATAAAGAGAAATATCCGCACCTCGATGAGTCTCGTGAACTGACACTTTCCATCGTCAGTCAGTGATACGATTAATTTTTCAGAACGTCTGAGAAACTCCGTTCCACCTTCCGAGTCTCTCGTACCAACGGAAATCGAACGTTTCTCTCGGTTCTTTTGTTCATTAATTTCTTTCTGTTCCTGTTCTTACGCGTCTAATTTGCTATTAGATTAAGATTTCGAGTAATTAATGTTCGAAGGTTTCGAACTAAATCTCTTGCTATCGATCTAACTATCATTTCTTTGTGTTTCGTGTTATACACATGGATGTCTCAGAGATAACAGTTTAACAGTTCTTCGAAACGTTCTATAAAGATAATGACGCAAGACGCGTTACATAAATACGAGTCATTTAAAGCATTGTAAAAAGTTCTCACTGATGGATATATCGAGCGAGTACTTATTCCATCGATTCGTCCACATGAAACACGATCAAGATGATCTCCGCGGGAGAATAAATTCGATTTTTTTATTACCTTTTTTATTGTCACGTTCGAATTGAGGGGAACGGCGAACATTTTGGAACGGAGTATAGCTAATGATCGCGTTAATGTTAAACCTACTCTTGTGGCATAGTAACCGCAAATATAGTACTATTCCTTTCGTATTTCTGTTGTACGCATGACTTTTTGGTCGACGTTTAAGCGATTTATATTTATATAACATCTTTTGCTCGATTACACTCATAAAACAGACCTACGAAATTCGGCTATTAAACTCCGAGCCATTCTGTATATGTTCGTTTTCACGTGTTTTGTTACAAGTTATTTATGTCTTCATTTCGAGGAATCTTTCGATCTTTCACCGTTGAAAGACAGAAGCGAAGCCAGATTTGTGAAAGGACTCGAGAATGTAAAAAAATGCAGGTGGAAGAATGTTGCACCTTTAGCCGTGTTCCTTTCGAGAGCAATCAGCTTCAATTTTACAAGTAAAAGTACCATTCCACCTTCAACGATAAAAATCTTATTCGAAATTACGATTTGAGGCTCGTTAAAGCTGGAAAAATTACCCCTTAACTTGAATTCACCCTTCGATCATCGGAATCTTCCCTCCATCGTCCTCTCGTCCAATCGCGTGTCCCAATTTGCAGCATTTTAACGATCTGGCAGCCAAAACTAAACTCTCCTTCGTTTTCACGCTTTCCAATTGTCCGATTGTTCAAATGCGCATCAGAAAAGTTAGGTATATGCGTGCTACATATAACGTTCTAAAATTTCATTATCGATGCGAGTAGACACGACTGTCGTTATAAAGCAAAATTTGAGATCAATCTGAAAATGGATAATGAAATTACAGGATATTTATCGCGAATGTAGGTAGATTTAATATAAAATTATACAACGTGAATTTAGACATTGTAACGAGCGTTGAAGATAGTCTCGTTGAATATCAAGGCTTGTTGATATAACGGATAATTGACTATTTCAATACTTCTGCGATCGCTGCGAGATATGTATGTACTTGCGCTAAGTATCTCGTAGCTTCCAAGTACACCGTCAGATTCGTTCCAAACTTTATCGACATAATCATGACAATGTTGATAAAAGTTTAAAATGTTTCGTATAACGCAGAGAATACATTCGTGAAAAGTTTCTACAAGCGTTCGAGTACTTTCTTGAGTCGATGCGATCGTATTGTTAATGAGATATGTCAATGAAAATCAAAGATATTCGTATAATACGCGTAGTATATTCGTAAAAAGTCCCTACAAGTATTTGAATAGATTCGCGGGCCGGTAGAATCACGATAGTCGTGTCTCGTTAACTGATAATTAAATTTCGACAAAAATTTCCTACGGTACACGTTCGAATATTTTCACGAGTCGAGTGCCTGTTGCCGGAGTACATTCGACGATTCAGCTGGTATAAGATTATCCAGCACGAGACCAATTCGCGGGTAAACGAGATTTTCCGGGGTCGCCTGCCCTAAACATCATCGCGGATCGTTTCGAACGGTGAATGAACGAAGGAACGAACGCTTCGACGATCCTGCGAGTCCCTTTAGCCGAGAGCCGAGCTCGCCACGACGAGACGAGCAACGCATTCCACGAGGTCGTCCGCCGACGATCTGCATTCGCAGAAAAGGACGAAGAAGCCGAGGAAGCGAGCAAAACGAATTAGCATCCCGATCGTCCGGAGGAGTTTTCTCTCTTTCTCTCCGTCCTCCTCCATTCTCCTCCTCCATTCCCCTCGATCTCTCTGTTCCTCCTGCGCGATGCACTGGTCCCCAACGTTCCCTTTCCACGTCACTTCGTAGTCGGAAGACTACGCGAGAGCGTACGCACTTTCTTACGCGCGTGCACAAACAACGAGCAAAAGCCAAGGCGTAGTCTGCACACGGGTTAACCGCATAAATCACCGACCTTTCGATGGCTCGCGAACGACTCCTATAGATGGTAATAATACGGCTGGGCCTGGATCTATCGGCGCGGATTTAAATGGCGCGCGCCAGGCCGTGACTCTTTCGTTGCTTTCGAGCGATGGGATTTCGCGACCGTGGGACGACTTATAATTTATAGTATGTTTCAAGCTTTGATATTTATCTTTGGATAGCAGGTTCCTGGCGTGGATGCGGTCATCGGCGCGTTGTTGAAATAAATACGACGATTAACGAGCTTTTTAAAGGACTGCGAGCGATCGATGTCTCTGTTTTTCAGGTACCGGCACCGGTCATATTGGTTGATCGGTATTTCATTCAAAGATTGGTAACTTTGATGTTATCGTATAACAACGGGTTAATGGTAGAGCGGAATTTCAGATTGTTTGACAAATTTATATTTATAAATTTATAAATTTGAAATACCATAAGTGTAATGGTAATTTGTAGCATATTTTCTCAGCGTACATTTACGCGTGATATATTCAGTTTCGTACCTGTCTTGGACGAAGATACGAAACTTTTATAATAACGTGCGATCTTCGTTTATTTCGAAGGATCGTATTGAAGTTTCCCTGGACATAACACGGAACTGTATACACACAACAGTTTTCGAAGTATTCCGACTTCGGACATCTATTGTCTTACGTTCGTTTCAATAATATATTAGATTTGTCTTATAGTCACTTTAATCTTTCCTCGACTACACACATCGTTAAATCTAGTTTAAACTGCCCTGACATATGTCGTCGATTTAACGTCGATGTTTTGACATCCTATGGACTTGTATTTGAACGTACGATTAAGAGTCATAAATATGTGACCAGAACTATGCCTAAACGCTAATTACAGAATTGCCTAGTCTTCTGGCTGACGAGTGGAACTCTTTTTCGTCGTTCGGAGACCACAGGCCAAGAACGATACAAGCGACGACGCCTTTAACTTAACAGACCCGTAACCGAAGTTCGAAAGGAGCAGAAAAAAACCTGCGTACTTCACGCGATCATTAAAACGCGTTACTACAAATATTTTCTACAGCTGAGCAGAAGTACGAATCTTGCGTATCAATTGTCGTAACTATTTACCTTAACTGTTCATCAATTTGTAAAAAAGGAAATCGCCATTCTGGCTATTGGTCGAGTTTCTGAATCGGTCTTCGATGATGGAAAACGAAAATATTCCAAGAAGAGTAACTTCGTGAGCCGAGGACAAGTCGGACAAGCCTCCGCCAGCCGGCGTATCTTTAGCGAGACATTCTTTATGCGCGCGTAACGTCTCTTCCTTCTAGATAGAATTCTATTTTTAAATTGAACGCAATAAAGTTTAACGGGCGCTCGCAACGTTATCGGTGCGCGCTCGCGCGCTCCTCCGCGTATGTAAATGCACGATTACCTCCCCTCCTTGCTTTTCTCCTGCCTCCATGGCTGTCATCGATTCCGTCCTTTGCGCTCCTACGCGGAAACCTTCGCGCCTGTGGGAAAACGACAAATCGACGGGACGCACGCCGCCTCTGCCCACACACGCAACCAACCAACCTTTTCCTATCGCGAGCAACTCGCGAGAACGAGATATCGAACGAACGCAGGATTTAGTTGCCTAGCATAGAACAAAAATTAATTTTCATTTTTATCCAGGTAAAAAAGACGCGATTATATTCGAACCCTACGGAGAAGGGCAACAACACGATAAATTAGATCTTAAATGTAATAATTATTATCTACGTTGGACAATGTGTCAAAGAGTTTTAAACTCGCCTATCTTCTTCAAAGATTCACAAAACTCAGCCTACAATCTCAACCGACGATGAGTCTCTAAAAAAATAACCTACCGCAATGGTGGATGCGTTTGTAAGCAATCAGTTTGCAAAATATGAAAAGGATATGTAAATTGCAAAATCAATACTGTGAACCAGTTTCGTGAAATTACATTTATTTATTTCGACAAATTGATAAATGTATTTGCAGCGTACATGGACGCACGCGCCAAAAAGTACTTGCAGAGAGCAAGGATACACGATCCACTAGGAACAAGCACGCCTCTATGGTTCTAGCTACAGCAATTTTCCCATACAATACACACAGCCATTCTATGCACACTGCACAGTTGACGAGCGTGCTTAAATCTCTCGCATACGGTAAACGTAGCGGCTAGAAGCCGCAGGCATAAAACACACTAAGCGAGAGTGAGAAGGATAGAGAAATCTTCGGAATAATACGTGCGGGCACCAACACGTACATACACGTTTCTAACGCGTAGTAGACGAATGCCTCCTCGGGACAGGTCACATACATATAAATGTCAAGATTCACCTATGCCTTTTTTCTCTCTTCCGTAACCCTCCTTATTTCTCCTAACCACTCACACATTCAATTTACGGAGGATAGGATAGACGTCTCGAGTAAAGAACACGTACTCACGGATACGTGTAGCTTCCACGTATTGTATATCGTTCCTCTCTCGAGTGTATTCCGCTCTTCGTGTTTATGTAGCTGTCTCTCTTTCTCGCCTATTTTCCTTCTCCTCGGTACTTCGCGTATCCTCCAGCACTGTACATCGCGCTGAAACGATTCGCGAGCGAAACGAACAAAAGTGGGGGAACCTGGTTACCCCCACTTCGCCCCCACCTTGACGCCTGGTCACGTGCTGCGCGATACGAGTGCGCAGGTAGAATGCGGATCGCCGATTGGAATTTCGTTTAGCGGCAAACGCGAATTGTCCTGTCGCGTGCTTAGATATTTTCGCGAAGCTTGCAAACAAGTGTCGCTGTTTTTAAATTATTTGAAAGTGAACGCGTTCGATCGTCCTTTGCTTCCATGAATTTCTGTACGATTTAGGAATATCGCGATCGTAGCGAAATAGTAATTTATCTGAACTTGTCGAGAGATAAACGTTACTAGCCACGATTATTCGTTCGTACATTTTGCTTATGCTATAGAATACGGGCGGCAGCTGCAGGTTGCAGATAACTTGTCTTTTCCCCATAGTTGGACAAATTAGTACATAATCTTCAAGCAATTACGCGGATGCCTGTTGCATCATATTCGTGTTACAAACGAAACTTTCTAACGTTGGAAAATGTTTCTCGATTCGAAGAAAATATGAAAGAATCTTTATTATTTGTACGAAAAGCAATTTTATTTAATTAAAGTAAAATTGACGCGTAATGATAAGAAATTACGTAGTTTACAAATTAATAACAAAAAATTCGGCAATCACGATAGAGTTAATACAAGCGCCAATTATTAGTCATTCTGTGGCAGAAAAGTGGCGCGTTCAAATTTCGACCTTCGAGTTCTGCGCGTTGCACATTGAGTAAAGGGGGGGGGGGGACGACTTTCTTGGCCCTCTCTATGCACTCGAATCGTTTAAGTTTAATGCGAGTATATAAGTACGTGTGCACAGCGTTTCCTTGGCGTAGTGGTACGTGGACAAAAACGGACTGCTCGGTCCGTTAGGTAGTGGTTTCTCTGCGGTTCTTCCAGGGAACACAGTCCACGCGTATACGTATATGCACGTAAAGTCAGTTCTGGGTGTGAGAACCGTGTAGGTGGCTCTCATAGGAGGAGGACGAGGAGGAAGCGGGCGAGCTGACGTTCCAGCCTGACGCCGCGCCGGGACGACCTGCGACCAAACGCAGCAAACCGAGAGGGTGAGGGCGGAGCATCTCGGCGTCGACCACGTATTTCTGCGTCACCGTTTGCATTCGTAAGACGCGACCGATTGGAATCGGCCTCCGAGCTACAAGGATTTCGAAAAGGTTCTACATCGTAATCGATGTTATGGAACTGTGAAGCTGCGAATCTGGCTTTCTAAGCGAGTTCGTTCAACCCCCTTTGCATTATGATTTCTTTGGCGAATAATTAACGTCTTAAGGTTTATGTTTGCGATGTTACGTTCGTCGCGTAGTAATTTAATATTCCAATTGTGTAACGTTAGACGGATGGGTTGTAATTAATTTACTGTAAATACAAAGATACAAGCTTGTCAGAAAGGCCTACACTAAGAGGGAGGGCTAATTTAACGAACAGAAAACTCGTTTTATACGGAAGATACGGTAATTTTGTAAATATCGGTACATTTCGGTAGGCTAATAGGTTGATGAAGGTTTGAAGATTTGTTGGGACGGAAAGGGAATCTGTGACTTTCATGGGATTTTGTTCACGAAGATTGTAAAACAATTCTTAGGCTACAGCGTATTTTCAATTTCCCAAATTCTTTATTCAAATGCGAGACATCGTGTTTCTGAATTTTTCTAAAAAAAAACTTCAATCAGATACGTACGCGTAGTGCTACAACTAGGCGGTAAATTTATTCTCCCACATACGTGAACATACTTATCGGACAGAATATATTCTACTACAAGTTAAAACTGGTACTCATAAAACTTGCATACTCGCACTCGGAATATGTTTTATGATATATCGAACGAATAAGGAATGCTTCCGCCATAATTATATACTATTATTATATAAAACCGTGCGAGTAAAATGATAGTGAAAGCCCTAACTGCTTCATTGTTCGCCGATCCAACGTGTCGATAAACGAACAATAAAAGAAAGTTATTACATAAAAAATATATTACGCGCTACCCTAGAATACTTTGAAGAGTGTCTCGAAGAATAGAATATCCAGGTAAGTACCGTTCGTACTTTCCAAAAGCAGCAAACCACAAAAAGACGCACGCGTTACATTTAAAAGAAAATTGGCAAAGATATGATATCCATACTTTTTAACACATTCGTTGCTCGATTTCATTAATAACAAAAACTAACGTCAAATCTAACCTAACTCTAATCTAATCGAATATTTCGAAATTATCGGATGCTGTTGACATATACTTTCCAAAACTCGGGAAGTCTCTAATTTTTAAAAGTACGCTGCCGGATTACATAAAAAGAAGAAGAACCTCTAAAGAATCTCTAAAGAAACAAAAGACGAAAAAAGAACGAAGCAGATATCCTTCCATATTTCCGCCCTTTCTCGTTGCATCATGTTTCGCGCGAAGGGGTTAACCAACTCATCGCCCTTCGCTATTTCCCTGGACGCTGGAACCAACATGTTCCACGAGTATTTCACAGACTTACCTCGGTGTGACCGAAGGGAAAACGCGTTTTAATAATTCCTCGCCTTTGAATGAAAAAATCGCTCCACGAGCTATTCGGTGAATCGTAAAAGGATGCCTGCTTCGAGCAAAGTTGTTCGTTGTCTCCAGTAACGCGATATCCCTTCCGTCGGTGACCTCTTCGCCGCTTGGCTTTCCGTTTCGTCCTGCGAGGCTTGTCAGGAATCCTTCGTCTCACGCCGAGGAATATTATATTGTAATATTTATCGCCGCGAACGGCGAGCGTATATTACCGGCGTCGAATGGGTGACGTGCCAAGCTGACGGCAGGACGACCTGCGAACACAACCACCATAGGGTTCTTAACATTCCATAGGTCGGCAAAGGCGCGACTTCGGCGCTTATTAGGCTGGTGGAAGCGGAGGACGCTGTTAAAGTCGCCTCTACGGAGGATGCTACGAAGATATTGTGCGACGTTCATGGGGAAACGTCGCCAGCGCGTGTTTCAGGGCGCAGGATTGTCCTAAGCGAGGCGGAAACGGTGTTTTCAAGGCTATGGTGCAGTTGAGCTCGATATTAAAGCGTTGAGTTTGGTTCGTTTGGAGTTTGAAGGAAATTCGATGGATAAAAATGGGTTTCCACGAGGTAGTTGATAGGAGAATTTTTTTGAACAAGTTTTCGAGAATTTGTAGGGTTTCTGGTTCTGAATTATGCGAGAGCGGTGCTTTTGTGACTACGGCGGAGTTGAGCTTGAAGTCAAAGCGTTGCATCTGATTCGTTTGCAGTTTGAAGAGAGTTCTATGAACGAAGATGGATTTCCATAAGGTTGTTGATAGGAACTCTTTAGAATCTATGGGATTTCTAGTCCTGAGACGAGGACGGTGTTTTCGAGACTGTGGCGAAGTCGAGCTTTGCGAAATCGAAGCGTCGGGTTTGCTTTGTCCGAGCTTCGAACCGGGAATTGATAGAAATTGATTTCGAAAAGTGTTCGATAAGAATTTTCTAGACTTGGAAATTGAAAAATTGGATAGTTTTCGGTAAAATATGCTCGATATAATAGGAAGTTGAACTTCATACTCTCTTGATCTTTATTTAGTCTCTTGATCTTTATTGAAACGTTTATTCTAAATTCCCAACGATATTCAAATTATTCCGACGATCTTTACCATAGTTGCGAAACTTCGAAAAATTATAATTCTTCAGAGACCACAATTCGAAATTCTAAACCCATTTTTAGCTCGGCTCAATAAACATCTATCAAGGTCTATATCGACGAACGAATTTCTGGTGGGCAGTAACGAGTTCTTATTTTTAGTGCGAAACGCATGTGCGATACCGATGGTTAGATGTAGTCGTGTGTATATATATACACACATATAACAGGCAGTTCATCCAAGAGCGGATTTATCTGCTGTGCTCCCTCCGCGCACCCACGTCGCATGGTAATGCAATAATTGACCTTTTCGCCGGGTCGATGGAGAGGAACGCAAAAACGGGTTGACGCCGGAGACAACTATTTCGAGCGCGCGTGTCAGAAGCATGAAAATTCGCGCGCGGGCGTGTGAGAAGGCTTCTGTGAAAATTGGAAAAGGCATCTGGCTGAGAGGATCTCTTCTATCCGCGAAAAAGCTCGTTGAAAAGCTATGGACGACATTCGACCGAGATACCGCAGTCGTACTCGCTCGAATTTTCATATTTCTGCTTAGCCTTTGTTTGTTAACTAATGTTTGTTTTTAATATGCTTATGTACCGTTTTAACTCTTTCAATAAAATATCAACTTTTTATATTTAGGTTCAAGTTGATTTGATCGATAAATAATACGACGTGTTTAGGTATAACTAACTCGTATAT
The DNA here is from genome assembly GCA_014737475.1 of Bombus confusus. Classification (NCBI taxonomy): domain Eukaryota; kingdom Metazoa; phylum Arthropoda; class Insecta; order Hymenoptera; family Apidae; genus Bombus; species Bombus confusus. The sequence continues at coordinate 3,292,883 of JACXIV010000015.1, forward strand.
ACAATGGTTTTTCTGTTGAACATCTTTTAGCACATTAATAAAAATTATATACTGGGATATCGTTTTCATCGGTTACAACTATACGACTTTTCGTGTCGATTACTTCTTGAAGCTTTTTCTCCTCGCTATTGTAAACGGAGGAATAGTAAGGAGAAGGCACGTTTACATTTTATACTGTATTTCTTTAAGAGTCAGTTTTTTCGAGCTACTTTATGAAGAATTTTTGTAGACACATTAACAATTCCATCGTAAAACACTGCAATTAAAAGTAATTTTTTTCTCTCCAGTAAAATATCCTTCGACGCTGTATCTCTAAACTTCCTGCTTCCGTAAAGAAACAATTCAAAGTATCTGCTTCTTTCTCTTCTGCGTACTTTATCTGCTTCTTTCGATTTCTCAGAGCCAAATAAAACAGAAAGGAAAGAACAAAAAGGCTGTCAAGCATCGCGACAAAATTCACATCGAAGCATCGTTCCTCCGGACTTTCAACTTTCACTCGGCGACATCCGCCGGTGCAATTAAAGACGGGGCCCTCTCTCCCGGGTCACCATTGACCTCTGTCGCAAGGACGTCGCGGTTCCGTTCGCCTTATCAAGAAAAATCGCCACGACGCAAGGGCAGAGCAATATCTGGACCGTTCGACCGTGAGACGAACCCTGAATAATAGTCTTGCGAATCGTCTGGCTAGCGCATATAGTGATTCAGCGACGAATCACCTCGCGTGGCCTCGCCTGCAAACTTACAACCGAAAATTCGCTTGCAGTTGCCCCTCGTTTAAGGATAAAAACGGAGGAGACAAGACCGATCTTTGACCGACTACGCTCGCTGATCGGAGCCTCGCGTAGCAGTGAATTTTGTAGATTTACGCAGACGAAATAAAAATACGTATCGATTATCGATATTCTATAAATAAGACTCGAGATACTTGCGTTATTAATGAAACTTCTGAAATAATTATAACATCATTGACTCGCGTAATGCGTACATTCATGCAGTATTATCATTTCGCCAAGATAAGTGAAAAACGTGCAAGCCTGGCTGGAAAATTGGTTTTCTATTAAACGTTACAACGAGTATACCGTGCCTTTGCTGTGTCACGTATATTCGCTTATTAAGCGCATTCTTCTGCGTATTTCTACGTAAACGCAGCGAAGTTGGCTGTCTAGTGATCAGCTTGCAGTTTGCACGCGCTGGATCTGCGCGAACGCAGATCGTATCTGCTCCCTTGGAACGTATCAATTGTACAACACGTGCGCTCGCGCGCGCACGCTCGATAAATCAACATCAAGCCAGGCGATGTACACAAACAAGTGTTCCATGGTGTATCCCGGAGAACCGAGACTTCGTTTCCTTTTTTCCATCCTGCTCTGTGTTTTTTCACCGGGTACTGTCTCTGTCGTTTTGTAGGGCGTACGAGCCTAGATGCATTCCGTGGATGTGAATCACTGCAGCGGAGGCTAAAATAATTGGACGGTAAGTAGACTTGAAGGCGAGGCGTTTCTTTTCTCTCTCCTCTTCGCTCTTATCGTTTTTCTTTTGCCAGGCTCGTCGATTCCATAATATCGAAGCAATATTATCAGTGAAACTTCACAATTGAGAGCGAACGATAAAACGAGCCGTAGAAATAAAGCGATATGCACACGCTGATAGATTTCGATGATTACGAGAGAAGCGAATTTGACGTTCGTTGAACAAACTTTCCTTTTGACGAGTAAAAACTATACCCTGGTCGTAAACCATATAGCCGTCAAGCTGTCAATGTCGATACACGATACGTTTCATTGTTCATCACGCCGCTAATAACGCGTTAAACAGTCTCCGTTCTGCGAATGCAGATCGCTTAAAATTCGTTTGTAGGTAAAATTCGCTTTGGCGAATTACAAGGCGAATCGATAACCGGCAAGTTATTAACATTGGCGCTGGACTACGAATATTTATGAGAATTCGTATTTCTATAAACGCGAATAAAGANAGCAGAAGCTAAGCAGAAACTGTACGAGCGACGAGTTACAAGCTGTCAATGTCGATACACGGTACGTTTCATTGTTCATCACGCCGCTAATAACGCGTTAAACAGTCTCCGTTCTGCGAATGCAGATCGCTTAAAATTCGTTTGTAGGTAAAATTCGCTTTGGCGAATTACAAGGCGAATCGATAACCGGCAAGTTACTAACATTGGCGCTGGACTACGAATATTGAGAATATATGAGAATTCGTATTTCTATAAACGCGAATAAAGAAGCAGAAACTGTACGAGCGACGAGTTACAAGCTGTCAATGTCGATACACGGTACGTTTCATTGTTCATCACGCCGCTAATAACGCGTTAAACAGTCTCCGTTCTGCGAATGCAGATCGCTTAAAATTCGTTTGTACGTAAAGAGTTATAAAATTATATTGTTTATATTGTTACGAGTTATAAAATTATGTCCAAGTGATATTACTCTCGCGCATCGGTTTCGAGATACGCGTGACATAAGAAATCGAAAGAGATCAAGTGTGAAAATGCATATGGTTATTTGGCCGACAACCAACAGCTGGCTGTTTACGTTTATTTATGCATTCGGCAACACGTTAATTTAAAATTATTCCACCGGCAAGATATAATCGTTCATGACATAAAGTTGCAATAATAATGCGTTGCCGTGGATCGTTCTTTTGATGTACAGCCTATGAACTGTTATTTATCGACGCACTCGATGATGAGAAAGTACCTAATGTTTGCAGGAAGCGGCATGGAAATGTACGATAACGTCTACGACTTTATAGGAGCGAAGGGCGTGCCTTTTAACAATCGAAGGTTCGTTAATTTACATTAATTGAACAACTATTTGCGCTTTATCGGCGTCATTACAACGACATTGATAACGACGCAAATCGCCATTTGGCCTTGTTCGCGTCAGTAAAAATGGAAAAAAGAAGAAAGAAGATTAAACCGAACATACCGGCAAATATTTCCACCAGAATATAGTAAATTAACGAAAGAGATCAAAATAAATAAACGCGCAAACGTTTGTAATTCTACTCTTTGTCGAGAGCGAATCTTTTGTCCGAAGATGTGTCGCTCCAAGAGTCTTCATCTTCGCTCTAAAATTTTGCAAACGCCAAGGCTCGAAACTTCGTCGATAACGTTCCTTCGGATTCGTCCAATGTATTTGTAAATATTTTAGAAGATCCGTACATTCCGATATTCTCAACGTTTGTGCATTCGCGTAATCAAGCAGCGCAACTGCTCTAAAATTAGGCCAAGTCTGCCAGTCTGCTCCTCCCGCATCATCGATATTAATTTATCCCCTACCAACTGGCGAAAAATCTTCGTTGCTCGCGATCTCTACTCGTAGTAGATTGGCCCGCAAGTAGCCAGACCAAACCCACTCTGCCAGCCCACATCATCGGCATCGCTCTAATTTCCAGCAAAGCGAAACCTTGCTTTTCCATGAAACCATTACCGCGATAATCGTTCTTCGGCTGTTTCTAAATTATACGTGAGCGACAAATCGTGAAGTGGGTGGCCAGCCCACGAAATAATACATTTGCGGCTCGTGCATTCGCCCAGGGGATTATTAAAGACGCTTAAAGAATTTTAGCATACTTTTCAAATTGGAAATTAATAACGTTAATGGCAGGCTTTAATGGCAACTTACTGTTCGCGCGACCTACGACAACGATTAGCTTCGGCAAGCAGTAATGGAGTTTGGCTGGATTCTGTGAATCGATTTAAGCGCTGCCAATGTAACGACAGGTCGTTTCTGCGCCTTTTCTTTTGTCGATACATACTGCTATGCTTGTACGAAATCGCCGATACGTTCGAATGGAATCGCTAGCGCGACGATACTCTGTTTTCCGTCGTTGCTTTTTATTCTATCGAGTGCTTTCGATCGGATTAATAAAATTGACAGTTTTCGACAGTCTCGGAATTAAACTGCTCCCGTTGTACCTGCTACGACGCTAGTATATTTTCGCGTACTTGTCCTATCGAACGAAATCTAGATGTTACGTAAGTCGTTCGATTGGTTGGTTGGCGGGTTGTTCGTCGACGCTGCGAGCGACGAGATTTTAAAATACGATCTTATGCTTGTTCTTTGAAAACCAGCTTTTAAAAAATTATTTACTATCGTTTACATGTTTGGCATTAGAATTTCAAATTGCCGGAATGCACAGAATACGCGAAAATATACGAACTAGACAGAGTGAAATACTCGTTATAATATTTCGAATATTCGTTAGTCGTAAAGGTTTCCTTCTGTGTCGAAGATGCATTCAAAGATTGAAATTCGATGATTCATCGAGAACTTCTACCTCCCTTAACCAGAACCAGAACCAGAACGAGAAGCACGCCTCCGGAGGAGCGGTGCATCCGGAGGTCGCGACAGGTTTTCGGACAGATTTCTTCGTGCTCAGCATTGTCGCGCACCGCCGGACTTACGCGGTCGTTTGCAGGTATGCCAAGTATGTAAGGTCTAACGTTGAGTCGCCGGACAGAACGAGTGGGAGGAAGGGCACTGTTGGGTCACACCGAGAGAGAAAGGCAGCACGTTGGGGGAAAGGGACAGAAGAAAGTCGAGAAACGGTGAGAAAGTGCACGGAAAGAGTGAGAAAAAGCGTAGCTTACTTTTTGGACGTCTACCACTCTCGCAACGAACCATATTACGTACATACATCGTTGTTCAAAAATTTTCCGATACCTTTTGTCCGTAACAAAGTTGTAATATTCGGTGTTGATCAACAGCTGCAAGTTAGAAGTATCTTTCGATGAATTGGCTAATATATCCGTTCTTTGCGATTGCTACGAAATCCATATTTAGTAACAACCGGTCCGACGTTGCAGCTTCCGCGAAACCCGCTTCTGATAAACTAAAAATCATTATCGCAGAAACATCCCGATCACCGCTCCGATATCCCAACCAAATTCCTGCGAAACCAACATCCAGCGATCCACGGATCTAATCCGATTCAATGCTCGCTACCGCTGCAGCATCTCGGCCCAACTGAAATTTCCAAAATCCAACACCGTCCAATCCCGATTCCAGTTCCACCTATTGCTGCTGGCCACGCACGCAATTCCTTTAATCCGCAGAACATCGACCTTCGATCATCCGTCACCGTCGTATACCATGTCCTAACGCGTAACCCTGTCGCAGCCTCCTCCTCCTCGACTTGGTCTCTTGGAGCCACGACCGGGCGAACCGAGCCGGTCAACGTAGTAGGAGGACCTCGTCCTGCGAACGGTAAAGGAAAAGGAAGAAAGAAAGCGCGGTGGACAGGCGAGCAAAGAGAGAAACGGATCGACAGGGAGCTCGCTCGCTCGCGCGCGCCAGAGGCCGTGGCCGGTGCCTGTGGGAAGAGAAGGAGAAGTCGCGGGAGTAAGATGGTGGTGACCAGGAGAGGAGAGTGAAGGGGGCGAGGAAAAGGAAGAAAGAATGCATTTGGATTGCTCGATAGGAGTAGGTGGGCACGTAAGAAGGCTAGGTTGGCCTGGTGGGAGTCCTGGCCACGGACTGGCCGGACAACCCGGTGCAGGACGAACGGCAACTCTGCCTATATTATAGAACACCGGCATCGGCAACTTGTATAAGCCTCAGCGCCGCGCCACGGTGGGAATTCGCCTCGCTAGCGCGCGCGCGCCTGCTTCCTTCTCTCTTGGCCTCTTCTTCGCTCTTTTCTCCTCAGCGCCGCGTATTTAGACGCGCTCTGGCCGTGTGCACGCTTTCCCCGCGACAGCGGACCGCGCGTCGACGCGGGATTCCCGCGTTTCGGAACCCGCGCATGGGAAAGGGACGACGAACCGAGGGGGGTTACACGTAGGGTCGCGTCATCCACGAGGGTGAAGCTGGAGTTCAGAACTGGCGCCACAGGCCCTCGCACATTGTGTGCGTAGCGCACTCGGCGACGCTCTGCCCGGACAGGGTTCCGGTCGCTTGCATGGCCAATACGAGACGTTCAACTTTGCGGTGTTTCCTCCGGATCGTTCCAGCAAATTGTTGTCTAGTATCGACGGGCTATCGATGAGAGAAGTCGTGCAGCTGCCTTGGGATTGACAGCTTTTCGTCAATGTATTTCGCTGATGAACGTATTTCTTGTTGATACGTCTCGGTCTTCGCCTGCATTCAGGTCGTTCGATTGTATCTTCTGATCTCTGTTGGACGATTTTGTTGCTCGAGGACGATAGATTAGGCTTTAAGTAATTTGGTTAATGGTAAAGTTAAATTTCATACGAGGTCATCTCGATGGACGGTATTTCTGTTATTTTCGGCTGGAAGTCATTGAGTAATTAAGTTGCAGCATATTTGGTTGTATATTTGGATTTTATGTAGTGGTGGATGCTTTATACTATTAAATAGGTTAGATGACGCTGAAGTTATATTTTATGCGGGATTGTAAATCATCGAATAGTATATCGCTTTTAGCTTGGTTCGAACTCGTCGAGTAATTAAGTTGTATGTTTGATAGAAGATTTAGTCTAGTATGTACGTAGGTAAATGCGAGGATGAATATTAACGTATTAACGTTAACACGTAACTACCTAATAGTAGTAGCACAAGGAAACTACTTCGATCTTATGTTGCGGTAAGAATAATTATACCGCAATCGAACGTTTGCTCAATTTCCTGGCATTTTCTTGACTTGCAAGCGTGAAGCTACTAACACCAGGTAAACGCTACTGGACCCGACATTTGTCGGGAGGCAATATAACTACGTAACCAAGCTCGTAATTAAAAATTAACACAGCGGAATACCAACCCTTTTCGTTGTTTCGTTTTTATGTAGCTACATTTTGTATTTTCCAATAGCTAAATCGCTATTGGTAACGAATTGCGATATTAATAGAATTTCCGTAGAAAGGCACTTCAAAAAAGCAAAACAGATGCGCCTTCCATTCTCGTGGCTCCATTTTCATTCCGATTTCACTTGTTCTATAAAACGAACTATTTCAATCTGGAAACATCAGAATCCACGAGTTCTACGCAATATTTATCTTATCTTCTGGACAAACATTCCGGAAGAGGTGAGAAAGAAATTTTGGTGAAAGTTCGCTTCGTTCGTTCATAACCTAAATGGCAATTTTAAATAAAAAAGTAATCTAAACATCGTAAAAGTAATCCTACTCTACGAAAACGTTGCAGAAAAGTACCATTCGTTGGGATCTCATTTTTCATAGAGTTCAGGCAACTGTAAACTAGGAACGTCTCGAGACATTTATCTATAAATCTACAAAAGTAGTTCTCCACAAAATTTATCTAATCTTCCAGGAAGCTATTCTAGGAAATCTCGAAAGGATATCTCGTTCGTAATCTAACTCGCAAACCAAAACTATCTCGACATTCCGATTCTCCATGAGAAAACTGCCTCGAAATCGATGAAAAAATTCCATAAAGTAGCAAAGAGCCACGTTGTTGCATGACTATCGCTCCATTTCCATTCAGATTTCATTCTTCCACGGGGTCATCTAGGGGTCACGGAATTCTCGAATCAACACTTAATTAACGCAGATGCTTAACCAGCTCTGCGTCCGCGAACGTAAGGTGCACACGACACGGTACCACAAGGAAGAGCAACGGAAAGAGTAGTCGATGACAGTGTTAGTTTACAACCCACGAGTTCTACACAATATGTATTTTATCTTCTAGACAAACATTCCGGAAAGGTTGAGGAAGGAATTTTGAAGAAATTTCACTTCGTAACCTAAATCGCAATTTTAAATAAAAAAAAAAAAAAAATCCAAACATGTAAGTTGACCATAAAGATCTTCTACTCTACGAAAACGTTGCAGAAAAGTATCGTTCGTTCGAATATCATTTTTCCTAGAGTTCGAACAATTTGAAACTGGGAACTTCTCGACGTTTATTTACGAGTATATAAAAACAGTTCTCTAGAAAATTTATCTAATCTTCCAAGAAACTATTCTAGGAAATCTCGAAAGGAAATCTCGAAAGGAAATCTCGTCTGTAATCTAGATCGCAAACCAAAAATATCTCGACACTCCAGTTCTCCATGAGAAAACTGCCTCGAAATCGATGAAAAAATTGCACGAAGTAGCAAAGAGCCACGTTGTTGCACGACTATCGCTCCATTTCCATTCAGATTTCATTCTTCCACGGGGTCATCTAGAGGCCGCGTTAACGCTTAATTAACGCAGATGGTTAACCAGCACTGCGTGCGCGAACGTAAGGTGCACACGACACGGTACCGCAAGGAAGAGTACAGAAAGAGTAGTCGATGGTACTTGCTTACGTAGCTAAACAGCGAACACGCATATACGGTAGCGCATTAAAGTACTTAAATACTTATAGGACACTTTTATGAATATTACGTGTATTATACGATACGGTTTGAAATTTCATTGCTACCGTGACATGGAATAGAATTGCATTGACTACAAGATATTTAATGAGAGTACGTGTATATTTCGCAGACATTCTAAGAATATTCAAACGATCAATTATCCATTACACTAATAATCTTCGCTATTCGTTGAGACCATTAATAACGCTTACTGTATGCTGACAATTGCCGTTCATTCTGTGTACCAACTTCTTACCACATATTATTCCATGTTCGCTAATATATATATATACGTTCTCAGACTAGTTTAAAATTTCATCGACATAATCATGACAATGGCGTTTCATTACGATACTAGTGAAATTTCGAAATGTCTCGATAACACAGAAACGGTATACACGTAAAAATGTCCCATGGTAAGTGTTCAAATACTTTGGCGAGCCACTGTGTACATAAGTACGTGTAGCGCGGGAGAAGACGATAGTGTGCGATGGAACAACGATCCGGCTCGTGCGGAGGGCAGAAAGTAGATCCTGCAAAATCATCCGTGGCTCGTGTGCACCTCTAATGAAGATGTGGTAGATGTATGAATAAGCGGATATACTCGACGTCCACGACGTTGCACACCGATGGTGTGCTGCTGCTGCTGCTGCTGCTGCTGCTTTGCTCTGTTGCTGTTCTTGCTTGAGCGTGTTGTTCGTTGCCTCTGAAAATCGCGTGCAATGTCGGAGGACGGCAGGTGGACGGTGAAGGGAAAATAATGTTCACCGCGGCGGGTGATATCGCGGCTGCGAAATTCCTTTTGCTTTCTCTTCTGCTCGACAGGCAGAAAGAGAGAGAGAGAGAGAGAGAGAGAGAGAGAGAGAGAGAGAGGGAGAGAGAGGAGAAGGACTTTTAACTTCGCGGTGGGTGTAGCCGGCTCGTTTGTATAGTCGCGCATTATTCCGCGACGTGACGGTTTAATGGTGGAGGCCCGATTTCTCGCAAACGCGAACGCGCGCGCAAGCACCAGCGCGGACAGAAGCTACGATTGCGAGAGCCACCGTGCAACCAGGATTGCGAGAGACCAAACGTTGCACTCTGTGTGTGTGTGTGTGTGTGTGTGTATGTAGCCGCTGATTCTGTACAGTTTCGTTATTTGTGCTTGCCTTTCTTTCGGCTTTTGCTCTTTTTTTTTCCTGCTATTTCATTGTGGAGAAAGGAAAGAGAATGGAGATCTTATCCATCGGGTTGATAACGCGATTTGTTGGCACATTGTCCTTACGTTCGGGTTCGTGCGTTACGTCTTGAAGTTCGAAGCGAGTCCATCTTGACAACCATATAGGGATAAATCAGACGAAAGTAGTTTCGCACTGGAGAATTTATAGCTTGGAATTTGTTCTTGCGATCTTTAATACAGCTGACTTTAATCTTTGTTTTATTCCGCAGCCTACGCGCGACATAGCTGAAAACGGAACGAATCCGTTAGGTTGAAAGGTGAAGTTTTTGAAAAATATCTGGCCAGCTCGTTGGGAAGTAAGGTACAACCATTTTTAAAACGACGTGTGTTTAACGCGACACTGAAATACAGCGGACGAAATTTATTAAATAAAAACGTGCAAGTCAATTCGCCGTCATCGATTCTTCCTGCCCATCGACCTGATTAACCTCTACCATGCAGCTTCGTTCGATGCTTGCGTCGTTCGTCGTACCAAAATTTCCTCCCCCCAACTCACCTCGTACCCTAACGTCGCATAATGGAAAAAACACGATTCAACAATCCAGTGAGTTTTTATAATTTCGAGCGGGACAACTCTCACGGCGCAGCGGTCAGAAGCGAAACGAACAAAACGGTCGAGGTCCACTCGAGATCGCACAATCTGGCCGTGTCTTTAGTTGCGCGGGAATGCAAGGGAGAGGGCAGCTGGGTGGCGTAAGGTTCTCAGGTAGGTACATTTAGACGGACGTGCGCACGTCGAGATTCGTGGCCGTTCGCCGATCGTTGACACGAGACCGGAGCGCTCGACTGCATTATCGTTGGCGTGCGAACAGGTAACCTCGCGATCTCTCTCGCTGCCAGCGTGCATATGCGCGCGGCTATTTTGTTATGCCGGACCCGTCCACGCGCTGCGCAAACAAATACCCCGCGAAACGATCGTAACAGCGGCGTGTACACGCGCGACGATATCTGCTTTGGGAATTCTTCCTCATAGGCAGAGCCATGAGCGGAGAGAGGGGAAGAGAACATTGTAAATCAATGATATTAATATCAGCAATAATTTCGCTGGTAATTCCCACGATAGCCGATACCATTGTCCCAGAAAGTGTATTATTTGCGGTCGCAAATGATTATCGATCTTTCAATGGGTCTCGTTAAATAGAATATGAACCTGTGGTCTACTAGTCGTGATCGATGATGCGTTTCGTTTGGTTTAACTGTCCACTTCGATCGGACGTAAGTTCTTACGTTCAGACTTTGTTTTCAATCGTCGTATAGATTCCTCTGGACGAGAGTTCCTAGGATGTGTTGTTATACGAGTATAAGATAATTTCTGACTGTTTCGTATATTTGTAATCTATTGTTAATTCGAGCGTGATTTATGCAGCACTAGATGATCCTTCCAGATGAAAATTCCTAGGAAACGATATTAAAGATTCGAGGCTGACTACCGAGACAAACCTATAAAATATCTTTGTTCGATCGTAGGATATTTTCACGTTTACATTTTACGTTTAATTTAAGCGGAGGTCGAATAATTTCTCTAGACGAAAATCCCTAGGAAGTGGGATGGTATTAAAGGTTCGAGACGGGCTATCGGGATAAGATTACAAAACACCTCTGATTGATCGTAGGAATATGAGATACGATTATAAGATTGCGAGATTACCACTGTTATCGTAAGAAATTTATATCTATCGATCCAACCTCCGAGAGCTCATCCTGGTTTCAACTGCTCTTAGCAGTCACGTCGCCGGAATACGCAAGGACCTCCTGACTGATATTCAATTCGATCAATATCCCTCGCCTTCCTCGACGCTATTACCAATATTACCACAACAAATATATCTATTCGTAATTCCATCGATCTATTGACCAATCTACAGGATTCTCGTGTCTAAAATCCTCGAATCCCCATCCTAAATCAACAACTCGCCGGTATACGACTATGAAAGTACAAATACTTCACCGAATCCACGCAAGGCATTACTTTAACATTATATCGAAACAAACCGTTAATGTCTGTAGTTACAGTAGATGTGTGTTCTAATGAACTGTCGTTCTATGTATCTACCTAAAGAACATCTAAGAACCGAAATTCATGCGCTTATAACGATCTATAGCAGACTCTACACTTTCGTTGAGATGAAGATAATAGACCAGCAGAAAATTCATTGTCACATTCCAATGGTCATTCTTTTTCATCCGACTAAATATACTTTTCATCATATATACGTACGTATATGTAAATTTATACATAAGGTATATCTTTTATATATACACAAATAAGACACATAAAAATATGCGTTTTTTCATTAACAATCAATAAACAGTAATTAACCGGCCGTTTGTTTATCCGACACAGGAGTCTGGTCCCATAAGTTAGGATTTAGTTGAGTCGAGGAGTCTACTTTATACATGTACTATACATTCAATTGGTCTGACGTGTTCGTCAGAGCACGCATCGTCTGTAAACATAACTTAACGCGGCTAAGCAGCCGAGTAAAAGAGCGGGGTGGCGGGGAACGACTCATCGGTCGGCGAGTTTCTCTCCCCGTTCAATTTTCCCGGATATCCTTTCACGCGGTCCGCGGACGAGCGATCGTCCTTCCACGACCCAGGTCCAGAGTGCGTTCGAAGCTGTCGAGGCTGTCTGTCGAAGGGAAGTCGGTACGGTGAGAGGCGGACACGAAGGCCTCGTGCGCCACGGGCCACGACGAGGGGCGTCGAAACCGGAAGTGGTCTATCGAGGACGGGAGTTGCCGTGGCAACCGCGATCTGCTTTAACCCCCGGTCGATCATCGGTCTTCCGCGTCATTCGAAAGCGGTCTATTATTCGGGGTCGCTGCATCCTCTGTTGCACACAGCCTCCTCGAGCGCGAGCGAGTCGAACCAAGGCTCTCTGGCAGCAGCAGGCTTGAACCTGTGCGTTGTGTTTGTGCCACCGATGAGCAGCCAGCCAACAAGAGAGAACGCGATAGGATACGCGACTGCACACAGCTGAGCCGAACGGTGCCGAACTCGACCGAAGGGACCCGGTGAAGAACGACCGAGTCCGAAATCTCGCGACGCGTTGCACCGTGTTACGACGTCGCGTTGCGCTTGCAGCAGGGCCGTCTCGAGCCGCGCTGCCAAAGACGATCTTATCGGGCCAATTGTTTGACTTTGTGTTGCCTGCTGCTGTTGCTTGCGACACATAACACGCCAGTCGACAACAAGCATGACTACCGCACGAGATTTTTCATGTGCCTGATCTTTCGAGGATTCTGTCGATCCTGTTTTACCCCGTTGCCGGTAAACCGTTCTTAAACGGAGAAAGGTATTCGAGTCAAAAGATTATCGAGGTAAAAATGCAGACAGAGATTTATCAAAGGGTAAATATTGTGCACGATCAATACGTATCGTATTTTTACATCGATTGATTCGAACGCAATCGTTCGACGACCAGTTACGATGTAGTCTATGCTGCGCATGCGCCAGGAGCGGATCAATCGTGCCACGAACCCGTTAACGTCGATTGTTTCTCCGAGAAATTAATCTACTCGCTGCTCCTGATTCTTGCTACTTTCTTACGTGTGAAACGGTCCGTGTAGAATCTTCGGTACTTTCACCCGCTTTCTGAACCGGAACATAGACCGGACAATCGGAATCCCGCGTCCTTCGAAGTTCATTAATTAATTTTATCGGCATCCAAAATCTATTATGTCAATTAGCATGTACAGACATCGAATGGTTCGGTGTGCGAAATAGGAATACAACTGGACTACAAGGATAGGGGAATCAGTTAACAAAATTCGATTCACGAGGATGACTCATTTGTACCGATCGCCGGAGGTCGTGAAGGGCGACGGAGTTCCTTGATCCAACACTGTGCGTGTGTTTGCGCCGTGTAGTGATGGATTCAAGATACCTCCAATTGCTTCGTCGGCATAAGCAACCTTTGACTTGCTCCAAACGTTACTTGCAATCCCTAAATTTAAATTGTAAATTCTACGGAATCTAGATACCTGGCAGTAAATCTCGAACACTTTTCAACTACTCTATCCTTCAAAATAAGTGAATTTCTATTCATGCCAATAGACTCTAGTTTCAACACAGAACGGATATTCAATCAGCACTGCGTATCCTTTTCCTCGGCCCTAGTTAGTCACCTTGCCCTATGTTATTGACCAGAGTCTCGTACCCCGTGACAAAAGGCATTCCTCACCGAAAACATCGATCTATTCAAAGGCATAACCCTCGGCATAACTCTCGCCTAACATACCACTTATCTCTAATCTAAAACACTACGTTGTATTTATACTTCATACGATGTTCTATGTATATCTTCTAAATTTAAAGAATGAGAATGATTTTATCCATGAAACGGCTCGAAAACTCACGAAATACAGAATGAAACTGGCATCGGTGGTGTGGCGTGTGTATTGTGCACGATGTGTGGGTTCGCGGGGCCGCGTTGTGTTGTTGTAGGAATGCTGTCGGCAGCCGGCAGCAGGGTCGCCCACTGTTACTCGTCGGGACTCGCTTTTGCTGCCTCTCTGCCCTTCCTGCGCTGGCCGACTCGCTCGTTCGTTCGATTCCGTTTTAAAACTATATTGCCGTGGCCCCTTTGTACTTGCGGCCACTCGGCCCTCGCCGCTGTGTGCGTGCCTCTCCGTGAACGTATGTGGCACCGTGTGCGCACGTACGTGGATCGTATTACATATTTGTCCAGAGGAAGAGCGGAGGTCTCGTTCGTCGTCGTGTCGTCGCGGTCTTGCCTTCGTCGCGCTTCTCACCGCGCGATACGCCAACTTTCTCGCGTGATTTCGAACGGCCACGAGCGTGCGCCGTGCACTTTTTCTAGCGATGGCGCTGACGACTCGATCGGGAACACCTCGAAACCTCTCGACGTATTTCTTGGAGCTTGTTCCACGATATAATTTAATTTACGATCGGGACGTAGAAGATTATGTCGAGTACAGTACGTATGGCTGTCTATAAGTATAGGTAGAAAAAGAAATACTTTTCGTACTTATGGGACAAAGGACTTTTGTACATAGGACTACGTTATAAAATTTTGCGGGAAAGTTATTTCACGAGTGACAATGATGGCGCTAGTGGTCACGATGCATCCTAATGCTGACAAGTATAAGACTACGACGAGTACAGTGGATATGACTATTGACAAACTGTTACCGTAACGAACGAAGCACTTGAAAAACGAAACGAATGAAATATGGGAAAGCTTATGAAAGTATCGAAGCGCTTGTAGACGCTTTTACGAATATACGTATTATGTGTGTTATACGAAACATTTTGAAGTTTGATCGTACTGGTAAAGTTTTCAACAAATCAGAAAACGTATATAAAAGCTGTAAGATTCCATAGCCTAAGAGGAGTTAAATGTAACTGATGATCGAATAAACAGAAAGTGCAGACGCGGTAATTTCAATCGATCGTACGAGAAGATTCAAAAAGCAGGTGACGTTAAAGTCTGCTGAAAATATCACAGGTTATTCCAGCAATTATTCTCACGATTATTCCAACGGATAATTTCATATGACGCGTGAAGCGAGCGCTCTTATTTGTCTCGTCCAGCGGTATGGCGATAGACGGCGTCATTATCTCGAGCGACGCCAGCGATAACACCGTCGAGTGCGTGGAAACTACCACACGTTCGTACGCAAGCCGGTATTAAACGGTTGGCCAAGCCAGAGGAAGAAGCGGAGGGACGAGAGTCCTCTCACGGCAATACTTTCTCGGCGAATTTTTTTCGTTTAACGAAAATACCGCGCCTCATGTCAACGTACTCTTCCCAGTTCGAGTCGTTGCTTTCCAACTTCCTCTATCCCCACTTCGGCGCTCCCAATTAACCAACATCGCCGCTTATCCCGGTGACAGTCCGCTCGATTACAAAACGCCTAAGCGTAAAAACGACCACGTTTTACCTGAAGGTGTTGTGACAGTCTCGAACAGGCTGATCGAAGGCCTAACTTAAACAGTAATACGGTTCAGGTCCACCACCTGAACACGGGTCGGACGGTCGATTCAGAAACAAAGTCGAGTTTCGTGCCTCTTCTTCTCTGTCAAATTCTAGGGGATTCCCAAGAAACGCTCTCTGCAAAGGTTGTAGGTCCAAAAGGAGGCAAAGAGAGTGCGAGACTCTACTCTTCGGTAAGGTCTTCGGCTTCGGGATTAAGCTCCGTCCCTTCTTCTTGCCCCTCTCTGGCAGCCTCTCTTTCCCTCTCGAACACTGTCTCGGCTCTTTCCACGAAACTCATCACCGTTCAACGGGCTTTATCCCGGCTTGTTTGCCTTTTCTTTCAACCGTCCGGGCTCCTTTTCTTTTTCTCTCTCCGCGCCTCTGTTCCTTGTCCTCCGCGCGGCTCCCTCTCCTCCTTAGCCCCTCTTCCATCCTTATCCCTCTTTCTCCGTCTCTCCTACGTATCGTCGACTCCTTCTTTCTCCGTCGTGCCTACAGTTTCTCCCGCGCGCGCAACCTTTTGCCGAATGGCGTGCCTTACGGCGGGCCACGGCAGGTCTCTCTCAAGACTACTCAAGAGTCCGCCAAGGGAACCACCGTGGCTCCTCCGTTTTGGTCTTGGTCGTTTTCAGTGGCGTAGCCCGGCCGCGTTCTCGATAATCGCTCGAGAGTCCTACCGACTCGCTCTTCTTCTTCCGACCCTTTTCGACGGACCACTACCTGCCACCTGCCTCTGCCGAAAACGCCTATGTCGACCAATGGCGGGTCGATGGATCGGACAATATCGATCATTCGCGATTTCGATCGCAATTAGGATCATAATCCATATCGATCGACTAGTCTCTGTACGAATGAAACAAAGGCGCCTGTTCAAATTTCGTGGAATACCGGGAATTCGCAATTCTGTGATATTTAAACGTAGAAAATCATTTTCCTAAGATATTAACTATAAAGTTGTTCTAAGAATAATTCATTAACCCTTCGAGGATCACGCGTTTCCAGACTTTGGGAAAGATTTCTTTTTAGTAGGTTTTACTAGTTACAAATGTCAGTACTAGAATTTCACCAGTTTTCTCGCGGCCGTAGCCGATTGTTCGCGTGCACCTGATTCGAGACGCTACGGACGAGATTTGCGAAAGATCCGCGGCTATCGACGCGGTTGCGCGGCCCTCTCGGTCGGAGCCCTCTGGCGTAACGAGTAACGTGGCCTGCGAGATCCCCGAAGGGGATCCACGGATCTTCTTCTTCTTCTTCTTCTTCTTCTTCTTCTTCTTCCTCTTCGTTCTTTCCTGCCGCTGCCGTTGCTTCCTTCTTTGTCGTTTTGCATCAGACGATGCGAATTAAATTGGAAACATGTATGACGTTGGGTAGGTGTAGCGTTCCCGAGGCCGTGGCAGGTGGCCGCTACGATCAAACGTTTCCTACCCTGCTGGAGCGATTCCGGGAATGGTCTGTGTGGTACCGAGGATTCGGATGAAAATTTGAAGAGTGGTCGGCTGAAGTATGAGGTTTGATCAGTTGTTAGCTTGGTATCGTTTCAAAAGTCGAAGAGTTTTTTTCATTCTCGGATGTATCCACCATCGCTTTAGTAGTTTTGTGGTGTATTCTATGGTTTCGGAACTACGATGAACTTCAACGTTTGACGGTGGCTTTGAACTGTGATTTTCTTTTCTTCTTGATCGATTTAACGCGCACGATTGATTTTATCGATAACTTGTTTATAATTCATTTCTTAACGATTTTGTGGCGAAACGTATATTTTTTTTTCACTTTCTCCATAATTTAAATGATATTGCTTAGCCTCGTATTGAAATATCGCATCTTAATTGTTGTATTTTTACTTTTCCACCGATCTTTGTCGATCTGCGAGCTATTTTCAAGCTTTATTTTTTAGCCTAACAGATTCTTTTCATCTCCAACTAAATCGTATCAAGATACAGCTTTCTGGTCATAAAATAACACTAAAAATAAAAAATTAGTAATAACGTATTTATCGAGTTCCTCTTCCAGGATCGAGGATTCTTTGAACGATAATGTTAATGAGCGGTCTTGACGACAAATCGAAGTACGTTAGTCGAGATGCCATTGTATCCTTAAATTGATTCAGGGATGCAGAACAAAATGTTACAGGGCAACGTGTCAAGTAGATATCGATATCTAATTATTCGTGAAAGATGCGTGTTGGTCGGGTCGTGGCGGCGCTGTCTCGTCACGCGGCGTATAAACGGCACGGATTCTGGGCCCCTCGGTCGCCAAGGCTCATACATTTTAAATCGTCCTCTCTCGCGACACAATTTGTGCGCGACAAATTATGAACAACGACGGAGACAAGACTCCGGCCCGATTCTACTAATTTCTGCGCGCCGGAATAATCAATTCTTGCATCAACGTTATAATTTCTGGATTACGGAATTTTTAATCGGCGTGCCGATGCCGCATTGCACGGTTTATTATGCCGCGCAAGATCGCGAATTTAATCGATTATTTGAATAATTTTATTACGAGGAAATTTCAAGCCAATGTAGATATCGAACTCGACTTTTTGTATTTTTAGTAGCGATCATTACAAATTAAATTTCGTATGTTCCGTGCAGATTCCCCCCCCCCCCTTTTTGTAAATTAATTAAATCGTAAATTTTATTTTCATATTTACTCAATAAATCGACGGTCGTTACACTCTCCATTCTGTAAAATTCGTTACTTTTAACTTCAACCTTTACTCGATATCTGATCGTTAAAGGAAAAAGCGCAAGTGGCTTTTGTCAAAGGAGAGTCCTTGAAAATGGTCGATGGAAGCTATAGTCGCAAATTTGATCGATTTTGACTAACATTCCGGGCGTCGCGTCGTTGCGATTCCAACAGAGCGTTTGCCGTAGAAATTTATTCGGCAGCGGCAAAGAAGAATTCAAACCCTTGCGGCAATAAATCCAACCGGGGAATTCCGCAAGTGTCGCGTGTCGTGCAACGAGAGTGATCGATGAACGCAACGACAACAGGTTTGTCATAAATGAACTTCCTTTTATTCGCCCATCAGTCCTCGAGTATACGAACTCCGAACAAAGTTCACGACACGTGAACATATATCACGTACGATATAGCACTTTTGTTTTCTAATCGATTTTAAAGAGCACGAAGTACTTTCGTTGCTCGAGTAAAGAAATATTTGTGGAAAATCGGTTACCGACTTTTATCGTGAAAGATCGTGACAGATACTCGAGGAAAAGAAATTAAACGAAGTCAAATGAAAGTTGGATATTAGATTCATAGCAAATCGATGAATCGTTAAGATTATAGACTGTTTTGTCGAAAACTGGTTTGGATTATTCGATATTATTTTTCGTTTGGAAGGTTCTATGATATTGCATTGTTTATGAATCTATCTTAGTTTTCTGCAGACGATTTATAATTTATGAATAAGAATACTATTCGGGGGACACGTCACTGCAGAGAAATTCGATTGAGCACAGCGCTTCACACGTACGATGAACGCTTCCACATTGAAAAGCTCCAACTCTTCATAAATAACGTTCCTTCCTTCGAGAATTCTAGCTATTTTTTTTTTTTTTACAGAGTACTGAATTACCAAAAAAAAAAAAAGAAAAAGAAAAAATTAAAAATCGACTAAAACTTCACTTCGATAGACAATTTCAGAATGCACCAGAAGATTGCACAGGGTGGCACGACTTCTATTCACGGCCCTGCAGCGTGAGCCGGCGGTGCGTGGCGTTTGGCGCGCACGCGGCTCCATTTCGAATGCTCAGGAAGACTCTGGAGTGTCGTCGAAGTCAACAAACTAAACCACTCGATAATCCAACTTCCCAATAACCCAACACTTCCAAATCTTTCTCAAACCAATCTGCTTGAAAACAACATCCAACTTCTGCTTAACTCATCCGACATTTCAAACCTTTATCGATTCCTCTTCTCCTCTATCCAACGCACGGGGAACTGGAGCAAAATAACGAAGGAAAAAAGGCATCGGGAAGTGCTTCGGGACTCTGACGCCGGTGTAAGAAGCAATGTTCGCAGAGCTTTACTTACGAAGGCTTGGTTCCTTGGACGGAGAGCAAGAGATAGCCGCAAAGGGGGAGCGACAAAGAGGGAACGGATCAATACCGTGCGATACACGCCGAAGTAATTTCATTGTCCACTGTTAGCGGCGGCTCACGTGTCGCGTGGCGCGGCATGGCGTGGCGTGCGCTCCTCTCTTTCTCTTTCTCTCGGGCTTTCTCCCTTCCCCGTTTCACGGCTTTGCCATCGTCTCCACTCTGCTCTTTTCTTCCCGCTATGTTGCCCGCCGTTCCGTCTCTTTCTTCCTCTCTTTCTACTTAACCCCCCTCCTACAGACCCGAGTTCCTTCTTCGTCCCACCATGTTCGCGTGTCCTTGTCGCTCCACGTCGGACCCACGTCTCTCCTCTCTCGTGCAGAGGGGCAGAGGAGAAATAGAACCCTTATGGCACGAGTGATAGCCGTACGCTGCTACTGGGTATTGATCACCCTCCGCAATCAATGTTAACAACGCTGCTTTACAGATGGCGAGATCAATTATCTAGATAACACACGGAGACAATCGTAGACCTACGCGTTGTGGCTCGATGATGTCCAACCTTGGTTCATTGGCTGAGTGTTTAGACCACTCTGACTCTCCTCCATGTTTCCAGATCGAGGAAACGAAGGAGACAGGAGATCCGCATGTGCTCGAGAACGGCTCGTGAAAGTTTTTAGAGAATGCGTGTACGCCGTTTTGCTCGAGCTGGAATCAGAGTACGGGATCATTGAAAATAGACGGGAGAGTATCGGTTGGATCGAACAAAGATCGCTTCTGGTATACATGTACATACGTAGTTTGCTTTCGATGTTGTTGCTAGCGTTGGAAGAGTCGGACGTAGAGCATTGAACGATTTAATTGCACGAGGCCAATAAACCCCCCTCCTCGTTTGAGGGCGGAGGAGGGGGGGGGGGGAGCGAAGGAAAAAAAGAGTAGTGGACCGTAAAGTACTTCCATTTTGTTTGGAACGTTTACTTACGAACCCGGAGCCGTTTCTTTCTTTCTCCCTCTATGTCTGTCTTTGTCCTTCGATCTGAGAGCCGAGCAAAACGCGATCGCGACTCTCACGGTCGATCTTTCACTCTCGGACATTTAGAGCGTTGACTTTCTCTCCTATCGCGAGTGTCGTTCGTGCGAACCGCGCACGATATCCGCGACGTTCGTGACGACCAATCATGACCTTGTCGAGATGGATTGATTGCGAGCCAGAACGGGGCGCAGCGTGTCGCTGACTATTTAGGTGAACTTTGAACGTCGCTGCGAAAAAAAGAGTCCGGCGATCGTGTAGATTATACCGGAATCGTGATGCCGATGCTTGGAAACTATACCGTGACTGAATGTAAAATTAGGAGTAAACTTGATATATCGAACGGTATTCGTGTAGATTTTGTCGTCGATTCAAAGCATCCTAGATAGCGTTCTGGAAGAACGTACAGGGTGGCTCATGAACGTATTCGACCACTTGTAGAAACTTTTTATGCACGTATTATATGTATTTCCATTCGTGTTTTTTTTTATGACAAGCGTTCACTCTGATGAGCCACTGTATTCGTAAGTTAGAGAGACGAGTTGAAGAAATTCAAAATCACGTGGAACGCGTACTGGTTTCATTTACTTTCATCGATCTTCCGATAATGTCTAAGAGTTTTGAATCTCTTTCAAGATGGAGATGCCTATTTACACAGTAGCAATATTGTGTGCGCATAGGTACAGATATGTATATAAATATTTATCTCTCTATTCATATTATTATTTATCTACCAGTAGGTATTATATTTTTTCCACTTTCCCCAAAATCTCCATTTCTATCATTTTCCACGTCCAGTATTACGAACATACCACTTTTTTCACGACTTATGAATTAAAATTCTATGAGAATTTTCCATTTCGAATTTCTGTTTTTGAAAACCACGCATGTTATTCTTGATCGATTATCTTTACAAAATAATAATAATAATAATAATAATAATAATAATTTATTGTAACAGCATCATTTTGATATCCTTGCTAATCTATGAAATCGATCTATGCGACTTCCGAACAGCTAATATGTTTGCAAGTGAAACAAATCTCTGCTTGAGTTCCACTTCTTCAATTACAGTAATAATATTTTCCCTATTATCAACCCTAAGAGAGACTCGAAACCATTATCCGCATGACCAACGTACCTAACCTAACCGGTGTACAAACAAGCCACGGCACGGGCCAAAGATTGTCCGGCCTCGTGTAGAAAGTTACGCGGCAATTACACAAGCGCGCGTTATTTCCACGGTAGCTGTTCGCCAGCGAGGTCTCCGCGGCCTATCGTGATCCTAACCTATCCTTGCATCAGTCGGACGGTAGTTCCTACATGGAAGTATGCATTTTCTACCAATACACGCTTACATCAGGCTTGCATCGTGAGCGCGCGCGCGCCATTACCGAACGTGGATGAAAACGTTCACTGCGTGGTACACGAAGTGGCTGGCTGCTTGTCAGAACAAAGTCTTTTGCGCCGGAGCGCGAGCTAGCCGCTGGCCAACAAACTGCTGGTAGCAACAGGCCAGCAACGGTCATTTATGTTAGAGAAGCGGCGCGTATGCATTTGTGAACGCACACTAGCGTTCGCGCGCGAGAGCGAACGAGCGAGTGAACGCGTGCACACGCACAGGGACGCGTGCGCGTTCACAAATCGGGTATTCCGCATGCACGCTCCAACAGTGATTTCTAAGTGAACGACACGACGCGACGCGACGCGACGCGACGGGTAGACGGGCAGGACGGAGGGGAGGAGGAAGGAGAACGGAATCACGGAGAAAGAATCCTTTCGTTGGGCATCGGCTGTGAGACTGACTCATGGCCCGACGTTGATGAGCTAATGACGAACATATGCAACGGGAACTGCGAGTATGCGAATAAAGCCGTCAATAAGAGCGTTTTATGGCTTACGAGAACGAAGCTTCGTCTCCCGGGTCTTGTGACAGGAATCACCGATAGAAAAGGCATATCTTTCGACTTTCTTTACGATGTTTTTGTATTTTATTGATACGGATTATCAGCGGTGGTTTTCTCACGGCGATCGAGGCCGTGATATTATTTTAACGATGTAGAAGGACGAGGTGAGAAAATTCCTCGAGAGAAATTGGCTCGATAAAAAAGAAATCTCTGGCTTGGCACACTGATCCGGGGATCAGTTAACATAATTTGCTCGATAACAAGACCGTCGATGGCTCATTGTTATTTCGATCAAACAACGTCCTTTTCTACGCGCTTCTGCTCGTTTCATCTCTCACTTTCCCCCGGTTGCTTTGTGGCCCGCGCGAGGAAGGGCAATGGAATTCGAGTCTGTGGATCTCGCAGACGCATCCTCTCACCCTGCCCCCAACCACCTTCCTGCGGCGTCCCACGCTTTTCTGTCTTTTTCTTTCTCCCTTTCTTCGGCTCAGCCGCGCGCAAGATATACATAGCCGGCCAGATAGAAATAATACATTATTTAAATAGTGTGGCGACTACGGTGCGTGACCTTCTCGTCGACGTCGCGCCTGATTCCCCTCTTTAACCTCTTCTCCTCTTCAGCTGTGTGTGCGAGTCGTCACCTACCACTTCTTACGTCCACTCCCTTCCACCTTCCGTCGTAGCTCACCCTTACGCTCGATGTATCCCTACCACGCCAGCCGATGAGCGCGCGAACGCATCCCCACCACTCTGCCCGTCTTCTGTTTCTCTTTCTTTCTTTCCCTTTTCTTGCTCGTCTTTACCTCTGCCCGGTGTCTACTTTTCGCCCCCTTGTTCTTCCATCTTTGTTCACCGTTCGCTCGATTTCTCGGCCATTCTTTCTCTCCTTTGCTCGTCTTCTCTTTTCCACCATCGGGACGCTCTCTTTTTCCTGTCATCTGCTTCGGCTCGGTTTGCCGTCCTTCTTCATTGTCGGCCCCACTTTGCTCTCCACTCTCGAGCGACAGTTCTTGGCGGCTCTCCTCTCTCCACTACGGACCCGTAGCTCGCTTGTGTGCAATACAGGGTGGCTTGCAAGGACGAGGAATTAAACAAACTCCTTAAGGCGGTTACCTGCCGTCGCTGCTGGCGTATACACGCTTAAGAATGCCTGTGTGTATACACACGAGTCATAGTATAGCAAAGCACAGTATAGATGGTATATACCTATAAACAGCTAGGTTCTCATGGGTGTCTTGAGGTAGTTGGCCAGAAGGGCGGGGGGCTTTTGGGAATTTTTATCCTGGAAACCGTTTTCCTTTTTTTTTTTTTTTTATTTTCGTGATCAAAGAAACGATCGTTCGCGTTTCGTCGAGAAGTCTGGCCTTTACTTTCTGCTTCTTTCGTAATTAAACGACGAGATGGTTTGGAAATATAGGAGCCGTAGGTGGGGACGAGCTATTGCGCGATTTATCGTTATGCAATTGAAGACGATGTATCGGAAGTATGCATTGTTTGTGAAATACACACGATCATACATACTTACTTGGATGCACGCTGGTGTACTTTGAAGCGAGGTATAGCCTCGATGAGAACAGCGAAGTCGTAGGAAAATTATTTGTTCGAGCCGAGGGAAAGGCAGCGTGCTTTAACGACTGGTTCTTACGATAAGTTAGCGTGAAGATTATAGTAGGGTTGAACGTGCGCGTCCTTCCGGCCTTTCGAAACGTGTTTTCTCGCGCCAGACATTGCACGCAGTTCGGAACTTCGGCTATCCGCCGTTAGGTCGCAGCACTCTTTGTCTCGTTCTTTGAAATAAGGGATGTGGGATGCGATATTTTTATGTTTCTTTTCGTTGCTTTCTAATCTTTTGATCTCCAATTATCGAAAGAAGGATAAGATACACTAAATCTTCTAAAAGAACATATATAATTTCAATATTTTTATAGCGTTATATTCATCTTTCACGAAAAACTTATCAAGGATAGGTAGCAATTGTACCAACTAAAAGATCAATAAAAGTTTCCCTAAATCGTACTATTTCAACTATGTCCCTAAATATAAATGTATCGTTTCCCTAATTCGACTTGTCCGTGCCGTAAACTTCCCCGAGAACTTCATCAACTTTAACTTTCTTTTATTTCCGAATCGCATTGGACGCCACGGTGGCGCTTGCAACGTTTCTCCCCTTCCACTCGTCTCGTCTCTAGCTCTGCGCTCAGCTTCCATATGTCGCTCGAACGTAGGGGAAAGGAAGCGAAGAAAAAAAGACGCAACAATACGTGGCACGGGTCTAAAAAACATCATCGATTTCCCTCTTCTCTCGAATGGAGCTGCGACGGCTCCGTCCGCAACGCGAACACCCGCTAGAAGAAACGAGCATGTATACGAGCCGAGGCGCACGTAGTACTTACTCTCGACACTCGTGTCGGCCCCTTCGTTTATCCGCTTCCAGTTCCAGCACCCCTCCGCGCGGGTGCCCACCCTCACCCTTCTCCCGGCAATCCTTTACCCTCTCTTTCTTAAAAACCACTCCTCATCTGGCGTGCGCTTGGAGAGCGTGTGGCGGCGCTGTCGGCGCAGCTTCCTTCTTCCCCTTCGCGCCACGCAGCGCCACTGTGAACGAGGCTTGAACTGGCTCTGGCTCCGTCTATTGGCGGCGTTGCCAAGTGTCCTCGACCATCTGTAACCGCTCCTCCTCTCCTGTTTATTGGTTTAATATTCAATACGGCTCGTGAGTCCGATGTGTAACAGGCCGATGTAGGTGCACATTCGAAGCGCGTGCGTGCGCATGTATCCAGAGAACTATGTAACTGTGTATACA
>JACXIV010000015.1:3918389-4249642 GCA_014737475.1 Bombus confusus
TTTTTCCGACAAATTGAGCTTATGGAAGTAATTTCTTTTCTAGAAAAATTGAATACTAACACCGTGTGCCAAGGTAATGCAAGAACCGGTGTACAAAGAGTTAATCATTTTGACTTCTGAAAGACTGTATGAGTCACGGTTGTCCTATTCTTATTGGTTAATTGCAGTGTTTGACCACCTGTTCTGGAATAGTGAGTTTACCTCTCACTGATCGGATTCGATCGGTATTTAGTAGTACAATGCTTTGTTAGTCGGTCGTGGCATTTAAACATACCAAGTTCATAGAGAGTAGAAGGCAGATAAGTCGTTTTCTAAGTTACGTTCTTTAGAGGAAAACAATTTCATCATTAAAACGACCGATTAGTTTCACTAGCTATTGATACTCACCTAAATATGTTATACATACATAATTAGTCTCGATAAGTATATATAATCGCGTTTCTGTTGCAATAAAAATGAACACCGATGCTATCGAAAACACTTGTATATTTTTAGAAATTCCAAAAACAACGAATCCGATGTCAGTCATTTTGACTGCCAGTTCCAGCGTTAAGACTCGATAGACAGCCAAGAAATTTTCTATTTCAAAGATCGTATCTATTTAATTTTGTGATTAAACTGCTTTCTACACAGTTTCGTGGATTTGTTAGTTATCCTTGAAAGAATAAACAAGCTTTAAAAGACTCTGATCTAATAGGTTTATTCCTCTTCCACCGTATATTTAATCATCAAGTGACGCTACAATTAGAAAATCAACAGAAATGGATTTATCGTATTTCCCCTGACTGACCTTCTCTAAAATAATTAGCTGTTAAATGAGCCAGAGTTCTAGGAAATCTCTATTGCTTTTCATCTTCAACGGGATACAGATATCTGACAGATACTATCAAAATTCTATAGACGCTTATCCTTCAATCCTCGGCATACCAATGTTTATGCCATCATCGTCGTTTCTTCACAAAGGTTCCTTAAAGAACTTTATCATTCTTTTACTCCCAAGTCACTTTGTACTGTTACATTTTTGTCATAATAGCACCTACTAGAAATGTTTACATAGTATATATCTTTCACTATTGCTACCATTCTATAGTATGTCGTGCTCGGAATTAGTCACAGTTTCTCGGAAACGTCTAACGAATCACTTACTCTTAGTTATTCTAGCACAGACAGTTGTGTTTCAATTACTGAAAAAGTAAACAAAAGGAGCAAACTGATGTACGTAATATATTAAAACATTCCAACACACTCTGCTGATTTTTCTATTTTTTGTACAAATCATTTCAATCTGTTTCCTTAACACTAAACCTACCGACACTTCTTGTACATTTATCGATCGCTCGCGATAAGCAGGACAGACTACAAAAAAAAAAGCAAACTAGAAATAAATACCGAAGGATATATTGTATATTGCATATTTGATGAAAAGTCATAGATTAGGAAGCGATTTGATAACGTTCAAATATGGTAAAATTTGTGTAGAAATTTGCAAGCGGTCAATTTTGACCGCTGTGGTGGTTTAGCGTTAAAATGCTTTTATTTCTATTCGGTACACCGAAATGGATGTAACAAATGTGTATCGGGGTATTACCCAAATAACCTAATGTCCGAACGTTCTATTTTCCGAACGCTCTATTATCCAAACACAATACTTCTCAGTAACGAATGCCCTTTTCCGTTTCAAATATGTACGTACTTATGTCATCAGTGTTCATACACAATGTACTCTTTCCTTCGTTCGATTTATTGAATTCTGATTATACGAATTTGGTATGAAACTACGAAGCGTTCTAACTATCGCAGGAAAATACGATATAATCGAGAAAACTGGAAAATCGTGTGGGCGCAACAAAATTAGCAAAAATACGCGATATCGGAAAAGGCACAATCACAGACATTAAAGAAACGAAAACTCGATTGAAAATTATTCAAAGCACGTAGACTCCTCGGATGCTGGCAACGGTAGAAAAATATAATGAAATGTTTCATCGCGATGTAGACGATAATAACGACGATTTTATACAAATGAGAACAGCAGACGAAAATGCTAATGAAGAGATATCTTCTCATGCCGAAGCACTCGTGGTACTCGTCAAAGATCTTCGATGGTTCGAAGCACGATAAAGAACGTAACTCTGTGCAGTTACTTACGTTGCCTGCGGTATGTTACTAATAATTACTAAAATATCCAAACTAAATAAATGTAGACGTTAAAGTCGCTGCACGTTAGTATATTAAGAGTTCAAATAAATACACCGACTGTCAAATCACCAAGACATTTCAAAGAACTAATAAGGACAAAATTGTTCATTTAATAAGTCAAAATCTCGATCGATTAACGATTCACCATTATATCGCGATATTTAACGAAACTTAATAACCTTAGTAATCTTAAGAGCCATCTATAATTATCTATTATTATGTATAGCGGTATTATAGCAGTTATTGGCTCAGATTTCAATTAAATTCGTCGTGAGACCGAGTAATCACGAAGAAATGGCGTGAACTTTGATCGAAGCAAAAATCAAACTTCTGCTTGTTATCTTTCGCGAGGAAAATTTCGTCAGTTAAGTAGGTTATCGACACAAGTGAGGAATAAAACGCGTTTAAAGGAACGAAAGAACGAAAAGAATTTCCTTCTCTTTCCTTCTTCGCGAAATAACAACTAAAATTTGATGCAGTAGCTCGCGTGAAAATATCTGAACATTTGTGCAAACGTTTTATGAATATATCAAGTGTATTGTGTTCGCAGTGAATATCCCAGTAGTTCCTATATGAGTTATCAGATCGACTAAAAACTTAACCGACGTACGATAGTCGTGTCTCATTCCTACTATACCAAAGAAATTTTTAGATATTTTAAATAAATACAGTAATTATTATAATATGCGTGTTAGACGAAACATTTTGAAGCTTCGTTATCACTGTAACGAAACACGGCTGAGATAACACAGGTATAATTATATCGAGCAAATTTTTCCCGATATACTTCATAATGTTTCGTATAACAAATGACATACATTATACACCAAAGCTTTTTGCGGCCAGCGTTCAAATACTTTCACCAACTGTACCAAAATTCGAGCCTCACGCGACACATCGATACGGGCGACCCGTGCAAACAAAACGTTTACCTTTTCCAGGATCGTGCGAGAGGAACGCGAAACTTCACTCGGCGTATCACAGATCTCGTCGTGGTCTTGCTTCTAAAACGCGGAACTGTCCGCAGAAGTCACAGAAATAAAATGAAATCTAGCTTCTTCACTGTTGCCCGACTCGATAAGTCGACTTCGAACAAACTTTAATCTTTTCCTCTTCTTCTTCTTTTCACTGTTTCAGCAGGATGAAACGGAAAAAACGGGGAAAAATGATAAAAATAACCACGGATCGCAACGACTCTCGTGATCCTGTGATCCAAGTGCAGGACACGTGCTCGATCTCGATCGTTACAGTGATCTTGGGTGCACGAGATCCTCGATTTTTCGGGCGCCGCGCTACATCGTCGTTTAAAAGGGGGCACGCACCGACTGTTCGCCGCGTGGACAATTAGTGGGGCTTTATAGCGCGTGCAGAAAGCGGAGCCCCACCAGCGTCGTGTGTGCGGCTATTGGACGATGACTTTGGTCCCCGTGGATCGTCCCGTCGACAGCAACGCCGAAGTCGAAGACGTCACTGGAGAACTGCGGGGGATTTTACGATTCCAAAGAGCCGCTTCTGCCGTTTCACCGCGACCGTTGGGTTTTCACGTGACTCGTTGCACGCTTTTTTCCCTCCTCGCTCTTCTTACTCCCATCGCGATCTTCTTTCTCCCTTCTCGCTTTGTCGCGACACGTATACGCGACTGGAAAGCGAGAGACATAAACTGGTGACGCGCAGGTGAGTGTACCTGCGGAGGACGCTGTGGCGTCGAGTGATTAGCTCGTTGGATGGTTTGATATGTTTCCTCAAACCGTGTTTGGTTAACTAACTTAACTTAAATCCTGTTGGTGATTCATGCAAATTGGAGTGGTATTACGAGGTGACGTTGCGGAATATTTGCAGTGAGAATTTGTGAATTTTCTGTGCTTGATCATGTTACGTATGCTAATTTATAGTGTTGTTCGTATAGTGTAGTACCGATTGGAAGGGTTACAACAATAAGCAGACGGCTAGGCTGTTTAATCGACCAGAAATATTATTCGAGTATGAGTATTCTAGCAGGAAGAAAAAGGTATAATTTTCAGTTGTTTCGCTGCATACTTCGGGATTTATAACATACAAAAGATGGATTTCTTTCAGGTAGGAAAGAATGTTTATAGAATAGAAATTATTACGTAATTTTGAATATCGCACGTTTACTGTGGTATTGAATTCGGCTAATGATATGTGAACTGGAAAAACAATGATCATGTGAATCAAACGTTGTCAGATATCGTGTCAGATATCGTTGTCAGAAGTGTTAGTCAGATATCGTGCGACTGATAGTTCCTCGAGTAGTTTTCAAAGTCGAACGATGAAACAATTTGAAAGAATCGTTCCATTATCGACCAAATGAATGAATTTGTCCAACGGAGCTCATTAATTTATTCGACTTTTAATTTCAATTGCTAGTTATTATACAAATTGATTTAACAAATTTAGTATAAATTGATTTACCATCAGTTAATCGATGGTAGAAGAGAGATTTTGGAAAATGATCAATAAATGATGTAGCTTTGGTTTAACAGATTTGATAAAATAAGTGTTATTATTTAAGAAAAAATGAATTTGACGGGGAAAAAACTATATCGAAATATACTAACAACTTAAAGAATTTAAATTTAAGGGACCTTAAAAACAAAGAAACAGAAACAAACTTTAGTTCTCGATGATACCTGACACGTGAACTAATTAACAGCTCGTCTCGCGTGATTAAATTTAATAGGATTAATTGAAAAGTTGGCATACCGTGCGTGAATCATGATAAAGTTGGTTTCATCATAATTCACGCGGTACTCGCAATGATCATTCAATCGGCAATTTTATTGTTCCAACATCACATCACTTACTTATCTTCGACTTGTACAATTCTCCGTGTTTTACGCAATTCTCTTTCTTCTTTTTTATCCATGATTTCCTCGCATAGCACTCGAGTAAAAGCGAATCAACCGTTCAGTGAACCATACTTTGTTTCACTATGTTTCTTCGCATGGTAAATGTTTTTTGATATCTTTTTCGAATTGGAATTTTACGGTTCTTCGGTTTGTTACATCATGAACGAAAAAATCAACAGATATATAGGTAAGTTGAGGTTAGTCGTATCGACATTTGCAAATTTTCCAACATTCCAATTTCCAAGCGTATTAAATTTTCAAATTGTCGAAGTTCTAAATTTCCGAATTTCCAAATATTCCAGTTTCTATGCGCTCAAGCTTCCGAATCGTCGAAGCTCCGAAGATCCTAATCCTTAAACATTTCCAAATCGTCGAAGTTCCAAATTTCCAAACTTCAACATCGCCGTAGTTCCAAATTTTCGAGTTTTTATATTTACGCGAGACATAGAGTGATCATGATCGGATAGTGTCGATTATGCCAATCGAGGATTACAAATTTTCCATTCTCGATCTCCGACATCGGAAATAAACCCAACGAGCGCGATATCGTCCGTTCTTATCTTCCTCGAGCCTTTAATTAAATCAATTATCACGAAAGAACGCGGTAGTCTTTCCCATTCCCCAAACAAAGTAACCCCATTGATAGCTTCGGGCGAATTCGCTGAGTAATGAAATCTACTCGCGGAACACCGGACGCGGAGACGCAGGGACTTACCCGGCAAAGATACTTGCTTCGGAAACTCGATACCCTTGAAGAAAAAAAAAAAAAGAAGAGAGAATTACAAGTTATATACGCGAGATGCAAGATCGCTCTTACGCTCGTTCTTACGCAACGGAACGCTTTGAAAACGAAGTTTGAATTTCGCGCGCATTCCAGTAAACGGTTCCTCATTGAAGATTCGCCAAAAGAAATCGAACGACTCGAAAGACTCGAAGAGCTATTCAAATAATTCATCGATTTAATTCTCGCAGTTCGTAGATAAAGATTAATTATATTTCATCGCGGCGGAGGATAGATTTCGTAATGGATGTGTGAAGAGAAACGTTTTATGGATATTTATAAGAATCATAAGTCATCGTCTTGCGTTGATCTAAGAGGAAGTCTAAAACAGAGGAATCTTCCTGCGAGCGGTTTGAACGGCAAGTTGAAACCTGCTTAATACATAAAACGCTCTTTTTCGTTGGATACAACGATCTTCTTGTAAATTCGAAGGTTGCCTCGGTTGCCGGAGTGTATGTCGTTCCTAAGATTTGTCAATAAAAGCGTTAAATCATCGGGATTACTTATAAGCAATATAACAGTATCATTCCGTTTGATGGGTTTGTTGAACGTGTCTGGCGAGATGATGTTATTATTGCCATGAACAGATAACGATTTTTGCTGATATTTTTTCAAAATTATGTCATCTTGTAGAGCATAAAAAATTGGAACAATCAGAGTATATCACGCTGATTGATCTTGTCCTTTTTGTCCGTTTCTATCATAAATTAACGTTAAAAGGCATATAGTATCCCTTTTCTTTCGCTTTTTTTTTTTTTTTTTTTTTTTTTTTTTTTTTTTTTTTTTTTTTTTTTTTTTAGGAAGGAGGTTCTTTTTTGTTGCAGGATAGTGCATAATTAATACCTTTAATAAATCCATTTTCATGCATACAGCAGTTTTTGCCTGACTTTATAAAGGCGTTATGAAAGTACGCACTGTGATTTTCACAGAAGACAATAACGTTCCTTTAATTACTCGATCGACAAGGTGATTATTAGCATGTTGTTATTCAGGGTCGTGAATTCTACGTTGCGAATGTATAGGTATTTCTGATATCAATTACTCGTTATACTCGTTATGATTTGTATCCAATTTTCGTTTCGTTATTTGCTCGTTATGTACAGTTTGTTTGTAATTATTGTGCATATCTACAGATTATCCTCTATAATTGCTCGATATTGACTTCAAATTTTTATCGAATTTCTTTCTTTAATTCAATAAATATTTCGCAAATATTTTAATCCGACTTGGAAGTAAAATATCCTGTTCTGATCTTGCACGATGAATAAATTATTTGAGAAACTCTAGCGCGTTTTGTCATTTAACAAAATTCGAAAGGTGCAGACGCCAAAATTGCGAAAAGATACTTCGTCGTTGATCGTTGTTATAAAATTTGCGTGCATGATAGCTCCGATAACGTTGCGACATGACAACGCAACATGAGCGCGGATTCGCTTACATGCCGTATGTTCACACATAAGACGAAAACATTTGCATTCGTAATCGCAGCTATAAACGGTGCTCTGCATGTCACAAACTTCCTTATCAGCTTCTCTGGAGAAGATCGAAGAGAAGGTTTGATGTTTCACGTGTAAATATAAAGATTAAGTCGGAAGCTTGTCGTTGAAGAATTGAAACACGTAAAATACTGTTGTTTAATTTCAATATCGTTCCTTTTTGATTATTGCTGTCTCGGCTG
Organism: Bombus confusus; assembly: GCA_014737475.1. Taxonomy (NCBI): domain Eukaryota; kingdom Metazoa; phylum Arthropoda; class Insecta; order Hymenoptera; family Apidae; genus Bombus; species Bombus confusus. Next base: position 3,925,918 of record JACXIV010000015.1, read on the forward strand.
TTTGGTCAAGCTACAAATTATTAAGAAATAGTCTTATACCGCTTCCAACATAATTATGATTACGCACGTAAGAAGATAAGATTAATTTTATGGATTTTATATAATATAAGCGTATTAATATTTTGAAAATATCCAAGAGCGTGGCAAGAACACATATTCAATTCCAAAATCAAATAATTTCTATTATATATAATAAAAGAAAGAAAAACAAAAATTGTGGTTTATTATAGTCTTGATGTTTGGTATTCAATTTTAAAACTGCTCCGTAAAAAAAGTAAAACGTAATTTATCCTGCTTTTTCCCTGTAATTTTCATAGGTAATATTCGTGGAAAATCAGAAACTGGTTAGACATAGCGATGATTCATAAATTAACGATCTATGATATGAAAGATTGATTTTAGATAGCGAAATTATTAAGAGAATACGTTGCTTGGGAGCTAGGAGAAGCACGTCGAGGAAAAGTGATAACGTTTAAAATTAGATTAAATCAAATTAATGTTTAACGATCTTCGAGTAAATAAAATATAGTTTAAGCGAATTTTTCGATGTTAAAATCTATGTTTGATGTTGATTACGAAAGATAAAGTTTTGTTTGAAAGCCGTTTAGGAACCAACTATATCTGGGAGATTACTATTTCGTGTAGACGATTGCACAATTTGCCATTCTTGCAAATTATTTCATCGAGTGCGTTAATTTCTGTTCAGTCGTCTCTTTCTTCGAAGATTTTTATAAATGGAAGAGCGAAACTCGATGATTTTTCAGAACAAAACGACCTGTACCAGCGTTATTAACAGTATAATCTAATATTAATAATTTCCATAATATATACAATTATTGTACCATCGATATTACATGAACTATTTTTATAACATCATTATGACTTTAATAATTCAATATTTAATATTATTTTCTATCTGTCAGTTCTCAGATACATTTCCAGACACGTTACAAACTTTACCAACACAATCATGATCGTTGAGTCGCATAGCAGATCTAATGAAATTTCAAAATATCTCCAATAATACATTCATAAAAGAAGCTCGAATATTTTTTTGTAAGTCTGTTTCTGCGCGTAGACCTATTCATTCGTAATTTATTTATTTATTAATTTATTTAATTTATAATTCGCTATACGTGGTACATTTTATTGTAGTTTACCTTCTAACGCGTTGGAAATCATTTTTCAAATATCAATATCGATCAAAGGAAAACGAATATGAAGACGAGGTTGAATTCCAAGACACAAATTTGGGATGGCGAGATCATTGAGATTAATGACGGCATAATGTGTGGTGACAGCTTAAGCGACACACAATAAAGGACTACGATGAAGCTACAGCAGCACGCGTCTGCGAAAAAAAGAGCGAAAGATAGCACGTGCACAATACGTTTCGTAATGTTGAATCGATTCCTTCTGAAACGCGGCGGCCTTCGGCCGCGTGAATTAATTTATGAATAAAAGAAGCAAGACGTCTGGAAGTGCGTAAAGCGTTACGACATTCCCACGGATGAATGCAACATACAAGATGTTTGTAACACGTGTTTGTATCCCGTATGTTTAAATACCACTCGCCGTTCGTTTTTAACGAGCAGAGAATGAAACAATCGTATAATCGAAAAGGCGATACCGTGAGCGAAGCTCGTCCGAATTTATTTCGTCGGCTGTAAAATCGTGACCTACCTTTGCATATTGTTCTTTCATTTTGGATAATAGAAATCCCAGCTGGAAGTATGCAAATGTGTTGACGTTAGAGGATTAAATAAAAGTCAGGTTTAAAAATTAATGAAAAATCGAGGAATTAAATAAAAGTTAAGCATTCAAGAGATCGACAAGTCACGAATATAGAAGAAAAAGATCGAAAAATTAAACGAATCTCCGGATATATATTGATCAACGTCGGAAAGCAGAGAAACGCGAGTGACGATATCGTAACATTCTCTGTAATCCATCTGGGAAATTACAGCTTCTTCTTCTTAGGATAAATAAATTTTTTTTTTTTTTGAGAAGTTTAACTCTAAACATTTGGCCGAGGAAGAACGAAACCTGCGGTTTAGTAGATCTGTTTTAAGGAAGGAAGAAATCGAAGAATTGAAGAAGTAAACAGAAAGATTCAAGGAATCGGAGAAATTTTGAAGTTAAATATAAATCATTCTGTCCATGTAGCTTTAAATTTCTCTATTTCCAATGAAAAACATCTAACATGAATTTACGAACAAACCGTGACGAATAATCAATGAATCCACGTTCTAAGCTCCGTAGAAAAATTGCACAGCCGGTGTCCTAGTTCTGGATCTAGTGGTGGATCTGTTCGAAATTCAGGAAGTTGTGAATTTTTTAGTAGAAGCTCGCCCATTGTAAATTCCGACTCTTTCGTCTTGAAACTCGATACGACGTAAAAGATTCGGTTCTCCCATCCCTGTAACCGGAATTTCGTTTCAGGCGAACCATCGATCGCGGTTAGACACAACGAGCCGAAACGATTTTTGCGTGTTGTCACATCTGGTTTTATTCATCGAAAAGCTGATGACCTTGTAAGCAATGAACGCCCAGGGAAAGCCCGTGGTTCCCAGCGAATCGAAGAGCAACTCGCAGGCAAGCAGCGACGAATAACCGAAGAAGGTCGGCCAAGTGATTACCAGAAGCCACGAAGACGAGTTTGAAACCGGTTCATGGAAGAACGAATGAAGATGGAAGAGTGGCGAAAGGATGAGACTAGATAAGCCGTGTGTACAACCGACGAAAGAAATTCAGGTAAAATTTCATTGGGAAACCGCAACTATCGTTGACACGAACTTTTCCTTGCCGAATTATTCATTTACTTGTCATTTTCACGTTCTTCCTGTTATATCATTTAATTTGATTATATTTTATTTGTAATTCTCAAATCAAATCCTTCAAATTTGTATTCTTAGGTATTTTATTATTTCTAGACTCCAGTAAACGTTATTTTGGAAATTCTTACTTTCTTGGTATCGTTGCATTTTGAAAATTGTTGCTCTACTCGCGTCGTTATGTTTTATCTATAGATTAGAAGTTGTTAATTGTCCATTTTCAAGAATAATTAGAAAGATAATAACTTTGAAAAACTCAACGCTGTTTCGTATTTTCAAGAATTCCTTGCGTTTACGAACTCGGTTTTACTTTGCGACTCTCATTTTATGAGCTTAATTTATTTACGGAAGTATCTATTTCTCTCTGGTCCAATAAGTGTCAATTACAATGATCGATGTTACGCGGAACCATCCTAAACCTTGCACCACTATCAAACCAATGTTTCAAAGTCCAACTTTCGTTTCAAGCAGTGGCAGAATTTTTATTTACAAAGGTCCATTAGTGTCGAAATGAATAGAGAGGTTGGATCTATTGTGGACACTTGCGTTTAATAAAAGCGAATCATTTTATTTGACAGTTCAATTAGTGAATTTAGGTGTTAACGTTTTATGAGAGCAGCCGTATAGCGTCGAGGGTTCGATAATCTTCACGGTAAATACGAAAAATGCAATTTTGACTACTAGTTGAATAGGAATTTTGAAAGCAAATAGTTGTCATTTCACATATCAATTATAAAATTATTTAAATTCCGAGAATCCTCAGATTAATTTTTTACAATTAAGACGAATTAGCGATAGCTTCGTATGCTTTCTCATTGCGTAGTATAAGATATAATTTTATTGGAAAAACAGAATCGACTTGATTTCAGGTTTAAAAAGCAACATTAAATTAAATAAAAGAAGATATTACGTTTTAAGTGAATTATGATTGTTTGTCTGTAGTTGACACGTGAGCGCAGATAGTCACATTCATTCGTGTATAAATTAAAGGTATTCTCAGTAATTTGATGTTTTAACTTTAACGCACGGAACTTACTCATTGTCAGTTTTAAGTATGTTAAGCTTTTAGCGATTTTTCTGGCAACACCATTATCCATCTATTTTTCATGTCTTCTGGCAACGCTGTTACTTATCTATCTTTTATGTCTACAAAAATTGCAGTCTCTTCACATTTTCAAAATACTTCATCTCTTTTTTTTGCTTTTTAATTATTTTTGAACATAAATCCTTCTCTTCGTCGTCGTGTTACGCAACACGCTATAATATCGCACGATAATATCGTCGACCAATTTTTGTTACAGATTATTAGTAGTATGTCGTAAAGTATCCGTTATTTTCTGTTGCGAGAAAACGCGACACAATTACAAATTGTACAGATTGTAATATCCAAGAAAGTCATAATATAAACGATATGTTGACAAATTCCTTGATTTTTTGTTGTTGTAAATAACAATGCATTCTAGATAAAGCTTACTAAAAAAAAAATTATTCAAGATTATTATATTTCATAAAAAATTAATTACGCGTAAGAATCTGCGACAAATTTTCGAAATATAGACGTCATTCGGTACTCTTCCGTGGATAGATATTTCCATAGATCAGAATTTTAAAGCAGACATCATGCAAAGAAATAAACGCACACGTGTAAGCTACATTCCTATAAGCGAGTTACAAGAGAGTTCTGGCTAATGACAAGGAAAATTGAACTTTCTAGGAAAAATAGGATATCTGCGTTACGTATGTGAGCGTAAAGTATGTTATTAATAAATTATGGCCTAAGTAGCGACAATTCTTTCCCAGATGGCTTTGGAGGAAAATAATGTCATTACCTGCCGTTTGCACTTTTCTGTAAACAGGTAAACGATACGGACAACGTTCTCTAGTTAAAATTCCAATTTTTTTTAAACCTTGGAATATCCTACGAAAATACGTAAGACATTTTCCATGTTAGTTATATTTCTCGGCAATTAAGGAATTTCAGATGAGTCAGGCATAGAAAATGAAATGTTATTTCTGAAGTAATTCGAAGCAGCGCGTAAATAGAATTAACTGTAAGTTAAAAAAGAAAAAAGTTTAACCGGGTAGCGTCTAAAAACAGAAAAGGCGAAAGAACAATGTTGAGAAAGTTAAACGCGAATAACTAACCAACTATATAGTTATACGAATAAAGAATCAACTAACGAAGAATTAATAGACGCAGGATCAACGAGGAGGAGGAGACTATACATCTGCTAAAGAAGAATAATTTCATCCTTGAACATTAAACGAGAGAACAACGTTGAAGAACTTGGAAGCGAGCAACGTCTAGAAGCAGAAGAATTAAAAGAAGAATCACAAGTAGAACACGTCGAGGAAGATCAGACAATATAGCGTTAACATTATCCTGAAACACGAATAAAAGAACAGTATTAAAGTTGTCTGGAGTTCCAATTTCAGACAGGATCTCGAATTATCTGCAGGAAATCAAGCACAATGCAATTACTTTCCCTATCGGTTGAGAAATTCCTGCATCGCGTCATTCACCCTTCTCTTGTGACGCAAATCGCGTATTACGCATGATTCCGAATAAACCTTAATAAAAATCAGAAAGAAAGACACGAAGCAATAATGTAACGACGACGGTGATTATCAGTGCGATAGATCACTGGTTCTACTTCCTGATGTCCTTCTCTATACGATGATAAACTGGATTTCTATATTTAAAGAAACGCATAGACGTAAGCAGAAGAATACCATATTCGTAAACTGGAAGCTGTAGCAGCCTTTAGAATGGCCAGAAAAGGAGGAAATATACGAGGGACACCGTTCAGTTCTTATGTTGCGGTTTCGTAATCTGTCGTTAATGTTAGAGATAACGTTTATGCTGGTCGTTATCGGATTGTCCGCTTTTGTAACAGACATGACCGTCACTACGAAACAGATATTCAGATTGCCTTGCATAATGCGTGTTGCCTCTCACAACTGTGCGTAATATTTGCTTGTCAGCGTGTCCTTCTTTCTTCAAGTTTCGTATTCTACCGATTTCTCCTGCCGTTTCTATATTTTCTCTTATTTTTTGGTTATAATTCGTTAAAAACTTGCGATTATATTCGTTCTTCATTTACACGTAGCATTATTCGATCGGTTCTACGACGTCTTTTCATTCTTCACAATCTTTCTTCTTCGTAGTATTTTACAACATCGAGTTTGCTTATTTTGGCAAATATAAAATATCACAGCTTTGTCGTACTTCACTTTCGTAAATCGAGATTTCATAATTGACCATTTCTCTTTGATTCGCGAGCTCACGCTAAAAACCGTGACTTGAGAGAAATTGTAACTTAATAAAAAAATGGCAACTTTCCCTCTTTCGAAATAACTTTATAATTTTCTTCTTTTTCTTCGTCTTTCTTAATGGTCAAGCTTCGAGATATCAGTGATCTCTTCGACTCGAAGAATATTGGACAATTTTCGTAGAATTATTTAAACTTCGTCTTCTTCTTCGTTCTTACTTGTCAAATTTCAAGATATCAGTGATCTCTTCGACTCGAAGAATATCGAACAATTTTCGTAGAATTATTTAAACTTCGTCTTCTTCTTCGTTCTTAATTGTCCAATTTCAAGATATCAGTGATCTCTTCGACTCGAAGAATATCGAACAATTTTCATAGAATTATTTAAACTTCGTCTTTTCCAGGGTAGAGGGAAGAATTGTGCAACTTCAAAGGTTTAGTTGCCAGACGGTTAACTGTATATCAAGGTAAGAGCCGAAAAACAGTTTGTGCGATCGTGTCTTGATACAAAGACGAGAGAACCGCTCGAAGTGATTCCCATGAATGGATGAAACGACCGCAAGCAAGGCCACCCTGGCTGCCTGGTTCCATTCGCTTTTTACGAATACACATTTGAGTTCAAGTTCACCGGCGCAAACGATCTTGAACGAGTTCGACGAAAAGACACGGTTAAATGTTATCTAATCGGCCTACAATTTCGCTACGGTCCTACTTGGCAGGTATATCATTTTCTTAAGTAACTTCCTTACTTAACTCTTAGCTGATTAAACAATTGTTTTGACAGACTTTCTCCATTTCGAGATACCTAATAAACCTTAGGTTGTTTTACTTATCTCGCGCTCTGTATCTTTTGCTTTTTAACGGCCACTTTCATTTAACTTTATTTCGCTAGTTATGCTACTTTTCATTACGCTTTAGTTATACTGTTTAGTATTTGTACAGTATTATTGCGTGGACAGCTTATGGTTAAATAGTTCGATCATTTAAATAGAGTACAATTGGAATGCTTTTAGAAAAAAGAAAAAAGTTGCGTATTAGAATTACGTAAATGGGTATGGCGAAAGGTCGAAACGAATTGATTATACTGGAAGTTTTAGTTTTTTAAATATAAATTACGTCTAAATTGGTAATTATAATGGCTCTTAAAGAACTTTGTTTCTTTAGATTCGTCAAATAGATTGAGATTTTATAATAATTCCATTATTTGACTAGAAAATACACTTGCCACTTGTGTATATTTATATATTTATTACGACTTTTTCATTAATAGAATTTTTCAGAAAACATTTCGATTCATCCGTATCGGCTTTGTTTTCACGGGGATTTCTCGTTTCTTTGAAACACGCTTTCATCCATTTTCTTTCCTCTTACATGCATGCGTGTTTCTTCGTCTATCGTTACATTTATCGTAATAAAAATATTCTCTCGCTTTGTTTCTAAATTCTCGTTTCAACCGAGTATTAATACATCGCAAAGAGCAAACACAGCTCAGAATTTTCCTTTCAAGTCGTTGCAGCGTGCACGTTACAATTATATACACGTTTCCATTTACGGATCAATTCGCAGAATCATTCAACTCGAAATATTTTAATTAAGGACTCCTCTTTACGTCAGAGAAATTTCTTGGATCGATATATCCTTGATCCTTCCGTTTTATCGTTTATAAATTATCCACCAAATCGATACAGTTTCCCTATCGATCTATTCAATCCTATAAAAGAACACCGACAGTTTATAAGAAAAGAAAAATATCTTAAAATTGCAATTTTCTCTTAAATACGTCTCTTATATTTTCTGCGAAACATGTTTCTTTCTTTTTTTTTTTCGATCGAGTTACAGTACATTTTTCTTCGATTCCCGACGAAGAACCGAGACCTTTTCTTCTAATTCGACCTTCCATTTAGCTTCATGGCCACAGGGAGCCTAATGGGTTCGATGAAGGGGCTTCTGCGTGACGAAAAAATGATCTCGCGAGATTGTGCTTTGCCGGAAACTGCCATCGTGTTTTTGCCGACTCTTCCTTTGACGCTTACCACCTTTTCGTTGAGGGAACTTTGGTGAGTGGCCTCTTAATCAAACCGCGCGGAGATATGTTGCTTCCTTTGGGGAAAATGTATCCTACTTTGATAAAATTTTAAATACACTCTTGCATCAATTTTGATAAAGTCTATTTTCCATCCTAATTTTATTTATAGTACTTTTTCTGCACCCAAGTCCCTGTTCTTTTTATTTCTTTCTATTTTGTAATCCTGTTCTCATTTATTCGCAGGATATAAAATGCCACACAGCTTCCATTTAATTATTCTAAGTCTCTATTTTCTAATTTACCATTATTCTTCCATTCGTCGAGTAAAATCGTACCAGAATGATATTTTAACAAAGTGAAACTTTTCTCCCTTAAAGATAAGTTTCGTAATCTTCCTTTGCTTTTCATGGCCTATGTTATAGAAACTACAATTCTCGTATATTGTTCTTAAATCAATCATTACATTTCCTATGATCTTGATTAGTCACTGTTACTATTTATAAGTAAAATCAATGGAAGGAGCTACGTTCCTAGAAAGATAATTCCGTTTCAGTTTCTAGGATATTATCATATAAATGATCAGTTATAACCATAAATTAAACATACGAACGATAGGACACTAAGTATTAATTTGCATCGTTAGCAACGTATTAGAAATGTAGATACGATCTATATTATAATACCATCGGTTAATTCGCCCGATTCCTTTGCCATAGCGTAAGAAACACTATTTTCGACCTCCATTTGCTGGACAGTAATAACGACAGACACGCGGATTTTTTTATTCGAACGCGAACACCTGTCCGAGAAAATCAATCTTCTGGAAACTATAAAATGAAATATTCCATTTGAACATTTGAATTGTATTGCCTTCCTTCTCAACATACGCCGGATTATTCTCGCGTTATCTGCCGTTGACAAACATTTACATTTACGTTTCGTTAAATATTCCTAAAAATTTCCATAATTCTAGAATATACATTTGGTCTATCAGAAGGTGACAATTTTATCACGAATGTTCCGTGTTCCCCACGTGATTATCGACACTTGTAAATAATTTGTAATAATGTTTTTCAGTTATATTTATGAAGGCATAAAATCACATAAACGTCCGCGATATATGTACTGACCAATTAACAAGTTTCAGTGCGAAATCGATGCACGTATCGACATCATTTATTTATTTATTTATTTATTTATTTTTTTTTTTTTTTTGATATTTCTCAACGATGACGAATTAATATTTCTCAACTAAAAATCAAGCGAGAAAATTGCTTTCAGTCTTTTCCTTTTTCCCCTGAGCGGAAAGCAGGAATCGCAGAAATCCTGCCGGCTTGAACATATTAAACGAGAAAAAAATTCGCCCTAATTCGCCATGTCGTCACTGTACGGCATTTGGACGAGGACTCAGGACGAAGATAAAAAAACGCATATAACGTGCAGCCTCTCTGAAGCTCGATATCACGGGATTCGTCGAGTAAACTGCTGTTTATCAAATTTTTGTTAGCATCTTCCTGGCTCGAAACATTTCGAATATTTACTTTCTTGTTTGTCATCACACACGGCGACGCATAAATAAATAAATCCTGTCACTTTATCGTAAGCGTCATGCAGAAATCATTTATCTTCCCTTCGGAGTCGCCAGATATTGCGCTGACACTCGGCAAAGAACAGAGTTTTCGCGTAACTTTTATTTCAACTACAGATTTAACTAAACAGATAAAGAACATCCAATGTAGCAATTTGTAACGAACAAAAGTTACATAGCGATGTGATACGATACTTTCTTGACACAGAACGATCAAAATTACAAGATGGTTCGAACGGTATTTTTCAAATTGCTCCTTGAAAGAAAATCGAAGAAATTTTTTAATTGGAAATGAAAATTGTACCTTTGCTCAAATTCTTCATATTTAAGGCGTAACGAACGCTGTTTAACAAGAGCTGACAAACAAGAACGTACAATGAACGAGCCAATTTTCAAGTGATTAGATTTTTATCTTCGGACGATTTTACCAATCCTCTATCGTTTTCGGGGAAGATTATTGTTTACACTTACGATATTACTTACTTACGCGCTGACGATATCGTGTCATAATGAGATGAAAATCGAACATCGTGACTATTTCTATTTCTGTCCATGCGATGGTAACTTGATAAATGCGAAAGAAATTCAGGAAACGGTTGCTACGAAGCAAGAAACCAAGAGTAGTAATAATAAGCGAAGGTATCATCGGTCCGTAACCGAGTTGCATCGATCATTTTCAATGCCAGTCAGACGAATCTCGTCGATAAGAGCAAAGAAGCTCGTGTTCACGATGATATTTTTTTGTGGCGCATGGCTGAACGATGCGTTACTGCGACGCCACGTTGATACTACACCGGCGTTCTCGATAAAATCCCCTCGAGCCAGCTTGGATTTTTCAAATGATTCGATCAGTCTTACGTAGTATGCGTACGAATCGTTTTCCTTTACTTCTTGTTCCTTTTTTTTTTCTTTTTGTTTTTCTCGTGTATCTCGAGAAGTCGTGCAATTAACGAACAAGGTAGGATTAGTAATTAGTTACCAGGATGACGGGGAACGATGTTCTTACGCGTGTCCTTCTTATCCGTAGAATCTGGAATTCCTGACGGAATAATTTTTGTCCTGGCAGAGGCACGTATCGAAGACAATTGCCAAGTCTCGGCGACGAGCAATTAAACATCTGGAGTATATGGGACGTAACAAAATTATTTAGCAACGCGAAGAAACGATATAAGGTAAAATTGTTAATGGCAAAAAATGAATGAAATGGCACCATAGCGTGACAGGGGTCACCGGTGACCTCAATGAGTTAAATTTATTAAACATGATTGCAAACTGTAACTTAACCCTGGTAAGTCAAATTTCAACATTATATGTATCGCGTAATGAACGTAATCATCGTGGCGCCACGGCCATTCCTTGTAAAACTAGCGTGGCAGTCAACGTGTTAAAGGATCGTCGATTGGCACAATGTTAGAACGTTAGAACGCAACAATTGCGCGGTTCGTCGGTAAAAAACGAAAGACGTAGAAACGTCCGTGTACAAAGGAATTCTTGATTGAATCGTTTCTTGTTCCGGCGAAGACGCGTGTCGAAAACAATCGCCAAGATTTCACGGCGAGTAATTAAAAGATCATCAACGATCAATACGATTTTAGAATGCGTGGATCGAATGGTTTGTTCGTAAAAGGAAATAATGTATCGTGGATGGAAGAGGTCCGGAAAAGCTGTGCGCGCGAGGAGGACAGTACAATTCCTCGCGTATGAAGCAATTCCTTGCACAGCAGCGTGTATGTGTGGTCGAAATGTCAACATTCTATAACTGCTTCAAATTGTTCTGAACAAGTTGCATTGTAATTAAACGGTCTTCAAGGTGAATAACAACACGTAAGGTGTTGATTACTCGTATCTACGACATAAAAACAGGTGACTGTACCGTTGAAGGAAAGATGGCTTACACGTACGTACATGCACATAAGCTGTCTTTCTATGTATGTTTATATTCATGTTTCTCCGTACGCAAGTTGATTTAGAATGCAATAAAATTCGACGATTTCAATCCGTGACTAACTTTTAGCAGGACTGAATTTACCTTACGTACATTTTTAGCTAATAAAATTAAGTTTGTCTTTATTCGATCGAGGTGTACGTTAACACTAAACCTATCATAGCGATAAAATTGACCGCTTTCAAATTTCTACACAAATTTTACCATGTTTAAACGTTATCGAATCGCTTCCTAATCTATGACTTTTCATAAAATATGCGTACGATATATCCTTCGGTATCTATTTCTAGTTTGCTGTTTTTTCTAAGAAAACTTTGTAGTCTGTCCTGCCTATCGCGAGCAGTCAATAACTATGCTAGAAGTGTCGGTAGGTTTAGCGTTAATATTATATCAAACGCGTATTAATCACAGTTTACTTACTCGATTAGAGAACGTTTGAATTTTTTATGAAATTTCTATAAACTAGGATTAACAAAACATGAGAAAAAATGCAAATATTCTGTTAAGGCTTCTCTGTGAATTTTTCCTAGGAAAAATATTGCCAGCACATTTTCAACAGTTAGACGTGAATCATGGCGCGTGTAATTTTAATTGGATATGTTGTGCATTAACCATTTTCCCTTCGTCCATAATCAATTTTCGCGACATGTCCTGCCCCTTATCGTTAATCAAGCAAGCTTCGTCTGGCCACGTTTCCGAAGAAGATCGACCGTTTCTCGGTAGGTTCCACCGATGGACGTCAGATAGCTCCCCGGGCTCGTTTTCTACGATTTCCAGTGGCTGTAATTTGATTTATTCCCTACTGCTATGCGTTTTCAGCCAGGTATCCTTGGAAATGTCGAGGTGGACACGCTCAGCTGCCTCGTAGATTGATATACACGAAAGAGGAAAAAAAATCGGCTATTTGTAGTATCGACGATCCTTTCCAGGTACGACGTGAAGAAACGATCGCGAACGTGGAACAGGAGACCGGAGGAGAGACAGAGACACGATATTTTCATAATCATGGAGAATTATCGTAGTCGATATTGTAAACAAGCCTCGGCGGAAACGTTTTCATTAACTTGCGAATGGTTAAATAGAGTCTATCAGGTTGAAGCAATTCTTCATTTCGTCGTAACTTGGAAGATGTAATTGCCGTGAGCGATTGTGTGTATTACTAATAACTAGCGTGTATAACTTAATTATCTTTTGAGCGAAAGAATAATTACAGGACGGTTTAAGGAAAATTACGATTTTCAATATCTTTGGAATTATACAGCTCTCCTTAACTCGTGTCATTTATATAACGTTTGTTCATTTTCCAAGCTATCGCACATGACACGACTCGAGACATCGATACATCTTCTTTCTAAGCTAACATTATTTCCTTTTTCTTTTTTTTTTTTTTTCGTTCTTCTAAACAATGAAAGTCTAACAACAGGATGTATTGGTATCCCTCCTACAAGAAATTACTGACATTACTTAAGTTCTTTCTGATATCCATTAAGACAGGAGAAGATTCAATAAGCAAGTTTAGATAGAATAAAGAAAAAGTTACACACGAGCCGACATATAGCGAAGAATCGATCTCACGAAAGTTCCAATGATGTAACCCGCGAGAGAAAGAAGAAGAAGAAGGAAACAGCGTGCAAGTTGACGAATCGCCAGCGATTGTATAAAATATTCTATACGAAGTTCAACGATCTTGAAATAGAAAAATGTCTTTTGGGAAACTATCGAAAATATCCCAATCCTTAAACGAATCATTGAAATGAAGAATTATTAAAATAATTTCCAACCGAAGGATTGTTCAAATAATTCAATACTTAAAACATTAAAAATTATTCCTTACGCCCACAAAAAAAAGCGAAACAGATCCGCTAACGAATTCCAGCGAAGACCAAAGTCAAAGAAAAAGCAAACCCTTTCGCAGAGTTAGCAGAGAATCGATCGCGCGGGAGTTTCAATGGCATTAACTGGCAAGAAGAAGCAGAGAAAAATGAGATGCAAGTTCACGAATCGCACGAGGGTGACGATAGGTCAGGTGATGGTATCTTCTCGCCGATACTCGGAGATTTCTTCGTGATTTCGTGCCCCGCCATTCAAATGAATTCAAATGTCTCATCAATAATTCATCAGGCCGGTTATCAAGGCTACAAATCGTAGGTTCGGGTCCTGTGCATCGTCTGTAATGTTTCATGGCACTCGAAAGATTCCGTATGAGAACGGAAATCACAAAATTATATAAATACTAGTAACAACAACAACAACAACAACAACAACAATAATAATAATAATATTAATCGATCTGAACTTTTCCTCGAGACATTGGCAAAGATGGACGATGAAGCGTTGTAATCAGGTGAGAGGAAGACGTTGCGTGCCGGAAACGTAAACGTGTCGTCGTTGACGCGGCCGGAAGCCCGACATCACGATTTACCTTCCCTCCAGGGAGAAACACTTTATCTTGAGCTTCCCTTCGTGGGCTAACCTTGCTGAATCGCTTCGAGAAAATGATTTTCTTTTTGCTTTTTTTTTTTCGAGGGGAATCTAGATGGATTTTGAAAGTTGATGAGTTTCGAATCGATTGGATTTTGGAAGGTAAGTAGCGTTGCTGTTTCTATTAGTTCTCGGAGAAAATCGTGGAAATTACTTTTGGAGATACGTACAGGTATTTTAAACGTTGGTCTTAAAAGACCGATATTTTTTTCGTATGTTTAATTTTGAATTTTCATCGATGGGAATTTACAGCGTTTTCACGATTTTGCTTTAATCTGACACTTCACGGCGTTAACACGTTATCTGCTACGGTGGTCATCGGCAATCAACTGGCTAAAGTAAATTGAATTCTTTAAAATGGCTAAAGCAGGAATTTCACGGATTAAAAAATTGCCAACAGCGCGAGCGACTTAAAAATAATATCGTTAGAGAAAAAGTGTGCCTGTTGAGGTTATCTGTTAGAGGAGCGCGTGGATGAATGTGTAACAGAAATATATTTGAGTATAAGCGTAAGTATAGGAATAAGTACAGCGTATGCTAATCCAGATCCACACGCTGGCAGCGTTACATTACAACAGAGACCCGAAGCCATGGGCCTATGGGTATTTATAATTCCGAAAAACCAGCTTGTCTATATCTCGCTGTACCATCTGAACAAGGTGTGCTGCAAAAAAGGCTACGGGTCTGAGAGTCCCTTCAAATTGATTTAGCACTAGATGATACCTAACGGTTTCGAAGACCAGGAAAACCAAACAATAGAGCAGATGCAGAGTTTTCCTAGAAGTGAGAATTACTTCAACAATGCCAATACAAAATAATACCTTGCAAAGAATAAAAGTTATCTCGTATATCTCGATGTATCTTTCAAAGCAAAATATATAAAAATTCAACGCGTTAAAGAAAATATACGTAACGATAGCTGTCCGGCATATGGCCTATCTTAAATCAAATATAATATATTTTTGGACGTAGCAGAATTTCGGTAGAATTTTAGCAGAATTTCGCTGGATGATTAATTAAGTTATCCGAAAAGTGTCTTTCTTTTGCAGACACGTCTTTTACAACAATGCATCTTCGTACAAACACGAAGCCTAATCTGTCGAACGTTGTGATCTTTATCTTGATAGAACAAAATGGATCATACGTAATTCGATAAAATAATATAAAACGACAAATGTCGTGCATCCATTATTTCCTTATAACACGAAAGAAACTTTCCGGATGACCTAATAGTTTATGCGCGCGGTAGGTTGGACGAAAATTGAAAATCGCCGCGTTATATCAATCCGTGCCTGAACAAGAACCACGTATTAGACGAATAACGTCACGAACAACGATTACAAGCGACCTCAAATTGCCTAGAATTTCCGAAAATATCACGTAGCATTCACGAGGCGTTCTACGATCGGCTTAGCCAAGGACAGGAAGTGTTTCCTTAACGAGTACCGGCGATAAACGGCCCAGTTTCAGGGAAATAGTTGCACGATGCGGTAAACGCGGTTCGATGGAAGTAATGAGTCGCGTTTTACGTCCAACTATAACGCCTGGTCCATGGAAGTATCAACTAGACGACAGTGTTATACGATCCTTCAGTGAAACTCCATCTGCATCTATTACGCTATTTCATCGATCGATACTCGCTGATCCACCTTCGAGAGGACGAAAGAACATAATTCTCGCAACGTGTTAACAAGTTTCCATTGGTCACACCTCCGTGACTTTTTCCATTATCCAGAATCGATATAACGATAGGCTAATACAAGATTAGGGGAAAAAAGACTTCGTTTAAAACTGAAATTGAAACGGTTTGACGTAGCGCGTCATTATCGCAACACGATCGACAAACGCGTTAGATTTGGTTGTTGATTCGTTCTCAACGATTATTAGCGGCGTTTGGAGGTTCTTTTCGTGGAAACCTTGATAGAACTTGCCTGTCGATCCGCTTTTTAAACGTTCAGACTATTTATTCGAATGGTTTTTCGTTTTAATCGAACGAGCAACCTTGCTTGATTTAGCGAGCGTTTATCAGAGAACTCGAGTAATTATACGAAAGGGAATTGTGCTGGATCATCGTTAGTGTCCGGTTTTATGTTACAGCAAATCGTGCACCTACTCGTGTTGATAATTATATGAACGTAATATCGTGTTTACAATGTTTCGACTGTGAATTATGATTTCGTCGGACAAAAGGTATTCGGATGCTCGGCAAACGTAATTCGATTAAAGCATTAGGAATTTTCAATAATGAATTATTTGTTTCTTCCTTGCTTTGAAAAACGATGCAAAGAGAAGATTGAAATTGTTCAGTTTTCGTGTTTCACAGTTCCTTCCATTGATTCATGGGATACATAATTTACGACAAAGTTAATTATACGGTACTTCGTTTCAATTTCATTTTAAATAGTACGTAATTCTTAATTAACGTCATCGAATCGCGAATGACCGATAAATGTTTCCTTTGGGCTTGAGTTATTATATTTTAGGGAATTTTATTTTATTTAAATTTTTCACAGCACATAACACCTAAACTGTACAACTTCATCTATCTATAATTTTGGAGCATTCCACCTAAAAAGTTTCTGGAGTATTCTGTCTCAAAATTATTGAGATTTTCTATCTCTGAAATTACTTTTCTGTCACGATGCTATTGTTAACGAGAACCACGTATTTTCTCGAGGACCGATCAGAACCGTGCTCATTTTACCACGTTGAGTGGTGCGCTAAGATTAGTAGAAATACATGATTTGAACAAACGTCAACAGTTAGTAGTAAATTTTTCATTATCACCATCGTTACTACAATGGTGTGACGAAATTAATGGAATATAAAACATATAAAAATAGTTTTATTTATACACGAAATATAGACCTACGATATTTCGACATTATATGTATCGCATAATAAAAAATTCATCCCTGTAAAACTAGCATTCAACGTGTTAAAAGCTTCTTTCAGTTCGATCGATTGTATCGCATAAAGATGACGCAAAGGCTCGTCGTTGTTGCGTCTGTCGAGCCAACGATTTTATGTTCATACGCTTTCCGCGATAATAATTCTTCGTTTTTTTCCTTCTCAACCACAGAATTAAAGATTCGTCCAACTGTTATCACACGTAAGTTATATATCACAGGCAATTTATTACACTTTAAGCCTTCGTGTCTCGCTAAATTTAAATATATTTATAGATTCAGAATAATTTACGCAAGTATAAGTGGCTTTTATTTGGAAGAATTTGTGATTGATCTGCAAAGAAGAAGATTTAAACCGAAAGACGATATCGGTAGGAACAGACCGTCTATGGTCAGATCCGTTTTATATGCAAGAAGATAAACTTTAAAACTCTCTGCAGTCTCTAACGAGATTATCTCGTCCGTTTAAAATTCTTAACAATTAGTTAAAAATATGAAACATTCAGTAGGGAACCTGTTGCTCCCATCGCTTTAGAATTCGTAAAACTTTCGACCACAAAGTGCTTCGTTTGAATAAAAAATCTCGCTCGGTGCAGCACTTTACAATTCTACAAACCTCATTTTCTCTACTTCAAACCTATTTTACGCGTTTTTACCTGCTGTATTCCTTATTTTTCCAGGCACAGAGTGTCCAAGTTAAAAACTTCAGACAGGTGGGATGGCACAAAAATGATTTCATACTAGATCTCGTCTTTTGTCGTTAAAAGTTATGGATATCGATAAAAATAGATTCCACGCGGAACTTTAATTTTGGAAATCAAAAGTCATTTTAATCGATCGATGAAATGATGAAAATTGACCAGAGATTCCAAAATTATTAAGATTAATCTTCTCTTAAAGATCGTCAAATTATTAAAAATCAGAGACTTTTAAATCGTCAAAAATCGAACATACTGAAGTTATTTTATTTATTTATTTACACTTCATAGTTCTGCCCTCCGCAGTAAAATTGACTTCCAGTTTTCTCCGGCAATCTCTTGGGATTCTAACGTTATCAAAAATGATGAAAGGCCGCAAAAAGGCCTAAAAAATTCTCTGTTTGCTATTTCACTGTTGTGTGTTTTCTCTCCCTTCGTCCCTAATCGATGGACATCGCCCTAATTCTTTTCTTTTCCTCTACTCTCGATCATGCGAGAGAAGCGTGGAAAAAACGACGACCGCGAGGGATGAAAGGATGGTTCCAGGGATGGAGATTCGTGAAAGCAGGCCGCGAGGGAAGGAGTGATCCGAGATTGGTCCGATGTTTGTTCAGCACACAACCGTATCGTATGTAGAAAGCGTTCATTCAGCGACGGTTGCTCTTCTTTATGCGTATGCCCAATAAAACAACCTCCACATAATGTTCTGTTTCTCGAATTTACTAGCGAAGCTTCTTCAACGTTCCACCCTTCCGGGCTATCATTTTCTTAAGACGCTTAAAACGCTGCCACGATCTCTTGAACTTTCGCCTCTTCGGTAAAAACATGCACTTTTTTATCTCCACTTTAGACTCAAACGCCAACTTCTTAACGCATTACGGGATTTTAGAGGTTTTTTTTTTAACATCTTTTTAGTACGTTCTTGTTCAAGTTTTTGCCGAATGAGAAAACGTTTATCCGATACATTTAGTATTTTCCTCGAAGCTGTTTAATGATATTATCCTTTTAATAAAATTTAATTATAACGCGCTTTTACGAAATGATAGCATACACAGCGACTGTTAATAGTTTCTGGTCACAGTGTAATTCTATTTTAACGTAGCTTTTACTTTAATAAAATCCTTCCTGCAAAATGGTCCGCGATATTGTATAATATTCTTGTAAAATTCGTGTAAGAGTATATTAATGCAAATCGACATAACGATTAGAAAGATCGTACAGTTTTTCGAGAATAGCCTTCTTGATAAGAAGACATCACTTGTCCTATCTTGGTTAATTTATCCCTTATCTTGGTTTGGCGTTAAGGGTTGATCGTATAATTTACGATATTTTGAAGGTGAAAGTTACGATATTCATAAGAAGTTTAGCAAATTACTTTTATCTAACGCCGCTTGATTTTATGTGATTATACTTGCAAAATTTCGTATCGCTTATTATGCAGTTTTGTTTTTATCAAAAGAAAAAAAATACCTCTCACAGGGGTATTTTGGTGGAGACTCGTGAGTATAAGTGTCGTTGTCGTTGAGAACGATGCACTCGGTTGAAGTAGGCTAATGGGAACTTTCAAGTAGCCATCTTCATAACTTTTCGTATCTCTTGCGAACAGCTTCACAATCTGTATAACGTTGCGGCTCTCGTTTCCAGAAGAAACACGAAATGCCTTCGAACCGTTTGAACACAGAGTGCAACTGGCAAACTTTCATTACAAGATCAAGTTTAATTCCACTTGCCTTGATGTACGCAGGCCATCGTTAATTAAAATCCTCCCAGCAATTTGTACGATAACATTATATAAATATAATAGGAAACGTTTTTAACGAACTAAAAATAATGATGTGATGTTTAGCAAATGTAAAAAAATGAAAGAATTGAAATTAAATTTAGATGTAGTGCAACCTTATTTCGCTATGTAATTACAGATTTCATGATTTCGATGTTACGTGTTCAAATACGTTATATCAAAAAGGCAATAGTTCTACGATAATTAATATTCTTGAAATGCGTAAGTGCAGTTATACTTTCGTCGTATTAAAACTGTCTTTTCATTTAGCGTTGAAATTGAACGAGCGTTTTTATCATCTTCCTGAATAACCGTATTTACCGGTCTCTTTTATTAAGGTCTTCAATTGTGATTTATTAATTTGTTCGTCATTTATTGCTCGTTAATTTGTATAACTACAATATATCCAATATGAAATTCCATTACTGTAATTTATAGATAGGTTTTTACGTTACATTATTGGTGTTCCAAATTGTAACAATATAACTGAATAATTTATGCAAATTAACGCAAACATTTTAACAAAATGCGATCCTCCAAAATATATCTCACAACGTCCGATATATCGATCATAATCGTCAAACTATGAACTTTACAGCGTGTAGAATATACAGCAGCCTTGAAGCTTCGTAAAAATGTAAGTAGAATTTTTCAATTAGCTGCAATTTTTCAATCAACCCTAATTAAACATTCTGCTCGTTTCAACCCTCGTTAGATGTCATTCAAACCTAATACGAAAGAGCTGTCGCGTCAATAATTCGTATTTCGTCGAAACGCGCGAATGTGGATCGCGATTCTAATCGAAACCTATTCGATCCTGAATTAATTAAAAAAATTAGCAGAAGCTCGTTACGAGGAGCGCGCGCTTTCAAGGGAACTCTTTACACGGTCGGGAATAGCGCCGCACCGCGGAGGCAGCCGATTCTTTCATCGCGGAAGCGCGGTGGAACTTGGAGATTTTATTACGAGCGTACAGTGATCCTCTTTAATTGCATCCGCTGCGGGGCGAGCCTCGAAAAGCAATTTCGAGGGTACCGGAGGCTGGATTTATCGCGACCGGTATTCACTGTAAACAGCCAACGGCGTTTCTCTTAATTCTACCCCTGGCTTCCGATTCTCTGTCTTCGCTCTGTTGGTCGCGTTTTTTCTTTCCTTTTCGCGACACCGTGAAACGAAGAAAACGTGCTTCTATCGTCGACTAGGTTTTACTAATAGCCGATGCTCTGTTCTTCCTTATCTATTTATTTCTTTATCTTTTTGATGGTTTTTATGGCGCGCGAGTAGGTAGCTACCGCGATTAACAAAATACGTAACAAGGATATAGAAAGAGCGAAGCGTAGAATGTACGTTTTAATATGATACAGCGTATGTTAGAACTAAGTAGGTAGCTTACGATACCGTAATTGCCGATACAAATTAACATCCTTGAGAAAATTAAGATTTTCGCAATGATCTTCGATGCTTCCGATTTAGACACGTGTGGATCTCATTTGAGAGACCGAATTTAGTTGTTAACCTAATTTCATTTTCATGCATTAACGTTGCTACGATTAAGAAGATTATCTACAAACAGGATAAAGTTGTAAGAGTGTGTCAGTTTAGTACGTCGAATTTTAAGTCTGGCGTGAATAGTCTGCTTTCTCCTATCGGAAAGAAATGCAGGACCTTTTATCGATGTTGGACGGAGGAGATTCTTTATTTTTTCTACCTATAGAAGGGACGCTTGTACTCTCTGGAGTTTTGTTTCTCATTCTACGTTTCTAATCGAATGGAAACCGGGAGTAAAGGTCCAAAGCACGTTTAGCGCATGTCGAGATAAAGAGGTTTTTAAGCTACGCTGTTCCACAAGTTTCGAACACCTAATGTGCTTCTTGTGTTTAACATTAAATCGCCTTGTGATCGCAATATCTGCAACCCGCGCGTACTGAAATAATCCACAGACACTGCAGAATCATATTTTACTGTTAACCCAAATTTGACCAAAATGTGTGATCATTCGATTCCTGACTGATCTGCGATTTTTTATGCACTTATGGGAGATTTAAACGCGAAACATAAGCAAAAATGTAGGAATAAACTCAAACTATGGTACTCGTTATAATATCTATGGAAAAAATAATTGTCCATCGAGGTTCCATTTTTTTTTTCAACTATATTCATAGAAATATGAATTTGCATAAAAATCCGCAATCTAATTTTGATGAAAACTAAATCGAAAAAGCAAGGTGAATATTCTACGTTTTAGGTCTGCATTGACGATATTTTTCTTTGACATTTTCACATTTATATTTCGAAGATACAAAATGTGAAATTAATATGGAACTCGTCGCGTGATATTTAAATATTCTATTAATGAAACGAGGATTTATGATTCCCCAGTTTCTCTCCTTCTCTTTCTACAGTTGAAATTCAATCTCCTGAAGCAGGAAACGTCACGTAAAACTGTATATCATTCAGAAAGTAAAAGCCACGTCGATTACTAACGTCACCATCAAGGTGTTAACTAATCCGTGGCCAGGGTCAACGTAATAAGGCACACCTGAGATTGGTTGACAGCCGTTGATATATCGCTACTCTGTTATTATGTATTTCTGTAAGAATTCTATTGTGTGCTCCGTTGTTCCTCGATTAAACCATTTAAGAGATTTATCTTAATTTAGTCAGATAATAATTTCGACGTCTCATTTTCTATCTTGACGAATGATACATCGGCACGTTTACGGATCTTAAAGTGTCGTTCCTGGTTTATGCTGAATTTTATACATAAATCTTCTCTCTATATTTTAAAGGCGACATTCTTCACCATCTACATTCCCATACAAAAGTCTTCGTAATAGAAAGGTCATTATTTTTACTCGAATAAAATGTTATAAAATTTCAGCGCGTAGTCAACGCATTTCGTAACAAAACGATTAACATAACTGTTTCATTCTTGCTTAATGAAACAAAAAGTAGCTACGAAATAGAAATAAAATTGGCCAATTCTATCGAGGTTAATCGTTCCGTTTCTACGGAATAGACGTTGTCTTATGTATTTTGATACGTAAAATTCAAAACTTTCCAAAGATCGAAATCGATCAGTTCAGCCTCTCAGAGTGGCTGCGAGGTGCTTTATTTGAACAAAGAATCAGTCAGTGTTTTCAAGACACACGGATCGCTTGGAAATGTACATTTGTCATTTTCCCGGTGTCTGCTGGTATTTCTATTCTTTCTTCCAAGAGTAGAAGCTATCGTAACGATTTGTTGTGTTCGTTACATTAGCATGATCGATCGTGCGGAGCAAATGATCCACGTTTCGTGTGCACACGCCCTCGTTACGCCGTGTTTTTCCCTAGTGATCGAGCGGATTTCATCATCGGTAAAATGCACTATATCAGACGTCGCTGGCATTAATATTCAAGGTATTTAACGTTTAAAGACGCGGGCGTGTCGAGTAGTGCCTCTCGGTAACAGGCAATTCGATTGGCAAGCAGCGAGGGAAAAAGCTGTTACACAATAAAATAATAGCCATTATGACTAATCGCGCGAGTGGAACTAGCGAGTATCGCGGCCCTGACTAATTGTAAGCGAGTACGCGAATTGCGGTTGAATGGAACGTGCTGTCGCGTCCCGGAAACTCGAAAAAGTCAAAGGGAAACGCAATTTTGCGACAATGAATCTCGAATGTATTAATATACATGGTGTCTCATTTTCATCGTTTCACGCAAATATATCCTAAACTATAGGTAATTGGAGAAAGAGCGTAGAATAAAATTGTACCGTTTCAATTGGCCCATTTTATGACGTCCAACTAAATAGATTTGTCTGAGTGGAAGCGTTTATTACGAGATCCTAAGATGACCGTTGTTTCTTCCAATTGATTTGTACATTTTATTTTTTATACACCGTCCGATACGCTGTTTAATTCTCTAGAGAAAAAGTATCGAGGTAATTGCATCTGAAAATTCTCAGTTTAAAAGATATATCAATGTTAATTTCATCAAAATTCAGCGTATGAAGGACAAGAAGTATATAAACGTAAGTGCGCCGTGTTATCTTTCCTTGTCTTTCATGCGATAAGTTTTACAAGGTTGAAACCGGAATACCTTTTCAACTAATCATTTTTCCATTGAAGTACTCTAATACTGGTTTGTAGGGAATTAAAAAATCCATCGAGTAGTAAATAAAAAAAATGTATGTTGAAATCCATTTGAAAAAACGAAGGTCACCTTGAGATCTCGAAGCTACGCCTTTTTCCAAGAAACACTTTTCTCGAATAATTTACGGTTTGAGAGATATTTTCCTGGCTTGATTAAAACGAGACACCTTGTATATATACAGGCAGTTACAAAAACGTGATAGATGCAAGGATTTTGTTAAGGGGAATAAGAAATAATTTTAAAATACATTTCGCGTTATAATTATTAATATATTAATTTAATATGACATTGTATTTACTGTATCATAATAGTTAATTAAGTCCAAGTGTATTGATTTTGGTATTTGGTAAAATTTCGTATTAGGAAAATGAAATATAGAAACTCATTTACTTCTAAGAAATGGTTCTTTACTATTCATGTCCCTCGATAATTTTTCAGCATGGGAAAACCATGATTATTCAGGAGCAAATCTGAATTTACTTGAAGCGATTCTTATATCAATAATTTAAACTGTATCTTTCCTTATTCCGATGATTATGGCATTTCGTTCTCCAATATAGTGTTGCCAGAATTTCGTACAGCCGTAGAATTATAAGATCGACCAATACAGATTCTAAAATCAATGCTTTCAACGTAAAATCTAATTTTGTATTTCTACGTGGCGACACTTAATTTGCTAGTCTATAAAAGATAATTCAGTTAACGCATTAACGGTCGTCGATGTAATGTAACGTTTTTTCATAATCAAAGTACTTACTACCAGGTAAGACAATTATCAATGATTCTGAGAAATTTCCG
The DNA here is from genome assembly GCA_014737475.1 of Bombus confusus. Taxonomy (NCBI): domain Eukaryota; kingdom Metazoa; phylum Arthropoda; class Insecta; order Hymenoptera; family Apidae; genus Bombus; species Bombus confusus. The sequence goes on from JACXIV010000015.1 coordinate 3,950,388, forward strand.
GGATTCATTTGAATTAGTGCTAGGAAACGATTAAGGTGTAATATTTGTAATTCGCGGTTTTCTATTTTAGGATTTCTGCAAAAATTATTAAACGTGACTATATTAAATTGCAAAGCGCCGTGGTTAAAGATTTATAATATTTAAGAGAAAAGAAAGGAAGAAATAAAAAATATCAAGAGAGATTTTTGAAATCGATATCTTTAATTCAAAATATAATTTTCTCTCTTCTTATAGAGACATTTAATGAGCTTAATTTGCTCAAGTCTAATGTGATTAAATTGCAACAACGAATGTCGTCGCAATGTTAAAATATTAATGATATATAAATATCGTAATGTATATTTTTTCACTCTTTTCAATGATTACTACAAGACCTTCATATTTGTGACACACGGTATACTATTGCCGTGACACGAATCGCATCGTTTTTGATTTTCGATCGATTTGAAAAGTTACTATGACGTACAGCAACTTCGCTGTATATCAATTTAGTGATAATACGATTTTGATTTGCGTAGAGTACAGGCTATTTCGACAAGTTTCAACAAAATTTATTACCATATAATATGGTTTGGTATCGTAACGTAATTTAAAAGTCGAAGGATCGAATCGTGGGATTCTAAAGTGATTCATAATCAGTCTTGAAGATACGGTCTTACAATTTAAAGATATAAGAGCATAACGATACAATCTGTAATATAAATGAAGTTTCAGCATATCTTAAACGTAAAACGTAGCTATAAAATGTTTCGATATAGGAAATCTACGATGTTTTAGAATTTTAAACCACACAGTTTGAATCCTCAATGAAACTTCGAATTTCTGAGAAACCTTGCCAATACGCTAGCTTCTACAGAAGCTTTTTCAAGCTATCTTAATGGAAAGAATCGACAATTTTAATAATTATAGTATTTAGTACTAATCGCGTCACGACATTTAAATTTATCAATACACATTATAAGCGTACAAGGAGTTGCATAAAGCCGCGTGAAAGTTCTAAAGTACACGAGTTGAAATAAAAGCGCCGAACTGCTGAAAAGACTTCGGACCTCGACGATACGCTATCTTTCACGGAAGCTTTCAAAGTAATCGCAAGAACCAACAATTTTAACAATTACGCCATTTAGTATGATTCGCGTCATGCCATTTAAATTCAGCAATACGCGTTGGACGAACGTCCAAATAGTCGCAGAATAAAATGTTTAAAACTACTAAACCGCGCGACTCGAACCTCTTAACGAACCATCGAACTCCCGAGAAACTTCTCTCGACAATAGGCTATCTTTTACGATTATTTGCGAGTTATCTCAAAGACAAGAATCAACAATTTTAACAATTACAGAAGTGTCATCCGCGTCACGCCATTTAAAACAATCTAATACTTGCGCGTGACAAGCGCGAAACTGGTGTCGCCAGCTCGATTTCCGGCAGACGACGCGACGGCCAACTCACTTGACGCCGTTCATCTAACAGCGTTTAAGCTTACTTTAAAATCGATCGATTGCCTGTCGAACAATTGATTTATGGTGTTCGCGCCTCTTCCTATGTCAAATTCTTCGAAATGTGACGCAAACGTCGTGCAACATAGGGCGGAATGGTGTCAATTGAAGAGAATTGCGCGAATTGAACGTTGTACACTCAGTTTCATGCAGCACTTTCGCGATGGAATACCGGTTTACGAAACCGTGGCATACAGTTTCGAATTCTGCTGGAAATTCGACGCCCAGGAATAAAATCAAACGGATAATCAAGGAGTATTGTGTCCAAGTGCTCGATGTTGTCCAACCTATCCACGGAATTCGTCGCTTTATATTCGTCGCGGGTGCAACCCGCAAATATGGCCGTAATCATCTCGTTTAATGAGTTTCCAGATCAATGGCGACGACATGCGTTATAATAAATCGTTTTCTTTGCGAACGACCGTTCTTCATTGTCTGTTGTTCCGCGCGTTGCTTAAGTATTGCCAACTGCCACCAACTATAGTAAATTGCGTCGCGTTGTCGTAAACCTCGGCTCATAATTATAAAACAACCCTAAAATTTTTAATATGACGAAAGCTGGCTCGTTGAATTCATCAAAGATATTTTTTCCTTTTTTTTTTTTTTACTGCACGAATCAACCTACGCTAATGAGAACCTAAGACAAGAAGTCTATTCGACATTTTACAACGACAACTGTATAAATAATCTGCTCGGTGGATTAAAAGATCTCGCGTTTTTTTTTTTTTTTATTATTAAAAGAAATTGCCTGGCGATTCGTCAAATTCGGTCGACGAGCAATTTTTGTACCATCTATGTTTGAAAACGGACTCTTTAATTAGTTATTAACGATGCGATAAACCGTGAAATATATCGAGAAATTGTAGAATATATCGATGGACATAACTTTTTACGAGGATGTAATTTTTACTAGTTAAAAGGAAAGCTTGTTCGACTAACGTTAAAATATTCTCGTTTTATCATTGTATGGTTAGTTTGTTGGAAAACTATTAATTTTTTCAAATCCCTTGGAACAAGAGGCTGTAATTGGTCAGAATTTTTTGTAAAAATGAAAAAAATGTGAAAACTAATTAAACGGTCGATAAATACGATAATTAATTGAACGACTCGCGTACCATATTTCCTCTGACCGAACGTGAATTTTCCATTCGCTCAAACGAAGTTGAAACGAATGGCAATGCTGCTAAAACAAAATACTTGTTGCGTGTCGTTTAAATTAACGAGTTGCAAATTCGTTGAACGCCGTAGCATACGGATAAGATGACTACTACATGCATTCGCTGTCTCTGCTGCAAATTAATGCTACAGAGTGGAGTTTAAATTTTAAATGAGATGGGAATACAGAATAATTCCAACCTTCGGATGACATTAAAATTAACGTACATTACGAACTGAAAGTTTAGATGTAGCGCGATCTTTAGCATAAATCGCGAAAATAACGAATCAAATATTTTTCCTGCTAATACTAAATGGAAATTTGCAAAATAATTGAATAGAGTGACAAATGGATTTCGTTTTACTACTGTCCGCGTGTATTAATTATTTGAACAAATTTGTAAAGGAGAATAGGCTATAAAATTATCGTGGATGAAATATTTGTAGAATGAGGTGGATAAGCAAATGAGGAGAAAAATACTTGCGGAATAAATTTTTCTCGATATTAATAAATTTTTGCAATAAAAAAAATCCAATTGCAAATATTCTAGGTGGCGTAGCGCACTAAGCGAAGTACAAGCGTATCAATTAAAACTACTTTGCAAACATCTTTCCCGACCAAAAAATTTCAGAAGTTGAAACAACCTCTTCGGTGGTTTCAAAAACCCCACGTCTTTTCAGCCAAAAGCTTCTCCAGTTAATATTCTTCGATCAAGAAATTTGTCAATTAAAAATTAGATTTTTCAAAATGCTTCTCATCGATACGACATTCAAATTAAAACGAATCGTGTCAGCTATCGTAACTTTTTACCAAACGGGAGAGAGAAAAGAAATTACATGTCGTTTAAGAGTTTATTTCCTCTCGAGCAAATAAACTTTTCTCTCGAGAAATTCGTTGACTCCCACACGATCTCCGCGTCTCGAATTCCCGCGACTCTGCTTGACGAGCGCCCTTGATCACGGCGCCAATTAACTTATTAAGAACCAAGCAGCAAAATAATGCATAAAAGTTGCGTAAACGCAGCGTTACGATGAAAACTTTCTATGTTCTATGGTAAACTCGAATCTCGTATTTCCTTTTTTTTTTTTTTTTTTTTTAGACACAATCATCTTTTCTTCTTAATTTTTTTTCGAAAAGAAGAAACGTTACGTCGTCGTGTTAATAGATGGACAGAGACGACCCTGTGCAATTCTAACTTTCCGTGTCAATTTTCGTAGTTAAAAATGGTAATTAACATCGTGTGGGCTTTCTTTGGCGAGCATGTATGAAATTTTAGCCCGATGCAGGGCTAAGCTCGTGTCTCGACCGCGTTATGCAACCCAGTTTCGAAGTTCAGGAGGGACGTCGGTCAAACAATGGTGTAACCCGACCTACGTGGTGATTGCAATTAATCTTCTCAATTTATTTTTGTTGTCCCGTCCCACGGGCTTCCTTGCTTTTCAAAATGTATCGATTTACCTGGAAATCCTGGCCGTGGCGAACAATCCAAATTCGATTTCGAGTTCGATTCGCTGGGACAATAGCCGTGATTCGCCGTGGATTTTCCTTCCGCTCTTATTTTGCACCTAAATTCGGGTAATTCTCTGGCGCGAGACGATCTTCACCGAAATACGCATTCTTGGAATTGTAGACAATTTTACTGGATTAATATCGTACTTGTTAGAAATATTTTAAATATACGTAACTATTATTAGAAAATTATTGAAAGATTAATCCTACGTGTGCAGTGTCTCTATTCGCGCGGAGGACTTTGTTTTGAATTTTCCAAGCGTCCGTAACAATGTATTTTGTAGCGTTCTATTTTAATTACGTAGGACCGAAGATATCTCGTCATTGTTCCTTTAGGTGTTTAAGTTAAGAAACGTTATACTCTCTACGAATCGGGAAAAATTAATAATTGTAATATTGTATAATAATAATAGAGAAGATTGCACGTTGAATTTGGTTTATTTCAGAACCAAGTAATAAATCGTTGTGTAAAAAACATAATGAGAGTATAGATTTTTTTTATTGAGAGATCAAATTAGAGATTTTGTCACTATTGTTTCGAAAATTCTTCATGATTTGTGAAACACGTTCCTTCAGAAGTAAAAATTGATTGATTTTCTAATGAGAAACAAACAAGTTGTTTGGTGAATTTATTATTACTTATGAAAGTCGCAATTTTTAAATCGACGAGGTTTCCTGGCATGAAAGATACGGCAAAATTACGTGTTATTTATTGATAGGATTATTTCTCCGCTGCCTCGGATTAACTCGAATTCACGCAACTAAATGCAGCAGATTTTTCTCCGCTATACATCTTAATTGCACGTTCGTCGCGATTAATCACAGTTTAATACAATGGAATGAAAGATGCATTAATTATTTCCGCGAAACGTGCTTCCACTAAGCTAACGACTTACGGTTCTCTTATATTTACCCCGCTGAAACAAGGAAATAAAAACCACCCTCTCAACACTAAGATTACTAAATCCGTTAAAATGACACAGATTGATTTCTCGCTTCTACAATACAATTGGCAAAGTTATTACGGTTTTCGTTATATCGCTTCAATCAGAATTATTTACACTATTGATCAAACGTTTGTAATCACTACGTGTTCATGAAATTCCAGAATTTAAGAGAAAAACTCTCGCATCAGAATTCTATCGAACTGAAGAAAATTACTACCGAGAATTTATCGTTTTAAAACGAAAATCACCAAGAGATTCGATGTAGCTATAGCTTAACATTTTTTTACAATGTACACGTATATTTTTAACGTATACTGAACCTTCATAATTCGAACGCCAGAAACCTCCAGGTAAAAGTGATAACATTCCCCTCAGAAATCGTTACATACAAAATTGCCGACAAACTTTCGACGACTCGATCGAGGATAAAGAAAATCGATAACCTTGAAAGAAAGACACCATATCATTTTCACCCTTGATTATCGATTTAGAGATTCTCGATGAGAAATACTCTGAACAAACTCTAAATCCGGAAGATTCGCTACGTACGTAGATGATGCCTCTAAAGGAATCAAAATCGACACGTAGGAACGTTGGTTTTTACGAATATTCCAGCCAGTGTACCGATGAAGGAATGTACTCACGGCAGGAATTCGAATGAAATCCTTTCTGGTCCTAGCCGCTACCGAAGAACAATGGCCGTGCAGAGGATTACCACTTCACTCATCGCCGACTAACCTTGCACTAAAGCTCTGTCACCTCGCTCTGGCAACGATAACAAAACTTGCGGACGTAGTCCAGCATTTTAGAGGCCCTGCATTCGATCAGGGTACGTGGAGAGCGTGCCAGCATGCAATTCTTCGCCACTTAGAGTGGGTCATTAACGATGCCCTCCACGATCTTTCGAAGCTCGCGTAATTCTCGTGCACGCACTTCTTGTCCTCCTTATTCTCATTAGTTACCTTCTTTGCTTCGTTTCTTCTTTCGATCCAAAAATGCAAGATAAAGTCATGGTCTTCGTTGTTCGCCGTTTCAGTCGATTATTAGACCGTGATTTTATTGGACTAGGATTTTTAGACGTTCGCGGGCAGTTGAAAAGACTTTCGATGAGAACTTTTAAGGAGTGTCGATAGCATTTCGATTTTTAAAACGCATGATCCTCTGCGAGGAGATCTAATTTTCTATAGCAAACTTGTTTCATATTATCGTCGCTGCTGTCTACCATATATACGTACTATGCGTGGTTGATAGATGGTTATGCAACGTACATTCTATGCATCTTTGAGAAACTAGAGAAGCTTTGAATAAGAATCACTACTGAATCATAAATATGTTCAATTTTTCAATAGATGCGGTGCTACATAGAGAGATGTAATTTTCCATAGCAATCTTTTGCATAGTTTATCCTTGTTAATCTCGACGTTTCTTTAATTAATACTCTTCTAATACCTACAATACAATGTAAAAATATTAATTTCCATTATAGTATTAATGTACATAGATATCGGAATATTAGCGTGGAGTTTTATCCGTCTATAGGAAATTTACAAAACGCGAAAATCCGTAGAACGCTCCTGATATACAAAAATGTATTCTTTATAATATTCCAGAATATATATTATTATTAATATTATATATTATTATAATATTAATACTATTTATAATATTATATATTATTAATTAATTAATTAATACTATATATAATATTATATATTATTATATATTATTATTATATATATTATTATTATTATAATATTTGGTAAACGAACAAATTTCTGCTTACATTGTATTTCGTTGACCATTCGTTAAAATATAAACTTGCCTTTTGACATTTTGTTTCTCCTTTTTTAAAGATATTTTTATCCAAATAACGTCTTTGATACACGAAGGTGCAAATTTACATAAATATCCTCGATCAAATATGATTCTCACGCGAATAGTATAACGATGTGTTGTCACGATGAGAATTTTTGCGTTCAAGTAAAGTCTGATCGAAAAAGAGGATTGAAGAGGGTTATACGATGGAAGAGAGGCTTGCAGAGAAGCTGGGAAACAGTTTACAAGTCGGGCTAGGAAATGGAAGATTGAGTAGTTTAGTTGTATATTGGAAAAGAGGTTATATGAGAGGGGCTGGGAAATAGAATCGAAAAATTATGCGTTCGAGCTTGTCGAAAAGAACTTCTTTTAAGTTTTCATAATATATTCATCGTATATGTTTTAAGGAATTTATTTGATACGTCATATAGATTTATGTAGCTTTTGCTTTTGTAATTCTGCTCATTTCTTATACATGACTTTTCTTTATCGCAATATAACATCATTATTCTTATACATGCAACAACATTTCCAACGGTGTGCCCTATCTTCGCATAATACGTATCGGTAATTCTGTCATAATACTTCATCGCATTGCACATGTATAGTTTACTACGTCAGCGATATGTATAATACGTTTGTATCAGCTTTGAGATTAAACAATACTGCTATTAAGTTGGAAATTCGTTCGATTGTTCGCATCATGCAGTGTGTAGCGTAATAATGGATACTAAACAATAAATATCTGCTACTATATGTGCAACTAATTGCTGCAGTTCGGAATCAGAATTAGCTCAAACTTGCACAGAAATGTTCATAAGTTAACAGACGGTTGTGATTTCTTCAAAACATCGATGAACGTAATGATATCTCAGAAGATGCAGTTACTGAAATCAGTGTTTGAATGTGGTAATATTTAGTGGATGATATAATTTTCATCGGTAAAATTAGAACATACGAATTGTCACAAACCAGGAATTAAGCCAAGTTTACGCAACAATATGCACCAGTTACAATTTACATAAGAAATTCCAATTGATTTACCTAATACGTCGTACTAATACGTCGAAAAAATCGGTTACTAAAATCCATGTTTCGCCGTAACATGAGAAATACGAAAAAGAAAGCGGAAACTATGAAGATCGATAGAATTCGATCGAGGAACCGGTCTCGTTCGGATAAAGAGGCTCTAGAACGCACGCAGGCCTAGTGGCCCCGATACTGGAAGAGGCCTCCATTGTGCGAAACCCACGAAGATGGAGGTAACGTAATGAAACTAACTGGCTTGCTCTGACCAATTAACCAACCCAGCTACGGCATAATATTTAACGTACACTCGCCGCCTTCCTCTGTTCACGTGGCCACGTTTACGCGATGGATATAGCGTTACATGAAAACGCGTTGCGAGGGAATCTCGCGTGATGATGAATTCGCTCACGCGGACCAGCCCGGCGTCGGTTACAAGTATTTTCACGCGATTGACGGATCAAATATTCATGGGAATTCGATTGGAATTGTATTCGTGGGCCATGAAAGATATTGAGTTTCGCGATTTTGCCGATCTATTCGAGACAGATTGAAAATCGCTGAAATATTTTTATTTAATTCGCATCTCTGATTTATAGTTTTGGAAGCGATAGGATTTCGTCGAAAGTGAACGAAGAATATTTTGAACGGTGTGTTACGTCTTTAATCTCGGGAATTTTTGATAAATAAGTAACCTAAGGTTTGCCGAAGCAGATTACTGCAAAAAAAAAAAGAGTGACATTAAGAATCCGCTATGTTCATAAATATTAAAGATGCCTTTTTATGCAAATGCGAGAGGTATATTACCACGAGGCTGTGTTTGCATGATAAAAGAAACTGCTTTTTTTCCTAACGATATTTTAATATAGGCATCGTGTTTCTTGGAGATTTTGAAAAAAAAATTAAATTTTGTAGATTATGCATAGTCAATGAATTCGGTGATCAGGACGTTAAAGAACCCTCTCAATGGAGTAAATGAAAACTCGAAAGGACAAATACGTGGAATTGTAACGATATGTTAAGGTGTAGGAAGATTTAATGCGCAGATGTTACTGTTAATTCGTGTTTTCCACCTGTTTGCACGCGTCTGACCATAGACAGGCACGCTCTACTGCGGCTGCCAGGCATCCGCTGCACGTGAGCAATCGTGTTTGAATATAACATCAGTTTGGTTTGCTTTTATCGACTTTGTGTACCACTAATTACCAGTGAAACAATTCAGAAATTATTCGCATCTTCTCAAAACAAAAAACATAGAATCTCGTCATCTTGGATACGATTTTACTTCGATGTATCATACAATTCGAACACCTAGCCAATTTCCTGCACATTAAGTATCGATAATAACAGACTTCAGACTAGTTCCACGTATGAATATATAAAATAATTCAGAAGCTTAATAGAGAATACTGCTCTCATTGAAAACTGAGTATTCTATATGCACATCCTCTGCATGGAATTATAAAATACCTACACTTTGTAATTATATTCAAAATTCTACAGATCTCTCTTTGCGCTCTAGCTAATCAAATCAAGAGCCATGGTAAAAGCCAATTTACGAATAAACAAGCCTAAGAAGAACAATTCGCGTCAGTCTAAAATTACCCTCGCGCTTCAAGGAACGTACGTCAACGAACCTGAAGTCCCTCGCATATTTAACGCTACTAATCCAACCGCGAGAGTTCCGCGTTCAAAATACCGATCGTTCGTTTATTTGCATAAGAAAAGAAGATTTGTCGGTAGCCGGGGAGGAAACGAGCCGAGGCGCGAATACGTGTAGGTCGGAAGGGAAGGAGGGAAACCTTCCGAGTCGTGAAACAATTTTCGTTTCGAACAGCTCGTTCGGCCGGCGGGGAGGGTTGGAACGGAAGCGGAATGGTGGCATAAATATTCCGAGGTTGCGCATCGTGCTCGACGTAGCTGGAAAGCCGAGGGAGGCGAGCAAGTGGTGGCGAAGGAACACGAGGACCCCGGATTCGTTTCGCGTGCAAGCTCAGTGCGAGCCGCGCTCCGTACGAGTGTTCGTCCAACCTGCTCGAAAGGGTGGTGGAATATCCGCGCGAGGATACTGGCGGTGAGTTTAAATCGACTACATCCTCCATGGAATTATCGCCACGCTAGATGTAGCTACAAACAATTATTCTTATTTCTTTCTGTGCGTAATTTCTTTTCTTCATTTCGTGTGGTTTCTTGCTTGGTCTAAGGGGTGAGGAATTTTTACGCGAGGATACTGGTGATAAATTTGCATCGTCCATCTTTTATTCGATTTATGCGCAAGACTATCATCGACGTTGAGTTTTGCTCGATCATTGTCTAGCGAATAATTATAGCCGAGAGAATTTATCCTGATTTTTGTGCGTCTTCGGTTCTTTCTTCTACTTTGTTCGATTCTTCTTTGTTTGATCTGATTGACTGGAGCGATTTGTACACGAGGAGACTGCCGCTGGTGAGTTTGAATCGATTACTTCCTGTGGAGTAATCGTGACAATAATCGTAGCAAAATTAAAATATTCCAATTTATACGCGACGCTTGTTCCACTTCGTGGCCGGTCTTTTTTGCCTGCTTTCTGTTGTTTCGAGGTACGAATGGTACCTTTGAACTTGTTGCTCTGCCAGTGAATGAAGAGTGAAGTTTAGAATTGGAAAGTGAAATGAAGGTTTCGATTCCTCGTTTGTGTTTCATTTATGGAAAGAATTTTCATCCGAGGCTTGGCATTTTTGATAGTGAGATTGACGTAAGTGTCTGTGCTTGCATATAGTTTTTAAAAGGAATTTCGGATTTTATACATGTCGATTATGAATTCTGAATGGGATGGACAATGGTCATCCTAAAAAATCACAAACACTGTTCAAACTTCTAATTTACATTATCATTTTATCTTTTCCATGCATTTAATGTATTATCATTTAATGCTGGAAGTTATAAATACTTCTTGTCGTAACTTATTAAAATAAGCTCTGCTCAATGATATAATCCCATTCATCCCCTGTCATTTCCACCCACAATTTGCATCTCAATAACATATTAATAAAACAGTACTTGTCACGAATAATAATATATTATAAACATCGTCCAGATGAGATGAATTATTTTATAATACAAACTTTCCTGTTTGTCAATCCCTTAATGTTTTCATATCTTAATACTTTTGTATATCGATTATACTGTAAGCTGAATATAATATAATTTAAAAAGCTAACCCTAAGTAACGAATTGTTTTACACACTGGATATTATATCGAGTACTATTCCTCGAATATTTTATATATTGTTCCATATTACATAACGGGACATAATTTTTATCTAAATTACGATGCTTTTGGTTAAATCTGAATATAAAAGAAAGATTGCTTTCCTTGAAACTTTTCGAAATTCATAAGAAAAATAAAAGATAAAACAGGATCGATGTATCGATTAATTCCTTAAAAACTTCTACTCGATAACTGGCCCTTAACATTTCACGAACTATACGCGTTTTAATATTCATGGTTACAAGAAAGTAAGAAGAAAGAAGCCGAAATAGGTCGACGCGTGTTAGCGGCATATTTTTTATTCATGTACCCACTTCAAAGTCGTCTATACGTACCTCACCGACCTAATACCAACAGCTCTCTTTTCGGTCTCCTCCCTTTTATTTCTCTCGCATTTTTCTTCCTCCATTTTTCCCCTCTCTCTCCTCTCTCTCTCTCTCTCTCTCTCTCTCTCTCTCTCTCTCTCTCTCTCTCGTTCGTTCTTTTCCTTTGGCCTGGATATTTTTCGCGTGGCTCGAGCAACGATGAATTTCCGTGCCGCGAAATTGATGACACGAGGGATAATGAAAATTTATCGACTATAATAGCCGACGTTCTCATCAAAGACCCGGCCAATCCGTGCCTAAAAAAATTTTTGGAAACCGTCAATGAAGCTGTATTATATTTACGTATAAAGTATATTATATATGGCGCGCAGATGTTCTATATTAAACAGAGCAAACCTATAGGTAAATGCAATTAAATAGAGTTAAATATACCGTGATGAAATATATTTAGTTTATGAAATCTTTGCTAAATTAAGTCGCAAAATTATTCGCATAGTTGGGAATTCGTACAGTATCTATAATAAAAATTTATGAAATAACAAGACAGCTCGGAGGACTTTTGAATATTTTTTATTTCCAGGTATATACGTAACTGTAGCGACGTACTGCATTCCCATTAATCTTCGTTTCAGATATTTGTAAAAGGTAGTTATTAATATTACTTCTAGTAATTTTTTTTACATGTAGGCGAAATCGATAAAATTACGTTAACAAAATCATGTTTTTCGATCGTATTATTTACTATTATTTATCTTCATGATTATGATTGATTACACAAGTATCCTATATAACGTAACGAAGCAATTGTGTAGCATTGTAAAGCTATGACTCTGAGACGACAAAATCGTAGAAATATCTGACAAAATTTGACGAAGAGAATATCCTACCAAATATTATTTTTAGCGATGCAACAACCTTTGCAAAATGTATAACCTCTATAAATTTCTGACGTAAAATATTTAAAATCTGTCTTCTCTCTCAGAAACAAAAAAGAAGAGAACGTCATAGGAAAAAATTGTACTATACGTGTTCGATTTATTTCGTCACATAGAAGATTTTACCTTATGCTAATTATAACAGTACGATTAACGAGACACACGAAATATTTGAAGGATACGAAAATCGTAACCGTGGCTGTAACTCATCGATCAGTATCGCTTTCCTTTAATATGAAAGAACGAAATAAACGTAGAAGAGAATTTTTACGAACAGAGAAAGTAGTTCTCGAAAGATTTACGACTTGTCCGTGGAAGACGAGGGATTAAAAGAACGTCGAAGAATGAGGTTCAATGGATGAACCAGCAGGAAGTTCTCGAAGCAGCCGCGAATCACGAGTACCCTCTCGAAAAGAGATGAGAGTGAATCGAAACTGGAAGACTGCTACGACTTTTCCCCTCCGATATTCGCGAATTGAATCACGATCAACTCAGCTTGAAAGAGAAGTTCGATTAAAAATCTTCCATTGTTAAAATTCCTTAGTCACTCTGGGAGATCCGTGCGATTAACTCTTAACTGGAATTCTTGGTACAGCAGTAGTTACTTAATTTTAGAGTTTTAGCAATATACGTTGATTTGTATTTCGTACTCTGCGTAATAAGCACCATCGATACTATTTACGACGTAGCGCAAAATAATAATTTAAATTTCAATATTGAAATTCTGTAATAATATATTGAAATACTGAAATTATATATTGAAATTACTTTACTCTGTTAGCTTGATTTGCTCAGAAGCCACGCTGATCACTTTCACGAATCTAATCGCGGAGAAAAATAACAGAAAACAACTACGAACGCTTCTGAAAATTTACCTTGGAGCCTGTGACTTTTTACAGCTCCTTGCGATAGGTAATTGTAAATTTGGAAAGATAGATTTTTAACACGCTGAATATTAATTATATACTTAAATAATCGAATCGTTTTATAAACAAAATTTTATAAAACGTGTTCAAATTTTCTGGTATATTTGAGATCAGCTTTCTCGCGAGGCTGGTCAGTTTCTCGCGTGAAAATCTCAATGAAAATTTACGCTCTTGTTAAATTAACCCTCATTTTAAATGCTCGTTAGTAATCTAATTTATACGAAATAAGGTTACACACTTACAACAATAAAGCAGCTATAGAGCCACGAAGCTATCCTGAATGAATCAATAATACCGGCCATTATTCGCTACTTACCTAATCTCAAATCTAACTGGAATTGTCGTTTGTTAATTTTATGATTTCCATTGCGCGAATCGAGTCGAGTGTAAGACTTCTGTTTTTATCCCCGTATTTACGATTAAACGAATCGTTACAAAACGCGAGAGCGTTACAATATAATACAGGGACTGGAACACGATTCAATTTCGTGGGCGGCATGTGTTCGTGATCAATCGACGCGTCGGATAATTTATTATTGAATAAACTGGCCGGTAGCGTCTGCGTTTCGTGATTGGCAAGTCGATAACGATACAACCGATAGGTAACCGAAATAAATGTTCCACATCTGCGAAGCAAACGTTATTCCACTAAGCTTTCAACGAGGGAATATTTCTCTTCTTTCGTTCCAGCGATAAATCGCGTATCACGCGATAACATTCAACTGAATTTTACAAATTTCACCGTGGGCAGAGTAATTCCATAGCCGGAAGGTGAAAAAAAAAGAAAAAGATGGAACATCGAAAGACCCAAGTCAATTTCCCTCTTTCATCCAGTTTCAGAGTGAAAAACGACATATATGATATTTTCGTGCTTCAATTTACGATCAAAGGATATTCAGAGTCGCGACTTTTTACCGAATCGAAACTCCCAAAGCTGCATGTTTCACGGAGAGGAAATGGCAGAAAGAGTTATATAAACGCTGATAAGTGAGCCCGCGAGAAGTTAAATCGATCGATTTCGTTTTTAAACAAGTTTTCTCGTTCTAATATCAGATCGAGTACGTCGCTAGTACACTCGCTGCTGATATTTATGTAAATTCGTGCGTTCATAGAGGGGGAAAAGGGAAAGAACCTAGACAGAAATTTATTTTACTTACTAACTATTAATAGCTGCTAGACTTTGCATATTTGTATTGTACTTACGCGCGTATTTTTGCGTCTTTAAATTTCCCATTAGATCTTGCTCGTACTTAAATCTGTAGAAACCAAACGCTTAATCTCAATGGAGTCAACCTTCTTTACAAACAACGTATTTCTAAATTGCAACTAACTTCTGAAACCAAATAGCTTCCGAGATATTTCATAGACAATATATACATATTTTTCACCCTAATTCCAGCCACTATTTTCACTCAGTTCGCACGGATTTCGAAACGTAAAAAAAAAAAAAAAGAAAAAAATGTAATACGCGAGAAATATCTTTTCGAAGACGACATCACGCGTGAGTTTTACCAAAATCGCGCGTTCTTGCGAGTAAAAAAAACTTTCTCAGAAAACGTCGAGATTAGGCAACTTATTGATACTAACAGATACTAACAGGAAGGGAAAACGAATTCCGCTACACAGATCGGATGATCGAGTTTCTATGAAAGAGAGAGAGAGAGACAGACAGACAGAGATTCATCGAAGGGAGGATGAGGGAACGGAAACACTTTAAGCTCTATGCTTCTACCTGTCCAGCCGCCAACCGAATTAGCGTGGCGTCCAACATTGATTTTGCGTCCATAGCGTGGAACCACGTCGTATTTATTGTTTATCAGCTTTCCTCTGCCCTATGAATTTCCGTTTCGCCTCAAGATGGCCGCGATCCAGCTCGTTTTCCTTCGGCTCCGACGTGAAATCGCGTGAAAACGTAAGAATGAACGCGTTTTCATCGGATCGCGAGTGCACTTTACCGTATCAATTAACTCGAAATTACAGCGTAGTCCTGGAAAATCGTATTAATCGAGGTAATCCGATGCAATTGATTCACGGCCAGAGTACTGCTGCGCATCGCGCGAGTCGTTGTCTCAATTATTGAATTGCTCGTTGCGAAGTATTGTAGCGGAACCTCGGAAACGAAATTAACAATGTAATTAGGGGCGAGATGCGTTGTAACGATGGAAAATATTTTAGTTATAACAGCTAATTCGAAGGCTGGACGATATCGATCGAACTATTTGCTGGTGTTTACCCGAGGGTCCGAACATGTAGGGGAATAGTGGCTGATCGATTAGATCTGGACGTAACTGTTAATTTTTGTGTCGTTAATGGATAATATATTGTATTCTTTGCTTTCCTATATACACTTCCTATATAATTATATTTGTAAATTTTCGTCAATAATATTAATATATAGTAATCGTATGTTACGTTACTCTTTGTTTTAACCCTTTGCACTCGAAGGTTTCGTTTATTCGTATTACCAGATACTCGAAGTAATTTCAGTAGAAAGAGCGTGTTTTACTAATTATTACTATTTTATTTTATCATTACTAATCGCGCAGTGCGAGACGATTTTGTTTGGTGGTGTAATATATTAGGTTGTTCGGAAAGTTTCTTAGTTTTGTAAGGAAACAACGAATGCACAACTTTTTTTGTTTTATATTATTTTATCGAATTACGTATGATCGTAATAATAGAAACGGAACAAAATGGATCGTACGTGATTCAGGAAAATAATAAAAAATGAAAAATGTCGAGCGTCTATTGCTTCCTCATAAAACGAAAGAAACTTTCCGGACAAGCTAATACTTTCGGCTAATACGCCGGTTTACCTTCATGATTGTATCTTACCTGTTCGTTGCAAGAATACGTGAGATAACTATGATTCGACAGATTAAAGAAAATTTTTTAATGGCTTCGTAGCGGAGCCCTCGATTGAGAAGGGTTAAAATAGCGTCGAATAAGATTGAAATCGTTAATAGACCATTTTCTGATATTATATTTCGATGGACCTCCATGGAAATTGGAAAAATGTGTGATTCTATTATTTGTCTTAGAAAGCTATTAAAACTAAAGAACTGTTGAGAATTAGTGTATTCTAAGGTTTAGAAAAATATGTTTAGAAAAAATCAAGAAATTAGATCACATAGTATTTAGAGATCTTTTATTGGTTGGAGTAATATTCGTTTGTTTCTAAAATGTATTTCTGTCAAGATAGTATTATATAAAAATGTTGAATCTTTTGACAGATTACTGTCTGACGTGAACCTCCACGAAGCTGGAAAACATAAAATTTCTAATTAGCGTGATTTGCAACGGAAATTTATTTTCTCCGAAACCCATGTAGGTCACAAATATTCCTAGAAGTAAAGCGTGCGAATTACATTCGCTTCTCTGTGTACGTACATATGCATTCTCGAAATTCCATTAAAATCGTACTTACGTCATTTTGAAATCCATTTTAAAATCGATTCCGCGGTGACTACCGACGGTGTAACTTTATAATTCGAAGAAACTTTCCAATGCATTTTAAACAGATAAATTTTTAGAATTGCAATGTAGAGAAGGTATAAAAATAAAATAGTTACTTTTCTCGCTCGGTTCTAGATGAGAACAGTAAAAGTTGCGTGAACAGCGATTAAATTGTCGCAAGGGGAAGCCTCCTACTTCCTGTTTTATATATTGACTTTTTGTTGCAATATTTTCCAAGAGCTTCGATTGGCATCGCGTCGTATAAAATCGTAGAAAAAGCTGCTACACTCTTTATAGTTGCATAGCTTCCATCATCGCCCAGGCAACAGGCCTCGCTTCGTCTTTGACGCGGCAATCTCGTTACCGAGACTTCGATCTTCGAGTTGCTTAATGCGATATCGACATCAGGACGATGCCTCGACGAGCAATTCATCAAACAAGTTTTTTTAGATTTTATTCGTGTAATCTCGAAAGTGACTCGATATTCACCGAGAATAATACGATGTTTCGCTTATTTGTCGGAGCTTGGGCGAAAATTGTGCGTCCAGAGATTTTTCATTCTAACTAACGAGATTTGAAATTACTGACACGAGAAATAGAAATTTATTGTCATAACCAGCAACGTTGCAAATTGTTCGCATTTGCTTTGATATGAGGATGGATTGAAAATTATTAAAATTTTACGTTATATAATTGTATAATTATATCATAATTGACAATACTTAGCTATACCTAAATATATTATGCGATATCGCTTCTTTATTTATAATAATCGTGCAATTCCATGATATCGATGCGTTTCGTGATTCTACTGCTAACTAATGATACTAAATCAACGTCAGTCATTCGCATAACAACAATTCTATTGCCTGATATTCCCAATCCGAAAGCGAATATCCTCTTCCAAATTGTTGCGTATGTATGACCATGCGATTTCTATAGTGATATATTAGCCGTACGTTATTACGTCGATTCTTCGTTGTACGACGCAAAGTGAAATTTGTAACGTTCCTTGATCTATGTACGTTACGATCAGTTTGCAACAGGCAACGAAAGTTTTGCCGAGTTGTTGCACGTTCAGCAAGAAATTAATTAGCAGCAAAGGAAAATATAAAGTTCGCCTGTATTCCTAACTTCGCACTCTGTAATGTCACAGTTTCCAATCTTCCGCGATAATTCACGCTTTAAGAAAAATTAATCAAGATTACATTGCTTAAAATTCGTATTAAGTAATTCGTATTAAGCGTATAAAATCGACGAACGAAAGATCATTCGATCGGAAAGCTCGACATTGCCAAAATGAACATTTGGCTGCGTTGAAGTAGCATTTGAAGGATGAACGCGATACTCAGCGTCGAGTTGAAAGCGTTTCCAGTTCGAGTTTCTATTCGCCTGTATATGAACCTATTGGGCAATCGATACGAGTCGCTCGTTACACGATAATTCCTTGCTTGCGAATTTGAAAGCCACCCACATAGGCCCTGTTAATCGGTCAGACTGGCGCGGAGACGCGTTTCATTTGCTATAATCCGATCTTCGGACGGTTTAGTTATTGTCGCATTCTGACGCTGCTTACCAGCAGATTAATCTCTAGCAAACAATAGGAGGCGTCACAAACAGACCGGTCGCTTCGTAGTTAGCGAGTCTATGGGCGTTCGGAATACGAGGATCCAGCTGATCCACCATTACAATTAATCGGATTAATTTTCGCTCCCTCTCGCCAAGGGATATACGGAATAATTGATTTTCAGAATCAGGGATGGGTGTTTTATCTGCGACAATATACAGTGAATATAAAATATAGCGAAAAATACATAGCAAATCGTGCTTCTGCTTTTCATTTCTTATCTTCATCTGTTCTCAAGATACATAGTTTTTGCAGCGGAACAGAAAGCGCAACGTCTTTAGGCTACTGTCTTTTTCTTTTTACGATCCAAGTTCATTTCTCGAATGTTCGTAACGTTCGCGCATTTTCTAGCCAATATTTTTGCAAATTTCACACGCGTCCTCGCTTGCTTCGCTATAAGACGCGAAATACACGTTTAGTTCAGCATCGACGAGTCTCCAACGCATCGGCGCCTCTTTCTCGGCGTTTCCCATAGTCCGCTTTCCATTCTGTCCGCGTTTCAACCCCCAACCACCTTCCAAATATCGGTTAGCCATCGCAGGGGAAAACTCAGCGTTAGAAACGAACGGAGAAACGCCTAACCATCGTGAAAGCGATGCGAACACGGAAATCGGACGAGGCGAAGTTAATTTCGACTATCAGCCAGCGTTGGGCAATGAATCTCGACGATTTCCGCGAGCATATTCGACTTATCTGCTCGAGCACGCCTTACAATCACGATAACACCTTCTGTTGCACGCACCTGAACACGCAACCCCCTCGTTACCCTCGAAACGAGCGGTCAGAGATCCGTGGACAAGATTAAAATTCGTTACGGTTACGGAAGCCGTTTACGAGCCTGTGAATTACGAGGATCGTTCCGAAGAATGCAGTCAGCGATCCCGTACAGCGTAATTCTCAGCCCATTAAGGTCCAACGTTGCGTTAGCGCATTTCATCTGTCATCTTTTTCCCAATGAATTTGCATTATCGAATTCTATTTGTCAACATTACGACCACGAGAAGCAATTCCACGGATAAACTTCGCGTTCATCTCGTCTCTACTTTCTTCATCCGGATTGTACAATTTCACGAGTTTTAAAGACTCTGGATAAAACAGCGTTATGAGAAACTGTTGGTTGATTCTTCGTGGGTTAATGTAGCTTTGAAGGAGGAATTCTTCTAGACATTGAAGTCGGATACGGTAAAAATTCTGGCAACTTTGAGAATGACACGATACTACGGTGTCGCTACCGAGACTAATATAATACTACTCTGGAGGCTTTCGCGGCACTAATTGTCTCAATTCACGCTGTTATGCCTAGTACTAGATCTTTTGATCCCTGATGACGCTGATAGCTACGAAACGCGTTATTTTTTAAAAATAAAATATGTAATGAAAGTATGTATAAAATCGTCGAAAAGTTTGATAGACTTTCGTCGACGATCTACGCAACTAAAATTCTGAATATTACATTGAATTTCTAAAATCTTCAAATTTACCTACAGCTTCGTCGAATCTACGATTATAAATCGACGTGCAATTTTTGGATACTACAGGCGTAGCCATCGTTCGGTATCTGGTAAACGTCCGATGAAGAAATACGTGTTAGAAGGCTTACATATCAAATCTATAGAACACCAGAATATAACTGGCTTCCCGGTATTTCAATATTCCAGGCTCGATACATCGGATGTCGATTAATACGAGACACGAGAAGTCAATCAGTCGATATTTCCAATGGCACGTAATCTTGATAAAAGCTGTACAATCTTGTACTCCTATTTTCCTTGTTTACAACGGAAAATCGAATATTTTATAATTAAATTGTAGGAACAAAAGCAATAGAAGGTTGCGTATCGCAACAACGTAACGAATCGATATAACGATCGCCACAGATAAATTAATATCAATCCCACGATCCTCCATCGCAGCTGTCTTTATTTCCGCGTAGTCTGTATCGAATTCATCGCGAGAAATCTTCAGCCACTCTGGAAGTTGCGCAAAGATTAATCCTTCGTAATTGAAGAGTGGAAGCAGATAAAGCTGCCGGTGTCGAAATTAAAGTTTTATGGCGAACGATGTTTTGTTTACGAGAATGTTATTTATTGAGAAAAATATAACGAAGCCTATTTATTACGTGTATTACGCTACTTTATATAATTTTACCATATCTCTGTTGTATCGTTTCAAAGATCTGTTAATTAACGATAAAAAGAATTTTATATCTTAAGAGAAGATGTAAGTCCATTATGTAGTTTGCTTAAGAAGGTCAGTACTGATTTTCTTATCTGATGGGATAATTGAGGCAGATTTATCTACGCACATGTTCAAACACGATGGAGGGAATTCGCTGGCACATGGCACACACAGTCTAATTTAGGAAACTAATCGTGTAACATACATCGCGCAACCTGTATCACGTATGAAATGTTAAAAACTGCACGAATTATTATGATTACGCTTCCCTCCGTATTTACCGATATTGGCCTTCGTATAAATAACTTTTTAAAGTAAAAACAAAATTTTTTTCAGAAATGGTACTTCCAATTCTTTTTATCTTCACTCCTCGATTGCTAGTCGTATCAAGTAGCAACGAATAAAATAATAATATCCAAACGTTACGCAGCTTCTTATTTTTGAGGATATAATTAGAAAAGTAAACCGTCGGTGGAAAATTGATTCGCTTATCAAGAATTTTGGAAGATATAATTAGAAAGGCACGACCTGGGTAGAGAATTGTACTGCTTATCGAGCATTTTTGAAAATATCATTGAGAAAGTGGAACCTGGGTAGAAAATTGTTTCACCTACAAAGCATTATAAGAAGTAAGTTTAATAAAAATATACCTTGGATATTTCATGTATATTTGTTCATATTATACGCGTTCGTTAGAATTTTACACTCCCAAACATCCTACCCCTCGTCCCTTGCATTTTCTTTCTAATCGTCTCTCGTTCGCTTTTCCTGATGTTATTCTCGGCGTAACTTCAGAGTACCGGCCGCTGGTTTTTCATCTCAGGAACTCGCGGCTGCTTGTCAAATGAAATATCAAACGTAAGAATCGCGGCAGTCTTAACGCGAGATAATTAATTTCGTGGCACAAAGCGCGCGACGTTGAACGTTAATTCGTATCTCATATGAGTTGCGAATGAAAAAAGGAAATAGAAGAGAATAAAAACCGATGATCCAATAATTTCCGTGGATCTTTACGTAATTCCATATTTTTATGAACCCAAGCAGAAATTTCTTTCTAAACGTCCTACCAAATATTACTAAGAGTACTCTGCTTTCGATGTTTTACATATTCTTGCATATTTTGAGCACTTTTCTGCATTTTTGACAATGACAACCAAGATTCTACCGATAAGGATAAAGCATCGAATTCCACTGAACTCTCAGAAGTGTGATTCTCAGATCACATAAATTAAAAAGAAAAAGAACAAATATATATATATATATATATATGTACATATATATTAGGTTGTCCGAAAAGTGTCTTTCTTTTACAGATACGTCTTTTACAACAATGCACCTTTATACAAACGTGAAACCTAACCCGTCGAACATTGTGATCTTTATCTTGATAGAACAAAATGGATCATACGTAATTCGATAAAATAATATCAAACGACAAATGTTTCCTTACAATAATTACATTCCATACAATAATTCCTTAAAATAATTTCCTTACAAAACGAAAGAAACTTTTCGGACGACCTAATATATACGTAGCCACAAATCAATCTGGATCACGACAGAAAAAATAGGTGGCAATAATATTTACATGAACATTTATCACAATTTATCGGAATTTATGTAACAGCCGAAGAATGCTATTGTTTCGATGACACGGCGTTTTGTCGAGTTAGATAAATTTGAATTGTGTGTTTGAACAAGTGTTCGATCGTATTTCGCGCGACTAAAAAGGAAATCAGAAGACGAGGTGTCGCCTGACTGGAAGCAACAAATCGCGATACGAGGGTGGAGAATGGGTGACACCGAGAGGATTAGGAGGGATGAGGAATCTGTCGAGAGCGTGAAAGGCTCGCGGTCACCGGGTTTCTCCAGTTCTGTCGCTTTTAACGCCGAGTTCTTCCGCTTCGAGGATAGAAGCTGCGAAATGTCGAGGCCATTGTCCAAAGATTTTTAAGAATATCCGATGCAACGTCTCGAAATTTACGAGAGCAAGTCTGATAAATTCTTATCTCTGGTCCATTCGTCGCCAACCTTTTAACATCTTCGTAATTTGCAGCGACGAATAATAAAATATTGGCAATTTTTTGCATAAAATCTTGTGTAAATTTACAAAAAATACGATTCTTCGTTTAATTTTTTTCCTCTTATTGTCTTTATATTTCGAGTTTAAACGCGTTCTAAATACGCTTTGCTTTCTACGTTACTTTGTACGTTCTACGGATTTTCACGATAATTAAATCGTGTCGATTCTCGGTTAAAAATTAAATTACGGTAACAATAATTCTCGATATTAACGTCAGACGTGGATACTTCGCTGTAGATATTTAATATACAAAGCGTACAGATTGATAAGAATTTTAATTAACTCTTTCTCTATAACTTTCACCATCCTTTTTCCGCTTATGTCATTTCAAATAGACTTTCGAACAGATTTGAAAGACTCGTCCGTTCAAATAAAACGCGATCTTTTTTATTTCCCTGTCGGTCATCCCGTTATTGTTCCGTTGTTTCCAACAGATTGTGGATTCGTTTAAAAAACATTTGCAACGACAAACAAACCCATTCACAGAAATTTTATCGAATATCTCATTTATAACTTTCATAGATATCGTCCAGCCGTTGCTATCGTTGTAAACAGATTGAAACTTCGTTTGCAAACAGTCGGGATTAAAAAAAAAAAAGAAAAAGAAGGAAAAGAATTAAATGCAATTTTATCTTGCGTTCCATTTATAATTTTCATAATTGTCTTCCCGACGATGTATCATTTTAAATGGCCTTTTTTTTATTCGTCTATGTTGCAGCGAGATCAACGGTCCTAATTACTAAATTGCACGATGTGCAAATAGAACGAGCTTTATACTTTGGATAGATCGCCTCGTTGTGAGAAAGTCTTAATCGTTTGTAATTGCGATTTTTTAATTGCAACAAGTCGTATTTTTAAGAAACATTCTCACATGCTGTCATACACACCATTTAGAAAAGAATCATGAAACATTAATTGTTCGTAGATCTTCCTGTTTCCGGAAACTGTTTTAAATATGAAAATATTTATATATAAAATCAAGTATTTCGTTCGATATCAACGCTTCTTGCGTTTATGTCTGAATTACGTTATTTCGTGTTTCTCGTTGTTTCTTATACGATAAGCTTGAAGAAGTTGAAGATAAAATATATGCTACATTAACACGTTAAGATGATATATGATTCTATTTAGGAAGATAAAGTTGATCTTCGTATATCGCGAACGTGTAAAAAGAAACGAATAACATTAAATTACTCTTTTTTCTCAGAACAGAATGGATTTTAATTTGAAATATTTTTCCACATAATTAAATAATTGTTTCAGAAATACGTATTCCAGCCTTGTAGATGATTTATCTTGCGTATTCTACTATCCTTTCCGCCTATAAATAAATTGCTAAATTTATGTTCTGTGTATACACAAACACGCGCACAGTTTGTTAATTACACGAGATAATCGTAACATTCTTCTCGGTAAGTTCGCAGGTAAAGAAAAATGAGCGAGGGACCACCAACATACAAATTGATCTACTTTAACGCCCGTGGTCGTGCCGAGCATATTCGCTACATATTTGCATACGCTGGCATCGACTATATCGACGAGAGGATCCCCAAAGAACGCTGGCCTGAATTGAAGAAATGTAAGTGCGCGAAATCGATTTTTGCTTTCATCCTTCAACTCCCAGATATCTACCATTTACTCAAACTTTCCTGTATACGAAACTTTCGTTTCACGCGCGGGCCAAACTTACTTAAAGTAGAATTTCATACGGAATAAAGTCGCGCTCTTTATTAAGTTTCGCTTCCGTAGTATCGTGTTTATCCAATACCAACTTAATTCAGTTACGGTTGCCGAACTTTTATGTCGCGATCTCTAACGCTCTCGACGAATCGAAACATTTCGAATATTTCGAGGAAACCGTTGGTGTCTTAAAATACGAATACAATAATATTTCTAGGTTTCTAGGTGAATTTGAAAAATTTGTGGGATTCGTAGGAAAAAGGGATACAAAATTGAAATAGCTGAAAAGTCAGAAGAGCAAAGCAGACTTAAAGTTCGATCTTCCATTGCGATGTTGTTCGTATCGTAAATACTATAATAAAAGTTTTTTTACCGAGGATAATCTTTGATACGATCTTATATGTCTCTCACGCATGGAGAAACAAATAATCGAGGCAAATGTGTAAATCGATCCTGTCGGCGTAAAACACAAAGTTACATTGGCAAGAGATATTCGATGTATGTTGGTTGCATTTCAATTTTCAATACAAGAACCGTGTATATTTTCCAATATTTTTTCCGCGTCTGGTATTATGCGACGTGAATTTGTTATTCGCAGGCGTAAGTCCACTATCATTGCATAAGGTCTTCCCGCAAAACGATACTCGTCGTTCCTCTTACATTCAGTACATCGCATCACACAGATTCGCTCCTTTCCGTGAGTGAGAATTACAAATTTTATACCTGATCCTTCATCCTTGATTTTACAACCTTCAGCTCCTTCCCAACCGTCAAAAACGCGCGATACTCCGTCCATCGTAATTGTAAGAAGAAAAAAAAAAAAAAAAAAAAGAATAAAGAAGAAGACATTTCTGTATTTCCTTACTAGGCCATGTTGATTAAAACCGAAATGATTTCGATTCATCTATTCAGAAGAACGCAACGGCCTCGCAAGCTGCGTTGTGATTTCCTATCGATCGTTTCCCTCTGCACAGCGTTCATACGAGCCATGTTTGTTCTTAGCAATGCCTTATGGAATGCTGCCTGTGCTGGAGATAGACGGGAAACCGATAGCGCAGAGCAACGCTGTGGCGAGATACTTGGCGAGGAAGCACAATCTAACGGGAAGAGACGAATGGGAAGCGATGATGTGCGACGTGCTCGTCGATACTCTTGGAGATTTGAAGCAATGTGAGTGACTGACGAGATGACTTTGCATTTGTCTCGCCACGGAGACAGACGTTCAAGAGTTCATTGTGAAAAGACCGGTACAAACAAGATACGTATGTCTTTAAGTTAAGCGGATATTCTGCTGTAAAACGCTTCCAGTCGTTTGTCAAACTGTTTACAAAAGTCAATCTTTAGATTATGGAATCGTAGATAGAACTTAGACGGTAGAAACTTTTAGTAGCCACTTTTAGTTTTTATTGTTCTCTTTTCGAGAGTATGATCGTAAAATTCGTTTTTCTTTTTAAAACGATACCACGTCTCCGTTTTCTTTTCCGTTTAAAATATCAAAATATCGGCAAGCTTGCATCTTATCGACAATAAGGACA
Organism: Bombus confusus; assembly: GCA_014737475.1. Lineage (NCBI taxonomy): Eukaryota > Metazoa > Arthropoda > Insecta > Hymenoptera > Apidae > Bombus > Bombus confusus. Next base: position 3,976,337 of record JACXIV010000015.1, read on the forward strand.
GCGTTACGATACAACGATTCCAACTGAAGATTTCTATCCACGTCACGAATTCGCATGACTTCCAAATTTTCTTCTCTACAATGTCAGACTCTCGACACGGAAGAATCTTTCAGATCTCTCGACAAACAGACCCAGTTTATCTGTTATCATGATCTTTCTATTTTTTTTTTTTTTTTTTTTTAACGCCGTTAACGAGTAACGGGATACTCTCTGCAAATCCCTGTCTCTATATGATAAACGCTGGCTGTCCGCGGAAGGAGCGAGGACAACGAAGTGTTACTCAATGATCGAAGACAGGAAGATCCTGGTACGCGATAACGCTACTAATTTCCAATTACGATATGCGTGATTACGTAACATGTGCTGTCTGCATAACGCGTTAACGATCCGCGCGTAGATCGCATAAATATAAATCGAAGGGAATGGAATCGCTCGAAACTCGTGCAACTATTCGCAGGTGTTTAAAATCGCGTTTTTACACCGCCAACGTAACGTCACGCCAGTCGAATCGAAAAATTATTACCAGATAGAGAAGGTGAAAAAAAATCGAGGTAAATAGGCTACCGATTGAATAATATCGTAACGATCGTATCTCTGGTTTTTTCCTCGTCCTCTATATCAGTTTAACATCTATAAAATATAATCGTATCGATATCGTCCACGATTAAAATCATCCATCCGCCGCCCATCGACGAGGAACGAACGATTATATTTTATTATGTACGCGAATCCTCCTCTTTTCTTCTTTTTCTATTTGCGTTCCTCGCCTCGCTTCGTACCGCCTATGATTCACAATTCGATGCACCTGAACAACTGGAACGTCGTAGATTTTTCCACACGATAACGAACGTGTTTTCGATGGCCTGCTTTAAACCCTGACGATCGCCATGACGTTCATCAATTGGCGAACGATGTAGTGCGACGATACTCCTACGCAACTTTTTTTTTACACTGTTTTTTTTCTCTCTCTTCTTTTCCTCCTATGTGTTATCACATGATCATGAGATATCTATATAGAAAATGCAAAGAGGTCTGCGAAGAATTTGCAGATACACGAGTATCGTAATCACGAAGCAAGAGCTGAGACGCAAAATGTTGCTCAAGATGTAATTACGTAATATTTACTCCATGGATGTTGTTCGTTTTAGACTGTTTAAAATCGTTTGCCTAATTTGTACAAGACTGTTTATATCTCGTTGCTATTCTTGATAGTTTTACGGGGATCTCAAAATAGTATTACCAAGGCCTAGATAAAAGACATTTTTCTCGTTTCTCTTTTCCTCTTACTTAATCAGAAAGAGTTACGTAACGTTTACTCGATAATTCCGCTTTCCCTGACCTCTCCAAAAATCGTTATTTATATCTCGATATTCTCGCTACCTTTAAACAAACTTCGATAAGAGTACTTTACTCGTCAGAAATAAATAAAAAAGCTCCAAGTAGAAGCAAGCATTTACTTCCTTTTCCTTCCTCGAATCTGAGTTGGCAATGTTGTTCCTCTTGAAAGATTTTCTAACTTTCCAAGAAAATTTCCACAGTGGTAACGTTGTATATATTACAAATATCGTGAACCGCAGAAACTTGCGGAGGCAATATTGAAGAAAACGAGGGAGATGAAGAAATTGTAGAAACTATGGGAGGCTACTCCTTCTTTCACGACTTATTTCCTCTTCGTTTGGGCGAAAAACACAAACGAACGTAACGGTTGGCTCCATATGCGTTTCAGCTATATCCCAATATCGCACGGAGGAGGACCACTACAAGAAGGAAGAGAAGAAGGCGAAACTTTTGAAGGAAACAATACCATTTTACTTGAATAAATTCGAGCAGACTGTTGGCGAAAATGGAGGATATACCGTTGCCTCCACCGTAAGTGTTTTTTTTTTTTATTCGGATTTAATGTTAAAATGTTTGCTCTTAGTGCAAATTGGGACATGTTGCTCATAAAAGATTCTTGAAACTTTGTTGTGACGAGACAGCTTCAACTGTTGAGAGTAGCGTGTATCTATAAAATTCACTGGTATCCTGCTGGTTTACTATGTACGAATGAATTTGCCAAGACTTTCAGCTTTTCCAGCGATTATTTATGCATCTTCCACATCACGGAAGTTTGATAGAAATTATTACTGTCGTAAGCAAAGCAAAGATTAAGATCTCTAAAATGATTTTTCTGAATATGGGATTCTTGTTTCGTGAGTGATAAATGATGCCGTTCGAAATATCGCTCGGCGAATCTAATATAGATACGTATACGCATACAATATAACGATGCTTATAAGCATAATCAATTAATTACAGAAATTATAAAATTTTTCTCACTGCCACAGATATAGATACATATTATCGTTGGTTAGATTACATGACCAGTTTATTTCTTACGTTACTGTGTTATTATATAATAATAATAAATAGTCATATTAAATTAATTTAATATCGCTAATTTGTTTTATAATACGTGTTTCATTGCAAAACGTTTCGCGATTGAAGTGCTCATAGCAAAAATGTAAACGAGAGAATACTCTAGAGTTCACGATTTCAATTTTTTTAACGAGATATTCATCATATTACACAATTCCTGCAAATGTATTTATAATTATGTCGCCGAAGAATCGTATCTAATTAAACTATGAAATTGTGGAATCGCGAGAAGGATTATTTTTTAATTACCTCGAATGTTGAAACTTCTGATATTATCCACTAAATTCTGGCAATAAAATAAAAACCCAAATTCCTCCTAAAAAAACAAGTGATCTTTAGTTAAGAGATCCGATATATCAAAATTCAAAAGAGCGCTAAAATAAAGCTGTGAAAAATTGCTGTTCGATTTTTCACATTTTTCAATGTAAATGAAAAAAGTTTTAAAATAAAGAAGGTACAAAATAAATATATACAAACCATTTTTCAGACTACATGGGCGGACTTCGTGTTTGCAGTGGCCCTTGAAAATTTCGAGAATATTTTTGGAGCAATGGCTTTAGAAAACTATCCAGGTCTTCGAGCGTTGAAGAAAAGGGTTCACGAGCTACCTGCTATTGTTGATTGGTTGGCTAAGCGGCCGCACACAGAATTCTAAAAATGTCGAAATTATATACGCGCGAAGAAAAGATGAACGAGTACATATCTACACTCTATGTGTACGCTTCGCAGGTATCGCTGTGTTGGTAAATGTTCAAAGTTACACGTGTCGCAAAATGTAACAGTTTTATTTAAAAAAAAAAAGAAAAAATTACGTATCCGCAGGTACGTTAAAAGTTTAACTGTAGAAAGTCTAACCTAAGTTTTGTTCTTTTGTGAAAGGTATTATGTGCTTTGAAAGAACAATATATATAATAAATGTATGTTTGTAACATGGAGTATTATGAGATACGAAACGCGCTATTTCCTCTGTAACTTGTTCTTTAAAGTTCGAAAATTTTCTTTCTTTTATTCCTACTTAACTTTTTAATAAAATGCACGATTAAATCTTGCGTTTCGTTTAAACAGCTTTTGGTCCATCGTTATTTCGAATTATTTGAAAATCGTGCGAATTTACCATTTCCCTATAATTTTACAATACCAAACTAAAGTATGATAACTTATCGATGAAAAGTATGAAATAACCTTAAAATGATATAAAGAGGTTGTATCTTTGCTCATATCAAAGTAAAAAGAAAGTGAGGAGAAAAGTCTCGTCGTATCCCATCGAATGATATTTCTAGATGTCTATGTACTCCTTTAAGTAATGCTTATCTCTTTTTCGTCTCTTTATGATACGTACTCGAAGTATGTACTTACTGGCAGTACTGACTGCAAATATGATGTTCTCCGAAGATAAAAGATGGATTTGGAAACGTTAATGTATGTAAATTAAATTTGGTTTGAACATATGTAACACAATTTGTATGGACAATGAATTATACGAGTCCACGAATTACGAGGTAAAAGTATTGATATATGTATCGATATTTCTGATCGTTGCGATATCTCTAGTCAATACAATGTTCTAACTGAATGTTATCGATTAAGCGTTAAAAGACGATAAAATATGTATTGAATCGTTGTAATTGCAAAGTTGTCGACTGATGAAATGTAATAATAATGTCGTATAAAGAAACGAGTAGTTTTACGTTTTTCTTCTCACCAATCGCTTGTAATATTACGTTAATAGTTTCAATATTACTTTCCTTATCGAATACTTTTTTATATTTTTATATTACATAAAAGAATACTATTTTAATCACAATATATTTGCCGTATTTCATGTAAATATAAAAAAATTTCATCTGTGGTATAATCTTCCTATTTCATTTATCGACAGAGGTATTTAACCGCTGCAGATAACAAAGCGATCGTGATTAACAACATTTTGATTATGATGGATAAAAATAGAAAATTTCATATGATATCATTGCTAATTTAGTCACCTGAATCAATATTGAAAATAAATAATTTTCTTTTATGCAAATCGATAAAAAATCTAATAACATAAACTCATATATTTTCTATTTCCCAATCCTCAATTTTATAGATTTTTCTATCTTCTGTACCACTTTTATCCTTTCTATTTTTCCTTGCATGAGGTTATTGTGAATTTAATATCATTTATTCGCAATATTTGTTATTTATCTTTTCTTGAATTTGAAATTTCGCGCTTCAATGTTGTGTATAGAGTTGGTCGTTTCATCTAACGACACTATATAAAATATTATATATTATACTATTATTGATTTGTACTTTATTATAATTTATTATTATACTTTATTATATTTATTATTTATAATTTATATATTATATATTACATATAAATTTATATATTATTATAACTGGCGATTATAACTAGTTTATGAATACATACTTTCTCATGAAAGAATCTATAATCTATAATAGTTTGTTTATATTAAGTTTTGTTACATAAGACACGTTCTCATAAATCAACAGAAATTTCAACTATAATTTATCGAAATTTGTTGACGTTAAACGTCAATTAGTTTTTCCGGATGTTTCTATGTAGCCATTATTTCACATCTTAGCACTGCTCCACCAATAGAACAGGAGTTAGGTAGTGGCATTAGAGGGAAAACTGAACATATAGAAATCTGAACATTAGTTTTGTTACAGCCAAGTTTCCGTTAGACTCCTTAGAAATCTTTGTGCTTGTCTGGAATCTGAAGTTTTAAAAAGAAATTGTAAGTAAATAATAATTATATCCTGAATTGAAGTTTCTCTTATAATCAACCGTTTAAAAATTATATTTTGTACGTTTCTTCTTTATTGAAAATTAAATAATAAACATGAAATATTTGTAAACAAAGCCGGCGTCGTTGAATTATCCGAGCAGCAGATGATTTGAAAATTAGTTGAAAAAAATAAATGTTACTATATGTTCATAATTAATCGATAAATCTAAGTATGCAATTAAAAAATGTTTCTTCTTTATTGATAATTAAATAATAAACATGAAATACTTGTACAGAAAGTCGGCGTCGTTGAATTATCCGAGCAGCAGATGATTTGAAAATTAGTTGGAAAAAATAAATGTTACTATATGTTCATAATTAATCGATAAATCTAAGTATGCAATTAGAAAATGTTTCTTCTTTATTGATAATTAAATAATAAACATGAAATACTTGTACAGAACGTCGGCGTCGTTGAATTATCCGAGCAGCAGATGATTTGAAAATTAGTTGAAAAAAATAAATGTTACTATATGTTCATAATTAATCGATAAATCTACGTATACAATTAGAAAACGTTTCTTCTTTATTGATACTTAAACAATAAACATGAAATACTTGTACAGAAAGTCGGCGTCGTTGAATTATCCGAGCAGCAGATGATTTGAAAATTAGTTGGAAAAAATAAACGTTACTATATGTTCATAATTAATCGATAAATCTACGTATACAATTAGAAAACGTTTCTTCTTTATTGATACTTAAACAATAAACATGAAATACTTGTATAGAAAGTCGGCGTCGTTGAATTATCCGAGGAGCAGATGATTTGAAAATTAGTTGGAAAAAATAAATGTTACTATATGTTCATAATTAATCGATAAATCTACGTATACAATTAGAAAACGTTTCTTCTTTATTGATACTTAAACAATAAACATGAAATACTTGTATAGAAAGTCGGCGTCGTTGAATTATCCGACCAGCAGATGATTTTAAATGATGATTTGAAAATTAGTTGAAAAAAGTAAATGTTATATGTTATGTTTACATACATACAGTGTATGCACGACTAGTAATAGTACTAAATTACTGTTGGGAGGTATCTTGGGTGTATAGAACCATATGGTTAAATTAATACTAGTAATAAGGAATCGCGCGAATGTAATTTATATTTTCAAAGCGTTATTTGCATTAACTGATAAATTTCTTATAAACTTTTTTTATAAACGATTTCGTTGCCATAGAAAAAAGATAAGTGCTCGTAATATATTTATCCTACTTAAATAGAAATTGTAATATTTTGTCATAATATTTGGCGCAAATTTATACATTATTATATCCAAAAATAATATTTTTTTATATCTAAGCGAGTAGTTAGTAGTTAATACTTTTTATTTAAACTATCTTATACTTCATAATTTATATAATATAATTTTTGTTATCAATGATTCTTCGTTTTTACTTTGTGTATCTTATACTTGCAGAAAGATGCCCAATTTTAAAGTAATTTACTTCCCATATAAGGGATTGGCAGAACCAATCCGTTTTATCTTCAGCTATGCTGGAAGATCATTTGATGATCAGCGTCTCATCGAAAAGTTCTGGCCAGAATATAAGCTCAGTAAGCTTAAAATTTAAAGAAATTCTGTTTCTTAAAACCTATCTTCCCTAACTTAACTAAAGTACCTGAATAAAGCAGAACACTATTATGCAGAGTATAACAGAGATTATTGTTTACTCTTCATTGCATCTATAAGATGTGTGGGAAAACAATAGGTATTGTTAAGGAGACAATGCCCTTTGTTCACTGGTAAATTATCAATAAATTAAATTTGCCTTTCCAAAACAGATAACAGGAAGCTAGATATTTAAGAAGCAATATAATCTGTTATGATATGATGTTTTGAGGAAATTAATTATATTTGCTTATATGAAGTTTTAAATTAGAATTAATGATTTTCAAATTTAGAAATACATTTGAAAAACTAAACTGGTTGCTGGATAGAATCTTTGATTTTATTAGTTGTATATTTTTAGCGACTCCTTATGGCCAGCTTCCTATGCTCATAGTTGATAGAAGAAAGGTTGCTCAGTCTGTAGCTATTTCCCGTTTCTTAGCCAAACAATTTGGCATAGCTGGTAAGAATGACTGGGAAGCTATGCATATTGATGCCACTGTTGATACTATTCATGATATTCGGTTAAGTGAGTATCATTGCTTTTTTGTATAAAACATATAAGAGTCTTGATAACAATTCTATCAGGATAGATAACAATCTATTCAGTCAGGATAGCAATTCTATCTTCAGTATCATTTAAATTTCGCACAACACTGTATTCAAATTAGTATAACATTAGCGAATAGTGTTTAATTGAAAACAAATTTTCAGAACTTGCTTCCTTCCATTATGAGAAGGACGAGACGCGCAAAGCTGAAAAACGTAAGGAAGCTGAAGAGTCGCTGGCGTACTTCTTAGAGCGTTTGGACGCGCAAGTGAAGGAACATGGTGGCTTCTTCTATGGCGGTACTATCTCCTGGGCTGATTTAACATTCGTTGCTCTGCTCGATTATTTTAACTATATGTACAAGTCTGATCTGATCGCGAATTACGAAAATCTGAAGCAGCTGCGGGAAAAGATCCTCAAACTGCCTAAAATCAAAACATGGCTTGAGAAGCGTCCAGACTCCGAATACTAAACTTCACGATTGCTTATGGTTTTATAAACTTTTAAAGATCGTGGTTTGAGTTCGTTCAGAGAACGAAGGGCGGAAACATTGATGGAAGTTTGCATGGAATGTACAAATCGCTTTTAACATTCATTAGTTTCCTTTATTACCGATATTTTTACTATTTAATTATGTTTTTTCTTTTAGATTACACTGCGATAAAGAATTATTATTTGTATATTCCTACAGAACCATACGAACTATATAAACTGTTGCCAACATGTTGTATTTTTGTATTACAGAGATAATAATAAAACCATCAAACTACCATTAATTATGTTTTTTATTATATTTATTAAAAATCGAAGATTACCTCCTTAGTGATCTTGATAATATCGTATTTTATAAATGTTGAACGTAAAAAATGTATGATAATTTTATTCAATACATTATGACTCTTGCTTTAAAAAAAATTTGAGTTAGATATTTCTACGAAAAAAGCATGGTTTTTATCGATACCGTAACGTTGTTCAGCCATCGCTTTAAAGTTGAGTACTTCGTTGATTCCATGAGAGAACTCGCCTACAACAAACAAGATACGACCGTGTGTAAAGTAATTAATCTGCTTGCTCGTTGTTAGCTACAGATAAGGCTTGCGTCAAAAAAGAAATATGCATTTTAGTTCATGTGGGATTATTTGCACTTTGCAAGGCGGAGACTTACGTAGGACGTCGTTTTGTCAATCAATAACTTAGTCGATAAAAGATCAAATTTCCATGTACATAAATGTAAATAACGTTCAAGTATTATTCATTACATACCATTTTCGTATAATTCGATATCTTGGTCACTTACATCTTACAAATGATATATAGATAACATTTATGAGATAAATTGGAGCTATCTTTTAGTTAACACCATTTTTTCTTGTTTTCTGTACCATTACTATTCTTCCAAAGATATCAAAGGATCGATGACTTCAAACTATATTAGAATTGCTTTGGTATATTGTTAATCAATAGCTATTTGTATTCACATCTGTATTAAAGGAAAACCGACTGCAAAATTAATTAGTCATGTAAATCCGCAATCTAAAACTATACATGATCGGCCTTGAAGATGACAAATCTCAATGTTTGAAGGACGAAAAATGGTCATTTAATTACGCTTTATCAAACTACGAAATTTGTATACACATACAGAAAAGAAAATGGAGTTCATTGTTGAGTAATTATTAGGATTAGAGTTTTGGAGTATCGATTGTATGGAGTTTTAACTATCGGTTTCCGCAATTCATCGTTTTTCTAAATTGTGTCTAAATGGTATCATTTTTTTTAATATTTTATAATTTACACTCCAGCTTACTGAGGTAAGTTATCGTAAATAATTGTAATAAATAATTGTATTTTTTTTTTTTTGGTATTTCATAATCTAAATTTCAATCTATTTTCTGTATTTAACATCCTTTTTTTATTGATCATATTTCGTCTTGTACGCTCTCCAAAAAATCTTGAACTCGTGTTAATTCACGAATGTTACGCTCTATTTCAAAATATATATAAAATGAGAGAAAAAAAGTTAGTAAAATATTCTTAATATTTTATTTTCACCCTACATTGATTTGTATAAGATTGTGCAAACGATATCGAGTAATTACTTATACTCTGCTGCTTACTCGAAGAATCAGTCGGTATTGCCTTATTTAGATACATATAAATAAATAGATAACATTATCTTCAAATATTATTACACCAATGATAAAATTAAAATTATCTTACGAGAGAATGACTGTACAAGATTCTTATTGACATTATTAATTCTAAAAATTTGCCACGCACCAACAATTTTCTTTAGAAAGTCATCTCATTTCAACAGATGCCTCCACAGATCAATGTTATTTATCATTCTAACAAAATTTTTTGTTCAAAATAAACGATTACGAGGTTAACTATCTTGATTTCTATCTCTTGTCTTTTTAAAGATTTATAATCTTTCGTGACCTGATCTTTAACGACTTATAATCATTTTAGTTATTAATTATTAAATTATTATAACAATCTGCTCAGCTTTAACTCCGAAATTTCTTGTCGAAATAAAGCTAAAAAATTTCAACCCATTCGATAAACTTATCTTTTTCATAATATGAAAAGTATCATAAAATATTGAAATATCATAAACGTGAAATCATTTTTCGTGAAGGTCTCTAAAAACCTATGACGTGTAACATTGAGCTATTGATTTCTCGCTATCCTCATGACTTGCAGAATTTTACCGCTCCAGAAACCCAACAATCCGACATTACGAAATAAGCCTAACCTAACCTCAATCTAGAAAGTTGCCGTTAGATTATTGCAGTTCGTCCAATTTTATTATTTACTATTTTCAATTAAAAAAAGGACATCGACTTTTCATCAAATTTTAATCAAAACATATTTCCTATCATCAGCATTTTGTTAACTTTGAAAGTGATCATCTTTCACATAACCTATCGTTGTGTGTGCAATAAATAAATAATTTACAATTTACTAGAAAATTTAGTCTTGTAGATGAAACCGAGTATAGAGAAGTGGAATCTTACCTCCTTTTTAAAACAATGACCATCATTTTACCGGGCTAAACAATGTAATTACAACAAATATTGCTCGTAACCGTAACGGACGTCATTCAACGCCCCAATAGATCGTTTAGTTCATAGACTTTTTTTATGATACCCATTACGAAGTGATTTACTTATTAACAAAGCTGTGCCACAAAGGATGTTACTCTATCAAGGAATTCTAGTTGATTCTACCATGTATGCTATCGCGATTTATCACACGAATATCATTCAACGTGGTGGGGGAATGATATTCTCGGAGGATCGCGAGAACTATTTATATGAAGCTCACGGTCGGTAATTCCAAGCAGTATTCTATGAGAGATCGACGCATCTAGTTCACGTTCCAGCATAAAACATCGTAAGTCTTTTATGTCTCTGTATCATTTTTCACGTGATAAAGGTTTTGTAAAAATTCCTACTTTAATATATTCGCATCATGACAATGTAATATCACGCTTTTTTTTTCGAAATTTATTAATAAGTTATATTCTATTATAAATTAAAAATTAAATTAAATTGAAATTTTATTTAAATGCTGCTATCGCGTGACAAATAATTTTCTTTCTAAACTTCAAATAATAATCGTATCTTCGAAGGAAGCTTTATAATTTGTACTCTTTCGATATTGACCGAAGCCGGAGGTAATTAACTTCGCGAACGATGTTTAATTTTATAATAGAGGAAACTTCTCGGTTATTGAAGATTTCATTTTAATTCTGATTCTATATTATACAGTTAGAAGTTGAGAGTATTTCATTGAATCTATTGATCCATGCTCGCTTATCTGGTGAGAAGCGACAGGTTTCGTTCATAGTCACTCTGAAATTTCACACAACTCTTTTGCGCAAGATTGTGCAATACGTTACTCTGCCTTTGAAAAAGTAGGAAACTTGAAAATTTGACCATTGTTCTTCAGTCTTTCCATATTATGTCAATTGTCTTTCTACGATTTCTAAACATCAGAGATAAAAGAAGACTGTTACATAAATTTTTTAGATTTTAAACATACATTTTAATAAAATTAATAAATTAGTAAATGAATTAAAATATCAATCGATAACGTGTGTTCTTTATCGTTTAGATTTTATGTCCCTTCTGTTTATTGACGTATAACTATAGTAATGTATGCGTCAGTGTAATAAAATGAATTTTATTAGCCGGTTAGTCGTTACATACGATATGATTAACGGAACTAATGTTAGAACCCTGACTTCGCTAATCATCTTCAATGTTATGGATATGAAACGTAAATTTCCACCTAACAATGAGTTGAAAACTACTAAATACAGGGTTTCTTTTAGAGAATACTAATGAATGTGGCGCTGATTAGATGTACTTGAATAGTTAGAATCTTCTACTGTTAGACAGCTAGTCTTTGTCAGTTTGACCGGCAAGAATTTATTTGAACTAACATTACCTTGTTTGTACGGCCGTGATTAAAAATTTCATTCAGTGGCTGAATTTCGATTCCCTTTTTATGCGAGAGCGTTGCAATTATATGTATTTACAATTTAATTTTCCTTGTTCAAAGAGACCAACTTTGAATCTTCAACTTCTAAACCTGAGTACATTCAGTGCTTCAAATTTCCAATTTTACAAATATTACAATTTCTAAATATTTAAATTGTCAAGCATCACAAATTTCAGATGTTACAATTTTTCCATTTCCTGAATCTTCGTCTTTTTTGACTTTCTAACTTCTTAATTTTTCTTTCAAAAGTGCTCGAAGTAGTGTTTAATGAAGTGCCGAGTATTATTCATAGATAGCTTACATAAGACTTTGTACAATTCATAATATACGCTCGGTGTTTACCTTGCGAAGGTAACAATATATAATCAGTGACCAGACTCAGATACCAACATTATTGTGCAATCAACAGTTGCGTGCTTCGCACAACGTGAATTATAGCAAAGATATATCGAACGTACGAGTAACGAGCTAACTCATGCTATTATCAAACTAAAACTGTTCGGTTATCTACGTATAAAGTTACATAAATATATTTCAGGATATTATAGGATATTATATTATATGTATTTGGAAATATTATTACAAAATTTTCAAATTGATTTCTATTACAATGCGTATAACCTTGGATTAATTTCTCTCGTGAGAATATAAACAAAGGATAACATTACTCTAGAAGCAAAGCAATACAAAGTAATATCAGAAAATTTTAGTACAACAAAGTATATTTGTTTAATACAGGAAATGCCCAGCTACAGATTGACTTACTTCAACATCACTGGCCTTGCTGAACCAATTAGGCTGGTTTTGCACCAAAGTGGAATTAAATTCGAGGATAGGAGAATCACTCAGGATGAATGGCCGGAAGTTAAAAAAGGTAAAAATTCAATCTCATTTCGAAAAGACCACGCCTATGAATCACTGGATATTTAGTAAATTCAAAACACCAATATATTAATTTCACACTTATCGTACGAAGTTAACGCTTTTCAATAGTTTATGTTACAAAAGAACTTTCAAGATACAAGTTCAGGTTATATAAAAAATTTAATTTGACGAGTACTTGGTTTAAAATTAATAAATGTCCAATGAGGTCTCGATAGAAGCGTATAAATTTTTTAAGACATCCGTATAAACTGTATAGATAACGATATCATACTTGACTCCTGTCGAAGATACGTAATCTCTGTGGCTATGTTTTCCAAAGAAAAACTCAAGAGCTTTGATTTTGATAAATGTTTGACTTCTCTGCTCACGCGTAATATTAATTAATGACTTGTTGATTATTGACGATCGTGAATATTTCAGGTATGCCACTTGGTCAAGTGCCCGTCTTGGAAGTCGACGGCAAAGCTTACTATCAATCGAAAGCAATCCTCCGCCTGCTCGCCAGGAAGAACAATCTCTATGGTTCCAACGACGAAGAAGCTTTCCTAGTCGATGCCACCGTTGACACTATCGATGACGTGAGAGCGGGTAGGCGTCTATTACGTTGTGTTAACTCATTTTAACAGTACTTGCTTTGTCATTCTTTGATTCATGATTTCATGGTTTCTTTCGACTGAAACACAGTCCACACAAAGGCATACGCATAATTGATGAGAATATTTCGAATTTATATTTTAATTTTTATATATTGATTTTGTATTTATAATTTATAGCATACTCTCAGTACCACTGGGAACAAGACCCTGGATACAAGGCCAAGCTGAAGACCAACGCTGAAAACAAGCTTCCCATGCTCCATAAGCTGGAAGAGCAAGTGAAGAGCAATGAAGGACACTTTGTCAATGGAAAGGTAATGGTTTATTTGTTTTGCAAAATCTATAAATCAGCTGCCCAGAAGCTGTGTCTTCAGTAATCGACCACAAATTGGATAATTGAAAGAAGCGATATTATTAAAAGTTTCCTTTGTAATTTTGTAATCTTTTTTTAATTATTGCTCTAAATTTGTAACGAATCTGTATCTTAGTCTATTTTCCAGATGTAAATAATAAAAAGTAAAGTAAAAGTAAAAGAATTTAGAAAAAGTAGGGTCGATTAATTTTTGACTTTCTTAATACCAGTTGAAGCAATTTTAAACTTATTTCTAAGCCACATTTTCAATTGTCGTTGTAGTTGACGTTGGCTGACATTTTCTATACCGCACAATCGGAGACCTTGTCCAACATGCTGCAAACCGACATCAACAAGGACCATCCTGAACTGAAGAAATTGGTAGAGAAAGTCAGGTCGCTACCGAACATCAAAGCTTATCTCGACAGCCGACCCAAATCTATGTTTTAAGCTTCGAGACTTTCTAAGCGTGCTAGACTTCGACAGGGGTCGTTGATTGGTTTATTTTCTTACAAGTGTACTTGCAATTCTTTTACATTTCATCATGTTTTATACAAATTTCACGTTACGTTTACGAAAACATAGGTGAGATAGATGAATGGCTTTTACAAATTGCTATGTATGATACGAGTAGAAAAATAAATATCGCTTATGTTTATTCAAGAGTTTTTCTTTTGTAATTCCGAAGCAGTGAACTTGTATTTTCAGTGAAACGAAGTACAAGAATGTACAAAGCAAATTTCATAATCAGTTTCATAATTAATTCGCACTGTACTATTTATGAACGATGTTTCTTTAAAATATTACACGATCTCTATCTCTACTTTCTGTAATTTTCAAACGACCTTACTCTATATTTAGTATCGCTATAACATTTACCTTTAATTATGTTTGAAATCGTCTGAGATCATGTTTTCGCGGTACTGTTCAATTTCCTTCTGTATCTATTCTTAGAACATTTCTTTATGCGCTGCTGTTCGCGAAAAATGAACCATGAAATCGTTTTCTTACAGTTTTCACCGTTTCAGTGATTTATAAGGGCGTTCGCGCGCGCGAAAGGGATCAATGAACATGCGGAAAAAGTGTATACAACACAGTAATGTTTACTTTAATATTAAATATCGATGATCTTGGATCTTTTCTATGTGGGCGTTTTCGCGATACATACCATTTAGAAGCATTTATGCCCGTCTAATAATACGATTTACATCAACTTATTCGTAGATCCTCTACTGTTCGATTACAATGTAAGATTCACAAATATACTTCCTCTTAAAAGATATACGTAGTCAGTATCTTTGTTTAAATTTCAAGTCTTAAGTTCTTCTTTCGCAGATTCTCCTGACTGTTGCCTATAGAAGTTCGCATTTTCAACTTTTGTCCTTAATTCGTTAAGTACTTATGCTACGCTCGTTCGACGAAGAGACGTTTTTCCAAGAAACGAACATTAAGCGATGAAGTCACAGTTCAGTTCACCCATGTATCGTGCCAATTCCATACCAGTAAATTCTGTCTCGTCATAGTCCTGTAAACTGGAGTTACTGATAGTGTTTGCGCTCTCTATACTCGGATGACTTTGGAATTGCGGTGCCAAGACTGTCGTCGTTTCCGGTTTCGAAGCTGAACTAGTTACGATCTTCTGTTGAGGCGAAAATAGCTCTTTGGTTCCCAATCTCAATCTGCCGGCAAGTATGCCTGTTTAAGAAAAATTAAGAAAATTATAACTTAGAAACTCGTAACTCGAAACAGATTAATTATAATTTAAAAAGCTATAGCCTGTATCCAGCGAAATAATTCGTCAAAAACGGGAAATATTTGATTTTCTCGATCGACGATTAAATTTCATGCTGTCTCGTCGATGTGGAAATAATTACGATGATCGGTGGTTAAAATCGTTACTTTCTTCGCCAATTCATACATTATTAACCTTTATCGCGCCATTATTACACGCTGATTGCTACGGTCGTTAGCCGAAGGCCATGAACTTTGAATAGATTCGCCAATCTCCGATATTTGTAAGTCACCGTTCATTTAGAAGTAATTAGTATTCGATAAACGATGCAGGACTTCACCTCGACCACTCGAAGAATATTTCTACGCTCTCGTTAGGATACCATCACCAAATACCCATAGATGATTTGGTTGATTTAAACGAGGCTTACGTATTCGTACAATCCAGAAAAATGAAAAGTAAGAGACAAAATCTCACTTACCGAGCGTGACAATCCTTGGTGCTCTTTGGATGTTCACGTAAGTCGCAGTCACGTTATTGTTCCCTTCGTTGAGATTTTTACCAACGGACGACATCAGGGTAAACTGACTGGAGTTCGATCCTCTGGACACGCTTCTGCAATATTCTCGATGATTGATCTTATTCGGCATAGAGTCGGACTGCTTTTGTCTATTGTCCTTCCGATCGTTTAATTCGGTAAGCTCGGTGGTATTGGTCGTTCTTAGCTTTTGGTTATCGTCGCTGACAGAGATCGACGGCGAATTCTGACGATCATCCGCCTGCCTGAACGTGGACCTCGCGTACCTCGAGAGGCTACTGTACGTCGGCTGTCGTGGTAATGACTTGCGGATCGACCACTTCCGCCCGCAGTGATTCGACAGCATCGACTGAAAGTTAACTTCAGTTTGTTTAACGCACTTTGTCAGACTCCATCGCAATTTTTTGGGGAGGGAGGGTGGGGGCTCGATTTTTTCTTAATTTTCAGATCTCTTTTGTAAATTTTACATTTGTAATAGTATCTACTGTAATACTGTCATTTTCTTTTTTTTTTCTTTTTTTTTTTTCACTTATTATTTTCACAATTTGGGCGAAAAGTCGTAAATAGCGAGTTCCAGTTCTTTATATCTCTTCTTCTTATATTTTTGACGCTATAACGTTATTATTATTCGTTAGTTACTATCTTCGTAGCTTGTCGGAAAGGAAATTAACTTTGCGCACATTTTCTACTCGTTTGTAGTATCTTAGATTTTTTGTTGTAAAGCTTCCTGTGTAGTTTCCTACTTTAGGGGTGCAGAGAAGAAAACATAGAGGATGCAAAAAAAAAAGACTACGGAAATATTAATTTATGCAGTTAAAGTCACAGTCAAGATGCAACAAGAATATACAAAGATACATTTATTATTCGTTACTCGGGGGGATGATTGATAATCGAAACAGGATCGTTGACAGGTAGATTTTCGATGCAATATTCTCAAGTGATAACTTACCTTGAAAGCCTCCCTAAATTTGTTGGACATGATGTTGTAGAGCAGTGGATTCACTGTCGTGGAAAGGTAATAAAACACCCCGGACATGTACGTGAGGATGGTGTAGACTATTACTAACGCGTCTTTCGGTTCAGTCGTATTCTTTGCATGCACAGCCAACAGCCTTTGGGCGTGGAACGGAGCCCAACAGATGAAAAACGCCACCACTACTGCAACTGCAACGATCAAATCGTTTTTATTCCATTTTTTTTTTTCTACAAATACAGCAGATAGTTTTATTTTACGATCGAACGTATTAACCTATTAATCGGGTCGTCTTAAAACCAAAAACTACGATTTTAAGAATTAAAATTAATAAAGATAAATTTCATTTTCGTTGATGTTAGTTTTAGTTCTTGCAGACGTACACATAGCAGAGTTTATTTTTGACTAAGGAACTAATATTTTGATAAAGGAACTGTAAAAATGAGAAAATTACATTGTGCACAAAAAGATTATTTGTTACGTCCAAAGAAATTATCAACCAAAATGACGAGTTAACTCGTCTTGCCCGGTTAATAGGTCGACTATGTCCAGGTAGAAATTACAATTTACGATTTCATTGAAGTTTGTACTGTCTGTATTGGGAATTTTAGATCTTCGCGGATGAAATTAATGTTTAATTGCTCGAGGATGTAATAAAATTACGAAAAATTTAAAATAAAAATTCGAAAACGATCTATAAAATAATTATATCTTTATCCTCGAGATCTCCTACATTGTTCGTACCGGATACGATAAACTTTTGAATTTTCAAATTTTAAATTAATACTTTCAACGTTTTGTAAATAAATATTAGTAATTCTATTATTTATTGATATAAGCAATTATATTATTTATAGAAATTTCTAATATTATGGATCTTCTTTGGAGTTAAAATCAGATATAAAAGTAGATATTTGTACAGTATAATTGAGATCATTTATAGACTCAGGATTTTGGAAATAACTAAATTTATATATTTGCCTATAATTTTAAACCCCCGAAAATAATTAGTATCGTGATTAGTAACTCGCCAGAAGCAATTTGTGTCGGTATTAAACTTCTCTTTAATTAAAATGTCTATCCCATAAGCTTCAAGGTAGATTTGCTTCGATAAATCCTTGAATTTTCGGAACTATAATATTTTACGCAAATTTCGGAAGAATTTATGACAAAAGATCGAACAGTGATAATATTATACAAGGTGAGCCAGTTATTTGGGGCCAAACGTTGTTAGCACACCCTATAAGTCAAAATAAGGAGAAAACGTCACATAAATATATGTCATTAGAAGCATCGTTAAAAGAATGACTTCGTTTTTGAACGAGTAATAAACGAGAACTTCAAAGAACAATAAATCCAATTTTTTTGCCGCTGCCGATATTGTGACAGGAATGACAAACACGTCTAGGTGGAATTGTAGTTGAAGTCGTAGAAGTGATATCTTCTGACTACTATTAGATGTAATTGTTCCTGATAGATTTATACTTTTTATCGTAATAACGCACTTTCGTTACCGCCTATTCCGTATATCGTTCTTTCTTGTCATAACTTTTTAACGATGTTTAAATACGTTTAAATGACATGTTTCTTCTTATCTTGACTCATAGAACGTACTGACAACGTTCGGCCTGGAGCAATTAGATCACTCTGTAAAATTGAATGTAAAATTGAAAATAAAATACAAAATGCAAAATTATCGTAAAAGGATAGTGATAAAGAGGCAAAATAAAGTTCGCCTTTTGCCTGTTTGGTGGATAAATCGATGGGCTTATAAGGTGACGCTAATAAACAGCACGGTAGGAGAGCTCGTAAATTTTTTCAAACCGCGTCGGGGCCATTTGCCTTCATTTCCACCTTTTTAACGTTTCGATCTCCTGTATTGCTACCAGGAGGGAATAAACCTTTATCTTTTCTACTTAAAGTCGACGTATTTCTCACGAGAAAAGTAGACTCAAATAACTAATCGTTAATTCTCGTGATAATAACAAAGAGAGACGATATTCATTACCTGTGAAATCAAAAGATTCGAAAGATTTTGAATTTTTGAATAAAAATTCAAAAAGTAATTCGAAGGAAGTAATAACGTACTGCTGATTCAATTGCTTGCTCTGTTAAAGAGTGCATTCACCCACGACGATCATTTTATTTGCGAGAAAATCTATAAATATTTCAGTTCGATTCACTTTTTTTAATATTTGCGCCGGTAAATCGCTGGTTCTTCGTTCACCGGAAGTTCCGTTTCAAATAAAGAAAGTTCTACGGGGAGCAGACAGAAGTAAACGTCTAGATTCCTTGAATAACTGAATATATATTAGATCCACGTCTGTGCACTTCTACCTTTTCGAAGGTGATCGATTCAGTCTGATTCAATGGACTGTTAAGCGTTCGAAGGATCCTGTTTAATTCAAATACTTGAATGCTAATGAACCATAAAGGTGATCAGAATTGTTTGTAATTAGATAAGCGTTGTATTGCATCATATGAAATATCGTTTTCCTAAATTAAAACGTTAACACCACCTAACAGATAAATTCCAGAACGTAACATATCTAATCTGGTATTGACTTCATAAGTAAGTGATAAGATATAATATGATTCTATAAATAAATCTAATCTAAATACATATATTTGATAGTATATTTTGCATGTAATTTTACGAATGTTTTCTTAATAATAAACGAAATTCATTGCTTCAGATTTGCTAGGAACATCTGTTCTAGAATGAAAAAGTTATTAAAAAGTATTCTCTCGATAATTTCGTTACTTCGAAAGAATTTATTTGTTAAAATATCGTCTAAGTTTTTGAACGAGAGAATTAGGAAGGATTCGAAGGAGATTTTAATAAGAATTCGGACGTTTTAATCTTCGGAATTGTGTAGTCATTTTGGCACACAAAATACAGCTTGGTTGCTTCCCTAATGAAAAGTCGCCAACCTTGAATTTCATGAACCTTCGCTGAATTATTCCAATATTTGCATAATCTTCCCCAAGCGGAGAATGTATGTATGCTTTCAACAAGTTCTACGACACTTTGACCAAGCTTAAACTCGTATTTATAAATCACGCGAATATTCTGATTATTCATAACGCTGAATAACGAGATTCTAACATTTTTATTATGAATTTCGTTGATATTAACCGTGTGCTACAGCACGTTTCTCATTCCTTAATACGAACCACGTCCAAATAAAACAATCGACAGCTGAATAAAATTTAGTTAATGGTACTGGTACAAATTCAAATTTTCCAATTGAAATTCACATTAAAATTCGAGAACGACATTTTTCATGCATATATGCAGCAATTTAATATTTTTATAATGATAATGCGCCGTATCTACATCCGAACTGCATTGTATAAGAAAACATATTCTTCCAGATAAAATCTCTTCGGACAGAAAACGGTATACAGTTTATGATGAGCTGTTTCGAATCGGCGGTCAGTGAAATAACAGATTTCCACGTCTAGATTATCTATGGATGATCAGAGGCTAGAATACGATATTGTCTTCGACCAGAAAACAACGATACATATAACGCACGGGCTGTATAATTACGAGATACACGATTCATACAATTACGAGAGAGAATTTAAGTTTTCTTTATAAACTGACTCTATCGTGTACTCTACCCAAGTGTTAAATACAAAATAAATTCGAAAATAATTTAAATTACCTCAAAATAGCTACGATTTTGAAGGAATAAACGATCCACTGTTTTGAATCAAATTGTTTAAAATTCAAATTAATATCCAGTTACTCGAAATCTTAGACGATTATACGAAATCTTTGGCTCATCGTCGAGACAATCGTCCATTCTTTAAAAATATTTCAAGTCTAAAGAAAACATTAATCGACTGATAAGCATTTTCTATTTCAATTTTACGTTCAAGTTCTTCTGAAATGATCATTAAAGATCCTCCTGCTTATCGATATAGCAATAGATTTGGGACACGAAGTCAGGGCTATTAAATCATTTGAAAGACCAACTACGCTTCAGCGTTAGGTGAAAGTTGCCGGTTTCGAGGCAACGACCTCGCGACCAAATATTCGTATTTCACAAAAGAATGTGGGCGCCCACATAATCGCCAGTCAACCCGTTTATCAAACAAGAAATCGGATCTCGTCCGTGAACTAAACAAAACCAACGAACACGATGATTCGCATCCGCTTCGATGTAATTTATATAGTACAGTCCATAACTTTGGTCTTTGGTGAAAGATAATGTTGTTGTTGACACTTCGTGATTGCGTTTACAAACAGCAACAATGTCTCTTTGAATATTTTATATTCGATATGACATTTCCTACGAGCATTTTATTACAGTCTTCGACCATTTCTTGCGTTCGGTTCACCGCGTTTTATGGAAAAAGTTCGTCACGAAGAATAACATGTACGAAATATTCGTTTGCATTCACATTCTTGTAACGTAAAATGTAAAAATTCCATTGAACTATGTGAATTTTACTCTTTATCTTTTTATAGTATTACTGTTTTATAGTGTAACACAGCCGTATCATTATGGAATTATTACGTAAATTTGTCATTCGATTGATGTACCTCAATTTGTGTGAATAATGACAACTCTAAAACAAAGGAAACGTTCGTCATCTTTAATTTGCTAAATAAATGTAATAATTCAGTATAATACGATAACCAATACGAATTTTCTAATTCATAGTAGATTAGAATCGTTTCACAAAAGCGATCGCGAACTCTTGATTTGTCAAAAATAGACGTTAACTTTCATATCCTTATGAAACATATCTTTAGTTGCCATTGATAGTGACGCGACTCAAAAAATGTAAATTTTAGAAGGGAGGCTTTTCAAAATTTGCGAGCAAATCTTCGTGAGTCGTCTGAACGACGTTATAAGGCTGACTCAACACGAGATATGCAAGCCATTCGTGGAAGCGAACACAGCCTTCCACTTGCAGCGTCACGAAACAACCGAGGATGAACCGACGTTGTTGCAAAACTAAAGCCAGGTTGCACGAGTAATTTAAAATAAATAATTTTGCTGTGTGACGCAAAAACCGATGGAATTGTAAATATACCACCTACATGACGAAAATAGAAAGATAATGCAGATCATCTATTCAATAAAAGCAAATTTGAAGTTTTTCAAGTTCCCCTACTGTCAATAATCAAATCAATGATCAAAATCTCGGATCGATGTAGATTCAATAATCCACGGCACTCTACAAATTCAATAATGTATAAATCACTTCACAGAAGCCATAAACTCTGTGAACTGCATCGTCCACTCTTCGATTCACCAGACATAAAGATTACATTAGCTTATTTATCCCTCGAACGTTCGAGACTCGCGTGGAAAGACATCAAAGACGTTTTACTTCTTAAATGAAATTCCGATCGATTCTATCGACCTCGAAAGCTTTCTTCGCGTACCGCTCGATCCTTCGCTATCGTCTTTTGACGTCGTGGTTTCGCCAGTCGGTCACTTTGCATAAAAAAGGCCGCTTATCCATCATTCCCTGATCTTCGTGAACGGAATAAGATTGCACAGGCCATGGAAAGCACCGAGAAACAGGCGTTTCCGCAATAAATATCCAACAATCGTGCACGCACACGCATTTCCTCCGATACGTGTTTATACGCAGTGCTGGTCGAAAGTTGAGAATTCTTTCTTTAATTGTATTTTACAGATTTTTTTTTTTTGGTCAATTTTATCGTTACTTTCATATTGACGAAACGATCGCATTAGTAGACAATTTTTCTTTATCTTTATTTTAATAATATACCGTTGCCGACGTATTTTCCTAGAAGAAGAAGAACTTTCGTGAGAGAATCTTGTGCGAGTTGTCTCGAAAAATGTTCTGATTCTACGCAACACGTATCGATTTTAACGCTTTCTGGAAATACATTAGCGGGAAATTTTCTTCGTATTCTGATAGATCGTCGTCTAAAGATTTTTCTGAAACAAGAGAATACTCTGTACGCGGACTACTGTCGCAAAATTTTGCATTTTATCGAGTACCTAACGATGCAAACTTTTCGCCGGTTGCGTGTGCTCGTTTTCCGATACTTTATGGCATTGGAAGAATTGTAGCGGCAGCTAGAAGAAGGTTTTGTGTTACATTTAAGGATATCGGTAAAGGCGAGACTCGAATTTTACGATCGATAGTGAGATGCTCGACGAAGCT
Source organism: Bombus confusus (assembly GCA_014737475.1). Taxonomy (NCBI): domain Eukaryota; kingdom Metazoa; phylum Arthropoda; class Insecta; order Hymenoptera; family Apidae; genus Bombus; species Bombus confusus. Next base: position 3,999,475 of record JACXIV010000015.1, read on the forward strand.
GTTGTGCGACAAGGAGAAATAAATTTCGGTGGGTTATTTCGAACGTTTATTGGGCTCGTTTAAATTTTAAGAGCATTTTCCGCTGTTCGTTTCTGCCTTCTTCTCTTCGATTTATTTTCTCTCGGTTTAGATTACCTTCTCGCTATCAAACGACCAAGCTTCGATTTTTAATTCCGAACGTTTAAATATACGAGCAATTTAATATAAATACAATTCAGATATCGGCGTATGAAGAATTATGATACGACAATAGATTACGAAGTGACCAAACTAAAAATAAACTTCGAATCAAAGACGGAAGATCGTCATCGTAGGAACATTTATCCTTAAGTCGACGTATCATGCGATGCGGTATATCACCAACTCGAACGACACATTGTTGCTCGTCCATTTTCATGAACGATTTATCGTTTTCATTTGAATTTCAGTTTCTCCTATAAATAGACAATCGAGAGGATATCCGGATTCATTCAACTTCCGAGTAATATTCTCGTGACTGCTTTCACGCAATTTCTCAGTCTCCTAATTAACGTTGGTTGTTTCGTGACAGGATTTTTTGCGCGAGTCGTTTAAAAAAGACTGACTAACGTTTAAGGCGTTGTAAACTGCGCCAAGTGCAAGAACGCTGTGTATGAATTAAACGGGAACGTGAACTTCCAGCCGAGCATCAGGAGAATTTAAATGGACATAGAATTTTTATGTCTCTTAATACTGCTAGTACATTGTTCTACACGTTGGAGATGTTTCTTTTCCAGTTGAAGCAAAAAACTTAAAATATAAGCTAGTAAGCAGAGTAATGAAATTTTTGGACGATCCCAGTATAAGAATTGTGAGAATTTATTATTTGCACAAAACATAATTTTATCCGTTCACGAAGATATCTCGTTCTACGAGCTAAACATTTTGTACGTCGAGTTAATGCAGCAGATAAATAACGGAAGACAAATAACCGATGTTGCAATGGAAAAGATGAAACAATAGGAGTTCGATACGATAAGTTTCGTAAGTTTTATCAAACAAAAATGGCAACTGAAATATGTTTTTCATTGTCGATGAAGGTACGTCCCTGAATATGTTAGAGATTTGATTAATCTCAAAGTGAAAGATACAAATTATAACAGAAAAATTAGAATTATGAGAAACTGATAAAAGTTCAGTAAATTTTTTGGCGAATTTCTTCCTTAGAAGATTTTCTGTAACAAGGTCTAGGTTTTTATCGTTAGAAGTATTCTGCCAAATTCTCTGATTAAATTTCCTGAATTACAACGAACAGAAAGGCCATTGCCAAATGGTTTCGAATCAATGATTGTTCCAGAATCATAAATCTTTCACAGTCGTATAAATTGCCGAGCTTAATGCCCACTGTTCGCCTGAAAATATCTGCTCTTTGTTTAACTTGATTTTTCCACTGTCAAATGAAAGGAACAACACGCTAGAATGACTCGATTATTTCAACTGCGAATTTCAAATGAGCTTGTCTTTCGCCCCGGCCAACTTTTCGCCAACACACGCCCAACTGTGTTTGTTTTCACGGCAAATATTTGACAGAGAATGATTTATACAGTCACGGGGAATGGCGAGCAGCTGGACGTTGACCGTATTCGATTCTGTGTCGCGTGAATCCAATTCACTAAATTGCAAGAATCGATATCGAGCAAATACTTATTGTACAAACCTTTCAATGTTAGTCTTCTAGCCTCTACTGACGTTACCTTCGCGACGTCGATGACGCGCGAGTTATGTCACTCTTTTGTTGACGTAAAAAGAAGAGAGTAACGATAAGTGGACATTCGATTTTCGAAACTATAATTTAACATCCAAGCTTCGATGAAAAATATTCTTTCCAACAAAAAGTTTACGTTGAGCAAAGTAAAAATAAAAATGAAACCATCGCGCACTGAAATTGTCACTCGACGGCAATTTGAAAAAATTAGAATCACGCACCTAAGTTATCGTACGGTGACAATTTTTAAAAATAACAATTATACTCGAATCTATTCTTGTAAGCCACTTCGAATAGAGAAAGTTTTATCCTGGACATATCAAACGATCCTTGCATCGGGAATTTCGATTGAAATGGAAATTAATCTGACACCGATCGATTTGAAAAAAAAAAAAAAAAAAAGAAACAAGACGAGATCTAAATTGCCTTGTTATTCCATATTGGATAGTTACTAAATGGAAAAATGGTCGATATTCGCTGGTTGATGCTTGCGCGCCAAGGGACCTTTATTTCGCGACAATATTTCACCTTTTCATCCGCGTGACACGTGAAAATCTATCGTACGGCCCGGTTTCACATTTGATGGCCGGAATTTTTGTCGTGGTTATCTCTTCACTGGCGAATACATAGTGGATGAAGATAAGTAGTCCCCTAGAGCACTCGTAAATTTGGAAAGCCGACTTATCTGAGATTTCTCTGCCTTTTCGCTCATTTTTCATGAACTTTGAATCACGCCAGCCATTTTGCAGAAACGACAAAACTTGATAAATGTTAAACGTCACCGATGGTGTATAAATAAATTTATTGTAAATGAACAGATAATAAACGAATTTATCTCGTCGTTTGTTCCTCGTTAAGGAGCAATGTGGTTACGTTGAGACAAAAGTGTATTTATAGAATAGCTAGAACAGATTTATAGTCGAACGAATTATTCGGAATAAGTTAATCGTGAATCTTCTTAGTCGAATCACTGCAATTTACTATGCACGGGGTTAAGACGCGTCTCGTTAGTCACTTACGAGTTGAATTATTCTTCTATTGCCTATTCCAGAAAGCGAAACGAGTCATGGTCTCTGCAAATTCGCGTATTTCCAATAATCAAACTTTCGGCGATTTATTATATACGCTGGTCGTTTTTGTATCTTAGACCATTTACATATCGCACACGTATTTCGAAAGTGACACAACTCTAACAAGCTTTGTAGGATAAGCAGAAGAACCGCTTAGAAGATCCCAGAAATTATTCACAAGAATATTCTCTAAGAGACAGCGGTCGAATATTATTTTCGTAATTTTTCGTTCTTAGCTTCTTCTTCCGACGCACAATCATTTGCATCGAATTGTTTTGTATCGCGACGCGCCTTCAAACTACACGCGCAATATGTCGAATACACGTTTTACAAGCTTTTAAAAATCGTTTAGAAAAATTGTTAATCCCGCCAAGTATTTCTTACGGTTCTTACACTTTATTAAATTCTCTACAAGTATGAGATTATCGTTAGACTCTGATGAAGACTGGCTGCAACGCTAGCGAGATAACGGACCTTTGAAAAAGGGACTCGGCTTAGGTTGCCTCAGACACGCTATTAGATTTTTTCCATGTTCGTAGAAAGAACCAGTTCTTGTCTGGCCACGAAATTCGTGCAACCTCAGGAATTCTGCTCCTGTGATGGTTCTTACATAGATAAAGAAAGTTACAGTGGAAAAGTATTTGATTCGATAGATTTTTCTATCGAAAAACCTGCTAGCTGCGTAACGAATTTTCAAATAAATATGGATTTGATGCCGTTTGAAAAATAGCTTTGTCAAATGTGTTCGCGTTGGATGTTCGTTGTTGGATCGTATTGAAACCATCTCGTGAATTTTAGCTTTTTACATTATTAAGTCATCGTTGACGTAACGATGCTATTTTTCTCTCGAACTCACGGCATCTCATGGTATCGTCGACACGACGCGGAGTGCAGCATTTGGACGAGGATTCGGAACAAAGATAAGAAATGCGTGTAACATGCGATTTTGCCGAAACTGGACGCGAGGGGATCTGAAACGAGTAAAAGTCTGTTTAGCGAATCTTTGTTAGTATTTTCCCTACTCTCTGATTCTGGTTGAAATATCTTGAATATTTATTTTTTTGTCTAACCACACACAGTGACGTTCGAATAAACATTTTATAAAACAAATATTTTATGAAACAGACATTTAAACAAACACAGCCAATGCCGGAAACAATCTTCCCATTTTTTGGTAAACGCCAATCCTGTTTCGCTAAATTTCACTAAAACGATTAAGAACATCCTGTGTGGCAGCTCGCAGAAGGAAACAATTATATAGCAATCTAGTAGAATCTCTTCTTGACACAGAACAATCAGGATTACAGGATGGATTGAACCAACGTTTTTAAATTGCTGTTTAAGGAAAGGAAGAAATTTTTTAATTGGAAATTAAAGTTACGCGTATCTCTGCTCAAATTCTCCATGTTGAAGATGTAGAAGACACTGATCCACAATTAATCAACAAACAGAAATGTATAACGAACGAGCGAGGTAATTTTCAAGTAATCAGATTTTCGTGTACAAACGATTTTTACTAGTCATCTATCGATTTTGGGGGCAACAAGGAGAATAATAGCCTCAAAGTCTGATAATGATCAGAGTCTAACAAAGAAGGGACTTGTCCATTGCACGCCGCATTGTACGACGCTTCATTTAGTTAATAAAATAAATCAGTGAAAAACAATCCTATATATTCGAAACTTACACCGCAAAGACGTATGTACATGTAGATTGTATATACAGAGATCTCGTGTTCGCATTTCTCAATATAAAGCGCACAGTAACTCTCTCATAAACCTCTCTGCAACGTCAGTGTGTATCTATTCTGAGTATAATGTGCAGCTCTGCCGTCGGCAACCATCAAAACCCACCAAAAACTGGCGGATTCCTGTTGACCAAGCTACACAAACAGAAACGAGAAAGGAAAAGAAAGAGGAAAACCTTGGACGAAGCTAGTTTCTCCGTGTGAAGAGCAAGTGTGTTCTTGGTTGAAAGGAAAAGTCACCTTCCGTTGTAACAGCGAGATCAAACAAGCGTTCGCAACTTCTCATATATCCTTTAGATTTGCTATTTTACAATTATTGCAAATCTATGTTAAAGATAGAGCTGTTTATTTGTAAGAACAGGTGGAGAATAATAAAGAAGAGATTACAAAAAGGCTAGAGGGAATAATAAATATCGCGCAGCTTGCAACGTTCCAACGAAACATTTCTTTTTCCTCAACCGTGAAAAGGATTGTTCGAATATCGAAAAACTCGTCCCAATACTAAAAGTTATTCTAATCATGGTAAACGTTTAACTATGGACAATAGAAACACATTTTCTCGTCTGGTTTAGTAAAGAAGACACGATGCACTAAAGCTCGAAGCTTGCTTGATCCAAGACAGATATATTTGTCGTTTGGTTGATTTAGTCAGTTTATTAAAATACAAGGTAGCGTATACATGGAGCGTGAAAGGATAAAGTCCGGCGAAGCAAAACAGCATCGCCATCGTTATGTCAACGGACAATTTCTCGAACGCGTTCCGTAACAAGCGGCAACATACCATCTCGAGGCATCTATTTACAGCTGTATTTTGGCAGAGCCGGTTTGTATAAGATTCCACGAGGCCATGCTAGAATACGATCTATTTCCTGATCGATCTGCTTACACTAACCGTGTGCGAACTCTCTGTGTTTCGCGAACTCATCTTCCTGTTTCTTAATTCCGTTCTCGCTGTTGTAAATCGCGCGTCGAACAAACCGAATGGAATTCCTAGGTCCGAACATACGATCGGAGGTAGAAATAAATTTTCCTACAGTAAAATTAAACGATCTTAGCGTGACATATCATTCCAGCAGGGCATGAATCCTTTTCGACGATATTTCCAACATTTCAAGGTCCCGTCTTTTTAAACGAGACGTAAAGAATGCTTTTTTTTTTTAGACGCGCTTTTTGGCAGGCGTTCATAATAAATAATTCCCACTTCCTGTTTTAATCAGATACAACGCGGTAACCTTACCACGAATTTACTACAGACGATAATTACTTTTTATTTTTTAGCTGTATTTGAAACGTACATACACTGATAAACAATGTTCCTCGCATCGAATTTAAATTTAACGCGGCAATTATGGATACTTCGATTGCGAATTGCTACTGAGATATTGCATTAATGCGGGATTAAACAAATAAATTTGCCAATAGTTAGGTGAACTAAAGAATATTACAGATTAGACATCGTTCAAAATCCTGAAATATCTATATTACCTACGAAAAAAAAAAAATATTGCAAATATTGCAAATTAGATATTGCATCAATGAGAAACTAAATGACAAAAGATTCAGAAATGCATTGTAAGTTCCAAATTAAATGTTAATACGAAATTGTTTTTTTATTTAGAGGAAATTTACAATCAATTCTCAATAAGAAATTAATACGAAATGAAATAAAAGAAATCCCGAAATGTCTACGTTGACCAAAGAAAGAAGCCCAATAAAATATCCAATTGACGCGACATTGTTCATCGGTGGATTAATTATAAATCGCTTGGTATCGCAAATTAAATGTAGTCTTCTATTCGTGGTGCGTCGACGATGAATGGCCGTTTATCGATTGCACGCGCCACACCTCGTAAATCCGCGAGCGAGTATAAAACTATAGACAAGGCGATTTTCACTTAACACGAGCATATAAAGGGTGCGACTGAAATCTTCAGAAAAGAACGAGTACATGACTTGGTCGTCTAACCTGTAAAAAGCTAAAGGAACAGTCGGCGAGGGATTAAAGGAGATAAAGGGTGAATGGGTGGCACTAAGGTGGCGTTTAATAGTCTGTTTGCGGTGTTTTCGGACGCCGACTACAAATGTCTCGTAAATCACGAGTTGAAATAATGTTTGAGCGATTTTCGTGCTGCTAGTTCGTTCAGGAAGTTAGGAACTGGGAATACGCGAGACTTCCGGTTCGCGTTTATAGATCACTGGCGGGAAGTGATTCTATTCGAAGAGAAAGGTTTCAGGTAGGGAAATTAATTTTCATTTGACGAGAATGCTGCGAGGGATTATTGTAAATATGTGGAGAATTAACACGAATCGTAAAAGGAACTTTTCGAGTCGCGATTTAAATTCGAATTGATGTTACGGAGTTTGAAACATTTTAGGATTTCGGTAAGTGGACGATTTTTCGCGAGTGACAAAAGTCTTCCGTTAGGTTTCGTCGAGTCATTTATAGATTGATACGTCGTAAAAAGGGCTTCGACGATAGGAAGTTAGGATTACAGGCCTTGTTATCGAGTGTCGACGTTCATATCGGAGATATTTATCGTAAAAGAAAATCTGTCGAACGTTACGGCGATAAACGAAGATCTGAATGTTTTCAAGCGATTGTTTTTACCGTCGAATAAATCTGTATGCAGAGTAAGTCAAATTCAAATCACGCTGAACGATGCACGATCGATTAGCTAGAATTCAAGGCTTTTTATTCAGATACTTCGATGAAATACAAAACATTATAAATAGAAATGGAAGTTCGATACGAGAATAGTCACGAGGTATTCCAGCCAAAGTTTCCTACAGCTATAATTCAACGCTTATGAGAGAAGAAAGCAACTTTATTATTTCATACGATGCTTAACCACTTCTATCATTGCCATGAAACTATCATAACGATTGTCATAAATTTTCTTCGCTCCTAAACGAGTCGAATCCTTCAAACGTCCAACTATCATGGGAAGATGTGACGAGTTCGAGCCGAGTTTTGCAACAAGATGGAACTTCGACTTATTCGTCCGTTGTGCTCGATGTAATTAATCGTATTTCCAATGCATACTGAAAACGGAGTTACGAGTTGCAAGATCCAAGAAAATCTGATTAAAAAGTGTCGTACTGCGAGGGAACGAATTTCAAATCAATCTAAAGAGAATGGAGAGAAAGGAGAGTGCTGTGAATTTTATACAAAGTTTTCAAATACAAATTCTCAAGCGTAATTTCTCGATTAATTTTGCAATTTCACGGCACGAAATTCTTTAAGATTCTATTAAAAGGTGTTTCTCTTCAAAATAAATTACTACGTAGCTGGAAAATTTCATCCCTCTTGAAAAGTATTGCCAATTACGATATACGCGGTGCTCTATAATGTAGAACAAATTTGCAAACTTGAAATCAACAACGTCGGCCATTCTGACGGGAATAACGAACGACGTCGTTAAGGAGCAACGTTCCCACTGAAGTAGAATCTTTCGCGATCTACAGGCGAAATATAATAAGCGACGAAAAGTCAAATAAAGGGGATCGTCGACCGACAGAAACGTAGTCGGCTCTCTTTAAAAGTCGTTCAATGATCATTCTAATATACATCGTTCTTTTCCAACAAAAATTTTAACTACCATTTTAAATATCGAAGATGATCTTGAAATTCCAAGAAATACGAGTGCCGGGAGAAAATCAAATAATATATTATACGTAGTAAAAAATTTGCAATCATATAATATTCATCTGAATCATCAATTTTCATTAAAATTACTATTTATGCAGTTGGAAAATTAATTCCAGTTGCACTTTTACCTTGCATATCGCATAATCTTCAATAATATCGTGCACAATATATGGCATTGATCGTGATTTTCAAAATTGGGTATTTTTTTGTTCAAATCAAATATACCAACAACAAATTCAAAATCACTGCAATTCAATTCAATATCGAATCTTCTACCATTTTCAGTATCGATTCAAAATCAGCGTTATGGACAGCAACAGCAACTTTCTTCGCTTCGACAGACCATCGACGAAAGAATTTCTTAATGCAACACAGAATTTCGAGTTGAACTTTTTAAAGTTCACTGAATCTTACGGAACGCAAAGCGGTGTCGAATATAAAGGCAGTAAAGGTATCTGATTTAAGCGAAGAAACTCCTGTTTGGAAATTACCATACGCTCGATCCCATGGAACAGAAACAAATATTTTTATACGATACATCAACTCTTTATTTTACAAACTCTTTCGTTCGGTAATTTCGATATGAATATTCCAGTGCGTGACCAAGTAGAATTCCAATATCGATAAGGGGAACATGAAACGTCCATGGAAAATCGACGTGATGCACACGGCCGGTGACTTTACGTGCTCGAAATACATATTTTATACATTTTTCCCTCGATGCAGCTTCATTTCACATTATTTTTGTGGTAACGCGTGTCTCGTAAAATATTTGATTCCCGTGGCGTGTAAACCTTGTCTTTTTCTATGGTTTGGTAATAACGTTAACCGTGCTACTTGGCTTTTGATATTTAATCGGTGCTGGAAATTGAATTCATTAAAAAGATGGCACTGGTTCAAGCTTGAATCTGGACTGACGTAAGGAATTTCGTGCTAGTTTCGGCTAAAGTGTTTCTACTTCAGCGAATTGTTATTGGATCGTTAAGGAAGTCGAAAGCGGGAAAGAGGTGCAGTTACATTAAGAAAGAGATGTGGCAGTAGCAGGTTGGTAAGCAGACGCTACTAGCAAGGAAGTGGTAGAGAAATAATTATCTTCTATCCATGTGTCCAGCCGAAAAGTTCGAGGATATCGAGGAAATCGTGCAACGTTTCTAGAAAATTCACCAAAAAGCTCGACCCGCTGTATCGTAATATTCGCCATAATAGGACAAATGATTAAGAACAGTAATTTCAAACGGGATAATAAAAGTGCTAAAATGAATTTCGGAAACTAAGTTACACCGAAGAGTCTGATTTAGAAGAATCGAGCGAGGTATTGCACATCGACAAATGCAAATGTAAATTTGATATAAGTTCTAGTATTTAAGATGATTCGAAGGATTAGACTTTGAAAAATCACGACCGATAATGATCATAGTTTCGGAAAAGTTAATTATTCATTTAGAAGACAACTAGTTTCTTTGTATCTCGCGAACTTTCCGATTGAATAATTGATCAATCGAAAAATTGAAAGAGACATAACGAACTCGAGCTTTATGTGATCTTGTACATTTAAGGGATTATGAATCCATTCATACATCTCGATATGGATAAACCAGACTACGAGGGTTGTGGTTGACACGTTCCCATAAACTAACCGAAATCACGAGGTCGTATGATTTTACGAGGCTACCTTTTCGGGATCTTGATGGGAGCGTACACGCGCGACCGAAAATGCTTCGAGGAATAGTTATCCGGAACCTGCGCCGATCGAATTTACGACCGTCGATTCAATCGTCGGACATGTTCCTGGTTACTAGTTGGACGGGTGATATTTTTCCGCTTCGTTTTCCGCAAAACGAGAATTTCGAGAAGACGATCGCGATGGAAGAGTTCGATTCACGATGAGAATTCGATAAGAAAAACCGATAAGAATCGTAATAATAAGACAGGCGATCGCGAAACCTGTTGAGAATCTAATCGGAATAAAAGGAGAATTCGATGAGAGCACAAGGAAGCTCGATAAAAAGTGAAACTTTCTTGGAAATTTTTGTTAAAATCCGCTCAAAACGCTGTGACAGTTTTAACAGAAGTCTAAATGTATTCTACGGAAATTCTGTACAAAAACTCGATAGAAATTCTGAGAGAGTTTTAGAAGAATCGACGAAACTCTACTAGAACTTGGTGAAAATTCTACAGAAAATCTACACACATTTCAGAAGAATTCTATTAAATATTCTTTAGATGAACGCTACGTTAATTCTGTAAGAATTCCGCGAAGATTTGATGGAAGATCTACGAGAGCTTTAAAAGAGCATTACTAAAGAGCGGAAGCTTCTAAAAAGTCTCTACTAAAATCTAATAGCTTATAGTTATAAGAACTTTGTAAGAACGCGGTAGGAATTGTAAGGGAACTTTACATGAATTATCTAAGAACTCTATTCAAATTTGTTGGGGTTACCTTCTAAAGGAACGCATGGATGAATGTGTAATAGAAATATATTGAAATAAGTATAGGTACAGGTATAAGTGTAGTGTATGCCGATCCAGATCCTCACTCTAACAGTGTTACATTACAATTGAAGGAGATAGGGAGCATGTTGATACATTTATAGTAAAGGACGTTACCAAAGAAATTAACCTTGGTGTGTAGCTCTAGCTGAAAGTTACAAGAGACAGTCAACAAAAATCTACTTATAGCTGTTTGTTTCTAGACTTTGTAATCCAAACAACATTCATATTCGAGGGCACAATAATACGGACCTCTCCTTTTTTTATATTTTTTTTTTTTTACTTCGCGAAATTCTAATATAGCGGCGGTGTCCAGGTAACAAAAGAAAAATGTAGAGTTTTTCTAGAAGTAGTTGCTTCAACGAAATTTGATGTATATGAAAATTCAAAAGGAATTCTCTCGGCAAACTTACTGGCTACTTTGCGGGAACATTGCACGAAGTTCGCAAGAAATCTATAAGAATAAATATTCTACAGAAAAATTCGATGAAATATTACGGAAGATCGCATGTGAATTGAATGACAACAACTATTACGGTAACTCGATAAAGAATCGACAGCAACTCGATTCTGTGAAAACGCGATACTCTCGCATAGATACGATTTCACGCCAGAGAAATACATTCTTCCGCAAATTTAAACTCTCACGTTTCCGATATAAATGACAGAGGACAAAATGGCCCATTCCTTCCGCGTGATATTTCGTTCAATGCATTCGACATTCAAAAATACGTACATCCGGTGAGAAGGAATAGCACGAAGGACGATTTTCGTGGAAAAGAAATAAAATCAATGACAAATGAATATCCCCGTTAAAAGAAGGCGTTCCTCTTGAAATAGCGCTTCCTAGTCTATTCTCATCGATACGTTTCGCGTATTACCCTCACGAAAGTTCGACTACGTAGAAAATCGTGCCATGAAACTACGCTACGCGTACGATTGTACGGTGTACATTCTTTTTCATAAATAGTAGAATATCTGCTGGTTTTATGTAAAACGCGATAATTCAAATAATGAGGGAACGACTGATCAAACGTGATTTTATCTAGATGCGACATATACAAAAATTTGTGCAGCTATGTACAAGAATCACGAACGAGAAACACGACGAACTAAGAATCATACGCGTTTAGTCTTTACTGTTCCATAATCTAAGTTTCATCGGACAAATTTTATGCGAATTACGCGGGATAAATCTGAATCGAAATTTTGATGTAGGTAAGAAGAAATACGATAGAGAAATTAATCTGTCTTGCGGAGTTAGTTGAAGCAATGATTATCGCTGTTATCACGCTATGTATAAAAAGAATATTTTTATTGCAACACCGAATATATATACCAGAATTCTGTATTTGTCTCAAGATCCTATAATTTCTACCGATCCTGTCTATCTTTAAAAGTTGCAGATCAGACAACAAGTTTCTGCAAAGTTTCAAGAATTTCCAAATCATTTCTCAGATTGACCCTCGGTGAGTGACTTTAATATTCACGACCCTGAATATTTACAGGAGAGGATACAGCTCTAAATAAACCCACGTTGAATCTGTTTACTCCGTTTAAAAAAAGAACTCCACTTTGTCTGTTTCTTTATTTTTCTTGAATTTCTGATTGAACAGCGATAATCGTGACATCGACTCGAGATACAGTAAGTGCATCCCGGCGCGATAAATTTTTCGCGTCGAAAGAAACCGCCTCGACGCTCGTAAAAGAATTTATCACCGTAGAAACTATTTTTATGGGACCGTAAACCTACGAATCTGCTCGGCATCGAACGGATTATGCTTTTCCACTCTCCTGGTGATCTCAGTTCGACGAACAATAAGTCGAACAACCACTTCGAAACTATCCAGGAGAATCTCGGCTATGTCTGTTTCTTTCTTTTCTTCGTTAATTTAGCAACTGCTGAAACTTACGCCATTTTTCAAACCGGTTTCAAGTCTGCGTGTAACGATTAACGAGATAGATTTCGATGTTTACTATTGCACATCGTTAATAAAATTGCAAATGGAATCCTTGATCGATGCAGAAGACATTTCTTTGGGGAATTTTGTATTTAATATACGGTTCGTATAACCGGTTCTTGGCTTTGATATATCTATATAGCTTTAACTTTGAATTTGGAAATTTTTGAATGCAACACAGACCACTGTAATACGTATTAAATATAAGTACAAAATCTATATCAAGTTTAGAAGGAAAATACGATTACAGCTATCGTACCTCGTGCACAAAATTTCCATGCAAATCTGCAATATTTTTCATAGGAAACTTTCACGAGTAAAACTTCTAAAATTCCTAAACATTCCAAACAAAATACCCTCATTTCTCCTTGAAAATTTCAACAGACCCTCATCCCTATTGCATTAAATCTCAAATAAATAATATTGTGCTACTGACGACTATATCGATTTATATTCCATTACTAACATTTATTCCATTCTACTTCGTATTTTACATTCTCCGCGATAGAGATCAATGAACAAAGAAAAAAGCAAAAAAATAATCAATCACAAGCTAAAAAATTCCAAAATTGCGTAATTGAACCCAAATCGTTCCCAATGGCCCGACGCTATCAGTTGACAGTTGACTCTCAAAGCATTACAAACCTGTTGGTCACTTCGACTGCCCTGTCACGTTTCACAAAAAAAAAAAAACAAAAACAAAAAAGAATATCAAATTAAGCAAACGTTCCACTCACCCAGCATTCGAATAACGTTTCTCTGCGCGGCGCTTTTCCCTCTTCCGCTATCGCCGTGAATGGATCCAGCTGACAGATGGTTCCTCTTCGCAGTAGCTGACAACAGTCTGGATCGTCTTAACTTGATCGCGATCAGTATGTAGAGAACGGTGATGATGGTCATCGGCAGGACGAAGAACAACATGGTGGATATCTCGAAGGCGTGCTTCATCAGATACCACTTGATCGAGCATTGAGCCGAGTCCAGGACCGCCGAGCCGTTGTGATAATCGTAAACGATGCCAAATTGAACCGCCTGTGGTACGGCCAAGCATAGCGCCAGAAACCAGATTAGTATGACGAACTTCACCGCCCGGGACAGCTTGGACATCGTGTGCGAGATAAAAGGATGACAGATCGCGACGTACCTGAAAGTAGAACACGCGTTGTTCACCAATTTTCCATCGAGTTTCAAAAAAAAAAAAAAAAAAAAAAAAAGAGGTTGTCGCCTGTTAGCAGGGACTCTAACGAAGCCGACGTTGCGGAAACACGTTAGCGAGCCGGAAAATGGAGATAAATGTGCGATAACGTATGACGTGCTGTGTATTCACTGCGGAATACCGGATGTAAATACCGTAGTTATTCTCAAATTTATCGTTGCACCCATTATTGTACTGCGTTGGTCCTGAAACATTTATTGTGTAATAAAGTGACTACACAAAGTGTAGTCTTCGCGTATCCTTATTTTGCAATGAATCTTGGGCTCTATATTTCATTTTCACGGTGCCAACTTCTCGTAGATAGTACGAAATTTCAGTTACTCGCGGGCTTAACCAATACGAATTCGTCACGACTGCCTCGAGTTCTCACTATTTCTACCTCTGCTTCCCTGCTTCCGTCTTGTTCGTTTAAGCAAACGCAATCGTACATTTCGAATGCACGAATGACACATAAAAATGCACAAAGTTAATTCCAAGATACGCTTACTTCTATACTCGTTCGTTCCAGCCTACGACATTTCTGCAATTTACAATCGTTTTAAGTAACGTATCGAATTTGTGCAATTGCGCGGAATAGGCGGCGTATTGTGGTTCTTTTTTAAAGGAAACGAAAGGAAGGTAGCAAACGAAAGAGCAAAATTCCCTTTGTACAATGAAAAGGTTTATGCAGAATCTATAACATTACAAGAAATAATTAACCGGGGCGATAGAAGTTGTTATTTTAAGCTTCAAGTTTACTAAGAATTTTCCAATTCCAATATCAGCAGAAGGAAAGTCGTCTTGCAGTAAAACATGTGATACGTATTCAAGGTAAATATTCTGATTGCTAGAAGAAACAGTGCCATCTTCGTAGACAAGCGACTGCTACTTGCGTTTCCAAGAAAATTCCCTCTTCCAAGGGAAGAAGCTTTTCTGTATCCAGAAAGAGGTTCTGTCAACTTGTCACGATAGAAATTATTAACGAAGATAAAACGTTTTATATAAGTAAAGCTGAAGCAAACAGGAAAAAAGGGGGAAAAGTGTTTTAACCCTCTGGAGTATCACTTTTCCTTAAAAAAAAGAAAAGAAAAGAAAAGAAAAAGGAAAGAAACACAAAACATCACCGAGAATAGTAAAACATTTCAAAGTAAAAAAAAAAAAAACGATTCTAGTTGCGTTTAACGAGAATATTAATCATAATTTGAGAAAGGTATCGATCCGTCTCTTAACGAGCAGCGTTCCAATGTATCTATCATCCATTTTATCACGATTTCCGCAATCATTCGTCGCAGAATAGGGTTACAAGATCGAGAAAGCAAAGATCGTAGGGGTTTGTTTAGGCAGTAATAAGAGATAAGAAAAAGAAGGTCCCAGAGAATTGGACACGCTTTATTTGCGTCAACCAGCAAGGGTTGCTTCCGACGGGTCCGGGAATTTTCGCGTGACAAGGGGATGACATGTAACTATACACCCTGAAAGCTTGACGCTTTCAGGCGAGAACGTTGAAAAGGTCGAGAGCGATTTAATTTACGGTGATATTTATTGAGAAGCTCGTAGAAAATTATTGCGTATCTGCGATTTTATAAACCCGTGATTTATTAGAAAGAAGAGCAAAAATTTTCTGTGGGTGATACGAAAAACAGAAAAAAGAAAAACAGAAGTACATGCAAGACTGGAGGATTAAAATTAAGTGCTGCGAAAATTGAAGATAAAGTATTCTTTTAATCCGTTTCTATCTTCCTTTTATCGTAAAAATGATATCAAAGGGAAAAAGATTAACAAGTTCATGCAAATTTGAGATCGAAGATTCTTTCCATTTTTTATTATGTTAACCTCTTTAATTAAAAATTAATTATCGAGCTCGGAGGAAAATTTTATATGCTACGTGGACAAAGCAACGGAAGCCACGTAAAATAGAGCTAAAATCAGACGTTTTAACGTTTTCTTCGTTAACGACGTTTTCGTTAACGATGTTAGTTACATAAACTGAACTACAAGAACCTACCATTTACTGAACTAAACAGATGGCAACATAAATTGACGTTTCGAGGCGAACAGATCCTTAAACGCAATTGGTTCGATCGATCGCGTATTTGGGAGCAATGGTAAACGGTAAAAGAAGACTATAACCGTTTCACGTGGCTCTTTAACCCTTTCAACCCTCTTAATGTCTTCGAGAACCATCATTCTATGTCAATAATTTCGACAGGTCTAACACACAGGCCGCAAAAAATCTTACGTATCTTTGGAAACTTCAATTACGTTACTCGATCGTATGTTTCTACGT
This sequence comes from Bombus confusus, assembly GCA_014737475.1. NCBI lineage: Eukaryota > Metazoa > Arthropoda > Insecta > Hymenoptera > Apidae > Bombus > Bombus confusus. The sequence continues at coordinate 4,015,597 of JACXIV010000015.1, forward strand.
AATAACGAACGAATGTTATTTAATTATGTTGTTTCTTTCTGTTATACGTACGTTATATCGAGTACTTAAAAAGATATTGTTCCTCGAGTGCAAAGGAAAATCCAAAATGACGATAAATAATAAGGATAAAGACATGCATTTGCATAAACATTGGCAATCTTAGGTGTAATTTTTAGTAGGTGGACAGACGTTTCTTTAGATTCTACTTTTTAGTCGCCTCAATAGCAAATACCCGAACGTTGATAAATTTAAATGTGTAAATAACAATGAATGGCGTAACAATAAAAGCGTGAATTCGCACAAACATCCACGGCCAAGAATAATAAACAGGAAAGAGCGAAATACTAAATTTAAGAAAAATCTACGAGTTCGTCGGTCTGTATTCTCAAGTCGATGATTCAATTGAAATTTGTTACAAACCTTTCAACGGTGAAGGCGGTGATGGTCAGAACGGTGGCGTTTGCGGACGTCTCCGCGGCGAAGCTTTGAATAATGCAGAACGCCTCGCCAAACACGTACGGGAAATGCGACCAGATGTAGTACATCTCTGGAGGCAGGCCGGATATCAGCAGCAGTAAATCAGAAACGGCCAAGCTGAACAGATAGTAGTTGGTGGCCGTGTGCATCGACTTGTTACGCGCGATCACAACACAAGTGGACACGTTCCCGATTAATCCGGTGAGAAAGATCACCGCATAGATCACCGTGATCGGCAAAACGATGTACAACGGATCCCGTCTGGCCGTCGAATAATTTTCTTGCTGCAAATATTCGGCGATTGGTCCCGTGTAATTCTCCCATCTAGCTTCAGAGGCCAGCGAATCGTCGCGACTTCCGGCCAACCGCATGCTATCTCCGACTATTATCGATCCTTGCGAACCGATCGACTTGTTCGAGGAAATCATTCTTCTCGACGAGATTCCGAGTGTGATTCTGAGAGATTCTGCGCAATCGGATAACGTTGACTAGCTTTCTGGACGATTGACTAGTACAGAATTAACTTGCACGTTAATTACGTTGCGTTAATTTACGCGCTGCGTGCACATTTTGGCCAGCGAAAGTTTCTGTAAATGTTTTATTCGGTTGCTTTAATATTTACACCGCGTGCACATTTTGCCAAAGAAAGTTTCTGCCAATTTGTTATTCCATCGCTTCCATCGAATTCCAATCGCCTTCGTCCCTTTCGTTTAATCGCAGTCGTTGTGGTAGTCGATCGAAAGGATAAATCACCGGGTGTTCTCTTTGTACGTTGAAGTCTCACAAGCTTCGCTGTATCATAGAGGTCCGTTTTGATGGTCTGTTGACGACGGTGCGAACGATACAACGAGAGATAGGTTCGATCGCGACTTTCTTCGACATTTTCGGCTGCTTCCAAGGACAGACACGAACCCTTGGTATCCCTCGAGGACGATTAAGTCAATTCCAATCAATTTACCGAGGTCGACGCGAATAGATGGTTCGATCAGGCTCGTCGTGGTGTCTTTATTATCAATCCACGTGTCAAGTGGTCTGCGAAGAGCGCTTCTTCTCTCTTGGTCTTCATTTAAACTCGATAAGTTAGCCTCGAAATTTTTATGAAGTCGAAGAATATTGGAAGATAAGTTGTTGAGTGTTATTGGTCGATTTCTGTGCTTGAAAGCGTTGGAATCAATTTGCGGCTTTAAAAATAGGTCGGTCGTTCGATCGAAACATGGCTGACCACTGTATCTTCAGGGACGAATAGAATATGTCGTTGGTCTTAGCTGAGACATATTAATAGAAAATCGTCAACGAGGCAGGATGGGTTTATTATGGTTGCTCTGGTCTGCTAAGCGTTCGATCCACGTGTCGTCACTCGGAGATTGTCTTTCCACGATACTTCCGGTCTAACGTGTCCGCCGCCTCGTTCTTTTTGCAGTAGCTCTCAGGAATTGGATCGTTGGTTTGACGCTATTGTTCCGTAAGATGGATCTTATTAGAAAAAGTGTCTATTTTCTTTTAACTTTTTTAACTTATGAGAATGTTCTTTCAATTTTCGCTATAAAAGTTTAACATTTTTTCGATGAACTTTATTTCGATTCCTCTTACGAGATTTTAAATTTTCACCGCACCTTTTTCGATTTTTATCAGGAACTTTTAATTTTCAACGTAATTTCTTTCGGCTTCTGGTATAAATTTGTAAATTTTAATAAAAACAAGTGCCTTCGATCTCACTATTTCTAGATTTCGTTATCAATTCCCTTTTTATCGCGCAATGATAGATTTGAATGAGAATTTTCATACACGTAAGCCTGAAATTTTCCTACATTTAAGCCTGGAATATTTCAATCACACAGGCTTTGCTTCTTCATTTTCTCCTTCGTTCAGACGGAAATGTTTGACGATTTCAATTTTACTTACCGTATCGTAATAGCAGGTGATTTGATTAATTACGTATTCCAATTTAAGCATCTAGTCGTCGATTATGTCATTCATCGATCAAATCAAATCTGAATCGCGTCGCTGTAATCAAGTTCGAATCAGATCTAATTGTACACTGATCGTTCGTCTAATCGTAGCCTCGGATATACCTCGGAATAGTTTCGACTACTGTTCTGTGTAATAGCAATTCGATTCTTAATTGTGTATCATTAGTATCTTTGATGCGATTAACACGCGACGCCGTACAAACGACTCGAACGTCGTTTGATTATCCAACCAACTGTAAACATGGCTGAAAATATTTGCACGTGCGAACAGTTTCGGTCTTTTCTTATTTTTCCTTCTTTGTTTATCAGAGGAATCAATCCAACGTTATTAACGTAACTAACACCAATTAGTCGATCATTCCGTTAAATTTGTCCAGCTATCTTTTTTACGATGCGAACCGATTATTTCTGATCTCATTTCTCACGATTTCCATTCAAATCATTTTTCTATCGCTTTGTTCGATTGAAAAATCTTACGGAAAATAATTGAAATTGTGAAAAATACGAAATGTTAAAGTAAAAGTAAAACTTACATTTCTACAATTCCTTTCCCACGATTCTAATGATACTTCGCCGATAAATTAATATTAAAATGCTTTTAACCGATGTCCGTACAATTTTATGACAGAGGATAATTTATAACTGTTATGGCTGGGTCCCATGCGATTTTCGTATCAATTTGTTCCGTACTACGCGACGGTAAATTATTTGATTTATCGTAACGATACGGTTCTAGTTTAAATTTCATGATGCTTCGTCTAGACTAACACGCACACGTTCATGCTCACAGGTCACGATAATCTTTTATTACGCTTTCAATGTGCTTAAAAATAAATTTTATACGCTATTTAACTCATCTTTATGTCTTTTGCTATAGAACAATAAATTTAATACTTTCTCCGCTGTTGTTCGTTCTTCGATCGATTTCCAATCGAATGCTCAGTGAAATAATTTCGTCAACCAAAGTATTGGCGATTATTTTCGCTGGAATTCCCTTTTGATTAACTTCTTCAACGGTAAATTAGTTCCAATTAGCTTCTATGTGCTCAGCTCAATTAACTTCAAACATTCTTAAAACCGAATCATTTTCGATCGTTCGTCAAAGTCAATCACCGTAAGACACTTCGCATTCACTTTTCAACGGTTCCTTCTTACAAGTTGATTAATTGATCTTTTCGTTTCGTTCGTCGCACTTTTGTGTCGTTTCTTGCCTGCGAATTAGGCAAGTTCACTCGTAAAATGAACGGTTCTCAATCATTGAAAAATAATGACGAGTTGTAAGTTGCTTTGGAACTCGTGTTTCAAACAATTTCCTCGTCCAAGTAATTAGTCAGTTGCTTTAATGAGCTTTTTCTTTTTATCGAAATTTGAAGATTTACTTATAAAGTACGGGACATCTTTTGCAATCTTTTATAATATTTTTTTATCCTTTCTATGAGTTATTTCTCTTACCTGAAACTTACTTCTGCGAGATCGTTGAAAATTGTTTCTCCTCTTCCAAGTCTATCCATCAATTCTTTCTCTTCTTACTTCCTCTTTCAACTCCACTAATCTGTCAAACGCTGTATAACGTTCGTTTAGGATTTTCTTCCTCTTTGTGATAATTATATGGTATACAATTATCGATTTTTGCACTTCAAATTTATGTTTCCTTATTAAATTCTGCACTTAGTTCCTCGTAACACAGTTCAGATAGAATTTTAAGAATGATCGTTCACATTATTCCCAAGTATGATTAAACTGTTCGCCTCGCCCTTTACAATTTTTCATTTCTTTCTCCCTTTGAAAACTTCTTTCGAAGTTCACTGTTCGGATAGGATTTTAGCAATTTTTAAGTAAACCGCCCACAATCATCGTTGAACTGTTCGTTTCGTCTTCAGAATTAGTTATGTCTTCTTTCCTTTGAAAACCTACTTGAAATTTAATATTTTGCTATCGAACTTAATATTGTAATATTAAATTTAGCAATTTTTAATTAAATTATTCACGATCATCCTCGAACTTTTCGTGTTTCTTTCTCAAAATGATTTATTTCTTCCGTCCACGGATAGATACAGAACATCTCTTCAAATTTTCCATTGTTTCCATCATAAAACCAATGAAATTTTCTTCAAAGTTACACTTTCCCTGGGAAACCTGTTTAAGATTCTCTTTTGTTTCTCGCCAAGCTTCACCGACAGAAACAAATTTTTCTCGTCATCAAATTATTCACCGCATTAAACATCCTTCGGATTCGCACCTCAATTCCAACGATCAAGCTTCTTCCAACCACAACAATCCATTCACTACCTTATCTCGTTGATCTAAAAAAAAAAAATTCTTTTCACGAAATGCCTTGCAAGAAAATGCTTTTCACAATTGTTGTAATATTTCCTCGCTTTCGAAAAGAAATTTCATTCGCTTCTTTCTCTTCCCTCTGACTTGGATATTCTTTCGTGTGAAAAAATCAAGTCGCCGATTATTAAACAATTTCTTCGAACGATCTCAAAGGTATCATTCAAGTCAGCCTCGCGATAATTCCTCGTCTCATCAACCGGTTGGCTCTAACGAAAAGAATTACTCCGCCAGTTTCTATGTTTGTTCGCATGGCTCGCATGGCTCGCTTTCGCGACACGAACACGATTAGAGCGCGGTTTGCTCGCGACTGAACATCCTTCGAGTCAACAACGTTCGAATCGTCCACGCTTCTTCTGACCGTCGCTGAAATGGCGAACTGATTCTCCCATCTAACAGATTATTTCGAACGCGAAATCAGTCTAGCACGAGGTATATTATACGATCCACGACGTCTCGTCTTCGATCGTCTCGTAAATGGTGTTGTCTCAATGGTGTCAAGAGAAACGCTACGTGACAATATTGTCGCTATAGGAAATAGAGCAATCGCGTCTATTTTATCGGTCTGTCTGTGATAATTGTTGTGTCAGTCTTTAATCGTGTGTCACTTATCGTTAATGGAATACGAGCCTCTTCTGTTAATTATCGATGTTAGGTTCGTTTGAAACGAAATTGCTTCAAGTCTCGATTCGATGGAAGTTTGAGTTTCTTGATGTCTCTTTGGATTTTCTTTTCTGTTCGAATCGACGAGCGAAACTAACGAAAACTTCTCCTCTTTTTAGGAAAAAGTATTGATTCGTTCTGTGCGTTTAAAATTAATAATAATTAATAATGATTATTACGTATAAATTTACTGCAGAGGAATACAATTAATTTATTACCAGAATTCTGAATAAAGTGGAAATTAAGTGTTCAGAAAATAAATTGGCTGATAATCGAATTGTTAAAGTTGCAAAACGAATTCATATTCTAATTGATTCAATAATTACCATAAGTTGCATGAAGAAAAAAAAAGAAGACTGACGAATTCAATGGAAGAAAATAAGCAGACGGTATAATAAAAATGATAGATGATGTCATTAAATTAAGCGAATAAATTCTTTTCATTCTTCCCTTATACTTTTGAAACGTTGCTGATGAGCACAAAAAATTATAGAATAATATGCTCGATGCTAATTAGTCTCTTTCGATATTCGCTACAAAAATCCTTTTCCTTTCTCAGCCGAAGTAACTTAACGTGATTAAAATTGAAGAAAAATTAATATCATTGGTATTCACGACGTTCACGATACACGACAGAAGCTATATGTATACCGGCTCGAACTTTTACAGAGAAGCGATATTTATATAAAATTTCAATATCTCGTGTCACGCGTATCGTTGAATCGTACATAGTACAGTTTCAGAGTTATAAAATTCTGCATCGTTGAACGATTTCTATTCACTTGTTCAGCAGCATCAGTATCAAATATATCGTTATCTTTTTTTTCTTTTTTTTTTAACGTTTCTACACCTCCCACGGTTTCTTTCTCTCGCGACTCTTTTATTCTTGCAAAGAATCGAAAAAACAAAAACTATCGGTATTTCACACTTTTCACCATGTATTTTCCCTTCGTTCTTTTTTGCGTTTCTTCGAAGCACAGAAAATATTCGCTCGATACGACTGCACAGAAAGAAGTTTTTTATCCGGTGATTGTTACAGAATTGTACAAAATGGCTCCAATGCTACAGAGCTATTTGTAACTTACAAAGAACGCTGTCATGAACTTTTTTTAGATATTTGTCGACCACTACAGGGGGACAGAGAAAAAATAGAATTCATTCATCGGTGTAATGTACGAAATTAGAAGAGCTATATAAAAAGATACCAAAATCCTCGATTCATGTGCGTAATTTGTTTACGACGATTTGAAAAGAATATTCCCCGTGAATTTCTTTACAAATTGGGCTCTTATCCAATTTCCGTATTTTTCTCTCATGATTCTCGCTTGCTTCGTATCAACCATACAATCGCAGTGTCCAAAACAACAATTTAGCTTTCAGCAAATTATCTTTCGCGTATTATTTTCCGTATAGATTCACAAACATTCTACTAGGAAAAATAATTCCTTTGTTGAAAATATCAGATATACTATATCAATACAAAACTCACAAAAAATAAAACTTGAAATTAAAATCAACAATAAAAATTAAGCTTTTCGTGTTTGTTAAAAATCGAAGGAAATATCCTCAACACGTAACTTCAACACTTTTGTACTCTATCAACCGATAAATACTCTATGTAAGACAAATCTTAGTTTCTAACAATTATCGACACAAAGCACACAAACGCACAAAGAATAAAACTTGAAATTAAAATCAACAATGAAAATTAAGCTTTTCGTGTATGTTAAAAATCGAAGGAAATATCCTCAACACGTAACTTCAACACTTTCGTACTCTATCAACCGATAAATATTCTATGTAAGACAACTCTTAGTTTCTAACAATTAGAAGTAACAGTGTAGATAAGGAAGACAAAAGAGACTCGCATTTAAAGGGAACTAAGAAGAAAGTTACATCAATAGAAATAATACTGAATTATCACGAATTACTTTTTTTCTTACTTGCTAACGAGGAATATTGTTCTACCTGAAGGAACTCCTTCTCGTTGAAACAGTCCCTAGTAATGACAGTATGATGGCTACTTGGGTGGTTTTACGAGAACTCCGCTTTTTACGACCCTTCCTTTGCACAGTTTTCGGAAGGAAGTAAAGGAAGAAGACAATAGTCGTTGACGAGCTACTCTATCGCTCATTCATGAAACACCCTTAAATTACCCAACTGTCTTTCTTGAACCGTTGACAACGAACATAATCGCACCGTATTAGAACAACACTGTTCACGACACTTCTGTCCATTGAGTGTGTATTTGATGTTCCACTTGAGAACTTGTGTGTACTGTCACGGAAATGACACGTGTGGTTTATGTTAACCAAAGAATTCTTCGTACGAAGCGTTCCGTGTTCTATTTTACAAGGTAAATAGAAAATTATGTTCCATTCGTGACACGAAGAAGTCGCAAACGGAGAATTTCAAGAATTAAGAGTCCTCAACTTCCGATGAATCGTCGAATTCTATGAAGAGTTTCGAAGATAGAAAAAATCGCCGAAATCTCGAATCTGGATAAAAAATTCAGAAAGTTGCAAAATAGGACGAGAAACGAGTGAAATATTTATTTCGTGTCTGCTATTTCTCGCAGCTTCCACGGAGAACCCTTAGAGCACTGAAACGATTTGTTACGTGTCTTATATGTTCAGTAAGAAATTTCCCATACATAGTGCCAAGTGCACGTTATATTTTACGAGTTAATCTCGTAACAGTTTTCCAGCTGTGATCAAATTTTCAAAGAGGAGGAAAGAAAATCAACAAACTCTCTTATTAAATAGCAACTATTTTAAACAACGGTTGCATTCACGGAAAACACAGAAATCCTACAGTGCTCTGAAACGGTTCGTTACATGCGAACTTATAAATTATTGCACGCAGCGTACTCCTCGCTGCCATTTTCCAAACTTGAAAACTTCCATCTACGAAACAATTCTCAAGGATTGCAGAGAAATAAGAAAACCCTTGCGCAACGCTCACAGAAATCTTAGAAAGTATCAAAATAATTGTTTCTAAATAAAAGCTCCCGGTATATACTCCGTAAGTAGTAGTAGAGTACTCTGATTTTGTTCCACGTACAACTTAAGTATAAAATAAACTTCTATTCGCGAAGGAATCGCAGAAGGAAGAAAAATTGACCAGCCCCTGTACGACATTTACATACGTTCAGCAACAGTTGCGATCATAGAAGACACGGAAATTTTGAAGAGCGCGAAAACAATTTGTCACGAGTGTTGTAACTTTATCAAAGAGCTGTATGTTCTACCTTGCGACGTATCGTCTTCGTCTTCGCAAGGAAATTTCAAAAGAAAGTGAAACTAAGAGAAATCGACAGAAGCTCTCGCGTAACATTAGTATTTAACATTTTCAATAGCGTTCAATTCAATAATGAAAACGGTATAAGAGTTTGATAGAAACGTTGATACTTGGACATTTGAATAACATTTAATAACGAATAAATAGTTTAATATTAATACTTAATATTTACGATTTTTCACAACACTCACAGGAAGCACAGAAATCTGAAAAGACACCGAAACGATTCGTCACACGCGTAGCTCACTAAAAGTACCCTTCGCGAGACGATTTCCGCGACTCGTCAATGAACTTGAATGTCTTTCCAAACATTGCTGTTGTTCGTCTGGAATCGACAAAGAAGAATGTGGTGGAATATTTGGAAAGATAAGAGGCAGGTTGGCGAGTGATTTTCATGGATGTTGGTGCAGGCAGCGTGTTTTGGAATCGACCGATGCCCACGAGAACCGAACGCGTTGTGAGCGTGCGGCAGCGGTGCTGAGAATTTGAAAGAAGCGTCGTTAGGCGGTCCTCACAACAAAACGCGCCGCCTTCGCACCTGCGTCTTCCGCCCTCGGCTGGCTCGATACGTCGCCACAGGGTTCAGTAAATTGTATTTCAACTAAAGCAACGAAATAACAAGCAACGAAATAATGAATCGTTTCCTTATTGTTTCATTATTTTGTTATTTTTGGTTTAGAAATGATATACAGACGAAGCAGATTTGTTTTGTCCTACGATCAAATAATTTTCTATTTCGGCTGACTCTCGCAAATGAATTTCAAATTAAAATTAATTACATTCGCAGAAATAGAATAATTTGGATTTTAACGTTAACTGGAGCTTCGATTAATTGTACTTTGCGAATATTCCACTTACAAACAGTTTAGTCGAATCATTTTACAACGTAACATGCATATTGCATGCCCTCAGAATTTTTGTAATTTTAATTCCAATTTACGTCTGAATTTGTGTACGCGAGATAATAGCATCGGTGTTTCTTCAGTTGATAATATTAATAGAAATTAATCCAAAAAACATTTATATAGAAAATATAGAAAATACCAATTAAAATGGATAATTATTTCATTTGGTAGGTAAATAATAAAACAATTCGAAGAGAAACCACTTTGCTTGTAACGCAATTCGTCGAATTATTCGCTAATTAATGTATAATTATTTCGAAACAATACCTGGCCAAAGAACTGGATTACGTATCATTTTAATAATCATTTTTCCAATATTTTACGTAAATAAAACCGAAGCCTATCCCGTGACAGTATTGAAACGCAATCGTTTACTATGAGACTGCAATATCGAAATGGAGATCGATCGAAGGTGTAAGTATTTATTTAATTAATGGAACGACGGATTAACCGGGAAATTGAATTTGGATGATTCAACAACGGAGAAGGTAGGAGGAACGTTTGGATGCACGACATTCACGAATGCGTATGTGAACTTTTTGCGAAGTAAATAGTTGTTCAGGAACTCGCTTCCAGAGGATTATTAATCGTTTTATTTGTTGAGAAAACTGGAATCCCTGATTATGGTTATGCAGTCATTGGGAATTCTACTTTATATTTAAATCGATCGGATGCCGAAATTAAAATATTTGCAAATATGAAAATATCGATGTGAAATAATCGATGTAAAATGATACGAAATAATTAATGAAACATATTTGCAATAAAATGTTTCTGCTGGTATCGTTACCTTGAAATTATCTTCGATTTTCGAAACGCAGCAATCAAGTTTCAAATTCCAATTGGTAACAAATTTAGAAGAAATTCTCGAAATTCGTATAATTATGATATACTACGGTTAGCATCCGATTATATGTTTGGAATTCGAACGTTTACTTTGCGATAATTCTTTCAATCTCAACTTAGCTTGTCACGAATTTCATACATAAACTAGTCGTAAAATATCTTTGAATCTCCAAAATTTTCGATGACTTGCGTATCGTATGACGAAAGTATGCCAATAATATATAGACATAGAGTGGGAATATTATTTCACAATATGTAATTCGCGACAGTATTTTTGCTTCTAAATAGCCTCAAATTCTTACCATATGAATCTTAACTATATGAATTATAGTCTTGATAAATAACAATTTCCCCGATAATTAAAAACACGAGATATTACGATCAGTTCAAAAAATATTAGACCATTCCAGTCGCCCAGCAACGAAATCTCAGTCGTTTTCGAATCGAAGAAAACATACGACTGGACGTTTGGGAAAATTTTCTTAAAACGCACGAAACTAGGTAACAGGGAAAATTTGAAGAAGAAAAGGGAGCTGCATCTCACCTGTTGCACGGAATATATATACTCGGCCACCATGGGCCCCGATTCTTCGTAACGTCACGACTTATCGAACGTAAACGATCACCCTTTTCTCGGATACGAGACGCTTTAACTTAACTTTAACGGATGCTAGGCGACCGATCCTATCGATTTGCCTGCGCTATCGGTGGTAGCTCGAAACATGCACAAGCTGCTCTACCTACGTCGCTTTCCGATTTTAATCCGCTGCGAAGGAACTGCGTCACCTGTTGCGTTCGATGCATCATAACAGGTCACTGCATAAGTGAAAGTAAATAGCGCCCTGATAATCGTGATAGCATTTTTAACGTTATTTATGGATACTATCATCCAGAATTAATATTGAAGATTACTTTATCTAGAAATTTAATGTTTGAGCAAAATCACCCGTCCCTTCCCTATGCTGATTAAATGGTCACCATTATTTCGAATTGTTTTAGAAGAATATTTCATCTAGAAATGCAATTCCTCAGCAGGATCATCCCTTTCTTTTCTACGACCGTTACGATGTTACGCGAAATGATCGTTATCGTTCGAACTTGATTTTGAAAATATTTCATTAAGAAATACAATCGAGTCAGATCATCCCTCTTGTTTCCGTGGTAATTAATGGCTACTATTGCTTGCACTTAGTTTGTGAATTTTTAGAATATGGTATTTAGAAATACGATCCTTGAGCGAAATAACCTCAATGGTTACAGGCAGAATTATTTCAATGCGCACAACTTCGGTGTATCTTCGTTGTATTCTTAATTAATTAATAATAATTAAAATTATTAAATAATTAAAAATTAATAAATAATCAATTACTTAATTGGCTCGTAAAGCAGTTAGTTTCTCGGATATTACAATATTCAATTGAATCACAGCGAATCCTAAATACGATACAATAGCGGAGACTTTCGATGCTTCGTCGATTCGTTACGTGTATAAAATTTATAGCGTACAACTAGCGATAAGTTTCTGGCGTTACCGATGCGAGAAAAAGTCAAGAACGCATATTTTCCGGATTAGGGTGTTAAAGGAAAGTTTATGGCTATCCAAGGTTTACGTCCACGCGACCGAACGTTTTCTAGGAATGACTGCGTACTTCGTCCGAATTGAGTGAAAATAATCGTAAAACAGAGCGTGTACACGATAGAGAAAATATGAGCGTGGGACGATAGTCGACTGGAATTGTGACTGGTATGGGCGTCGTTTTCTTCTATTGAATTTCTATATCCGAGGATTATTTTAACATATTTATTCGTCCGGACGAATGCACGCGTCAAAAGTTGTTTAAAAATCCATGAGGCGACTTACGAGCGAAATTTTTGCGTTATTGCGATATACGCGTGACATCGTAAGAACGCAGAATATAAAAAATGGCTTGAAATGCATCTCGTTGCACAGAAAGAAATGGAAACGGATACGTCGGACTGATATTATATGCTTCTTCGTTTTTAGCCTTCGTTTCACAACCCAATCCTAATCCTAATCCATAAACGAGTAAACGTTTTTAGGCTACCGATACATTTAGCCTAACTGACAAAGTTAACTTTTTGATTTAATCAAGAAATCTCGCTGGGTCCGTATCATTGGAAGTTTTACGATCGCTTTCATTTCTTTGTTCCAGACTTCTTCCTCCTTTCTGGCTATATTGGGATACTTTTTTTTACGAGGAAGGCTAAATATAAAGGCGACAACCTTTTATACACGTACGTAACTTGTAATGGATCTATTTTTGGCTAAACAAATATTTTCCATACGCTAGAGATTTTCCGTTCATTATCAGAGTCTGATGTCATCAGAATACATTATACAATATCATTCTTGGCTCACTAGCCCCAATCCTTTTTCGTATTTTTAATTTAAATTATCGCTCGTCTTCTACGCGAAACGCCTTCGAGATTCGATATATTTCAAGGGTAAAAGCAGCAACGCCTATTTCTGTCTCGGGATGTCCTATGATCGATCTTCCAATAATTTCTCCTTAGTAATTGATCCTGAAACCATCGACATTATGCGTTCGAAGAAATGTTGGTAAATGGTGAAGTCACTTTTCGCTTCTTATTTACTTGGAATTATTCAAATGCAAAATTAAGTTCTTCAAGCCTTCGAAAACTGTAACTTTCGTCTAATGATGTCCGGAATATTTAATCTGTGGCGAAAGAAACGGGCAAGAACGCAGAGTTACGACAAATAATCAATAAGGACACAATTATGAATAATTAATTACGATGAACGATCCGTAGAAAGGCGAAGATCGATTAAAAAAACACTTCATTATGTAATTTACGATAAATTAAATCTTTCGAAGCTTCCTACTCGAATTTTAAAACTTCAATGATGAATCAGAATTTGCCCCAGCTGAGTCGTTCCGTGGTCCGACTAATTACTCTTATGATTTCATGCCGAAAACTGCTTGTGCTCTAGAATTATTATACCGTAGCGCTTATTCATTAGATCAGAATCACCGTGGAACAGGATACGCAGTTTATTTACGAGCTAAGGCTGAGACAATTACAGAGGAAGAAAGATAGTCTTACTCCACCTTCGACTGGAATAATTCGAGCTCGACAATGATCGATCGAAGACTCGAGCAATCATATAGTACGCGGTCAAAGGTCATCTTAGATTTCACTGATCTTGATTTCGATCTCCATCGATATTCTCTCGGTAAGTTGCCAACCACCTCATCAAAATCGTGTTACCTGATACGCTATTACAGGTTCGACTACAAGTCAACGTCGACTTCAATTTTTATTTTATCGCTGCTTAACTCATTCGTGTGGCAGCTCTCGATGCGAGATGTACACCAAATGAATAGTACACGGGAATTAATAATTAACGGGGATTTAATCAGCGACGAATACGTCGATTAAGAAAAAAAAAGAATGGAATTAGGATATAAACGAGCAAAGAATCTTCTCTGTGAATCTTTTGAACGCGAACGTGATATATAATTACAGGTCCATTTCGTATATGTATCGTACGTACTTCTTTGTAAAATTCTAACTCAATGAGGAGAACACCGAATGGATTCTCTTTATCGCACATAATACAAAGCCTAAATCCGAAACTCTGTGATTAAACTTTCCTTACTGATTACTACGAAACTTCGATTACACTGCAAATCTCATTTGCGTCGACCATCTTCTTCCCCTTTATATATAATCCCTTATTATTATCTCCTTTATATAATAAGAGATTTTTCACTTTTCTTCCCGTTTTTCACAAAGCCGCATTATGCCCTTTGTGCTTGTGAAAAAGACCAAAGTATGACTGAGCGGAAGCCGACCTTTAAAAGGTAAACCGAAAGCAACGACGTAGCTCCTTCGTTGCCTTTCTTAGGAAACCGATTGGAAAATAATCGTACAAAATATGTATAATACGATGCCCTTTGTACACGTGGCTCGTTCAAAAAATAGCAAGCTGAGAGTTTCAAACTTTAATGTCGATGTTTCCAACCATATTTCACTCTACGAAACTCACGTGCTACGGACGTTAAAACTTGAAGCGAAAAAAAGATATAGAACACGGAATACATGAATTATTACTCGCACATGCAAATTGTATGTTAACGCCGTTTACGCGATTAGTTGTTCCATGGGCCAGTGTACAGTAACAGAGTACGAACGTCACCTGTTTTGGGCACAACAGCGTATACAGATTTCTGCTATCTGCCGTTAAACGCGCTTCGTTATAATTCCTGAATACAAATTTCTGTTTTACCAGCTATTTGGCAACACCTGCTAGACAATGTGACAAAATGAAACCACCTCGTTTGGTGCATCGATACCGATACGCGTACAAAACGTCCGACCTCGCGCCAAACTCGAAACAACTCGCCTGCATGCTGTTCTCCTATCGTTTAGGACAGTGCGAGAGATGCTGAAAATTATGCCGCTTTTTCATATAAAAAATTATGTGGAGGTTATCGTAGATCGGTTCAACGAAGTCTGAGATTCTATTTCGCGAAATCCATGTTTCAGATGAATTATGGATCGTTGAAAGATCGTGAAACGAGAGTTTTAAACGGCTTTGCTCTGTATTTAATATGCGTGGCATAAATCACGAGTACACGCGTCGCTGGCCAGAACAGAGAGCAAAAATGGCGCGGTAACGAGAACGAATTTTAATTAACCGGTCACAACAAAGCTTTCGGCGAAAACCAATTAACGACGAGCTGTATTTGCGCTGTCAGCCAGAATAGACCATATGTTCCGATCACAAATCGTTGGATAATTAATTACGCGTCGAAAATACTGCGTTTCGATGAAAGGTGCGCCGGATATCGGATCGTTCTACTGAATTTTCAATAATCAGGGATTTTCAGTATGTGGAACGAGGCTGTTAATTGTTTCGTATCGTCTCGACAAACAGCCGTTTGTTCGATTGCGTGATCCGTATAATATCGATGAATTTCCAACGATTCTATTCGTGTTTTAACGAGTGTTTGTTTAGTTCTCTTCTGTTTCGTATCGTTTATATAATAATATCAAGGTCTCCAATTCATTCTTTTTTTCTCCTTCATTTTTTGAGCAAATTACGAGCCTATTATTTTCTACCGCCTTTACATACATTGCTTTGATCATTGTTTCCGATAGCTTAGAACGACTTTTATCAGATACGTTCTTCAGCGCTCGAAGTGTCGCTTTGAATCAATGGAATAAGTAAAAATGTTTTTTTTTCCCTTGTTAATAATTAAGCTTTCTCTCTGTGCTCATAATTTGCGATAATCGAGCTTCGATACGGCGCAGCTCCTTGCATAGTTGTTTTTGCTTGCCTGTTTGTTTGTTTGTTTGTTTGTTTCTATTGAAAACTGAGTTCTGTTTTGCTTTGATCAATTCACGGAGAACGTGTGCTATTGCGGTCTACTGATCTAGCTTTGTTGTCCGTGCAAACAGGTTTTTAGGAGCTGTTTATTGTCATTTAAGAGGAGTTTAGGCTCTCGTATTGCTTGGTGCGACTTCTTCTTCTTCTTTTTCTTCTCTCTTTTGCTGCCTTCTCGGAGATATGGAAGTTGTAGTGCTGAAAGCAGAATGACGAAAGGTTCTATAGCTTCGTAGAGACACTTCAATCGAATTTGTTAGGGGATAGCAGTTATATTTTAATGTCAATGTAGATAATCGGGTAATTAATTATTCGTACGAGTGAATTTGAAATATTATTCGTATGAAAGTTACTGAAATTATACAAAATTATACCTAAATATTTCTAGAAAATTACAGAATTACAGGAACGACAAGTAAAGGGGAATTTTCGTGGGCGAATCTTTGTTCCCTAGAAAAACGCTTTCGTAAAATTACTTTTGATTTCGACCAGAGAAAAATACCTTTGGCTTGGCAAATCTGGACAGATGTTCCTACCGTTTTTCGTCCACGCGACGATAATTTACACGTCAATAGACGGTTGTTGCTCTAACAACAGGCGAACGTGCGAAAGGAGCTGCATTCTGATTTTAGACGCGGGCAGCTTGCCAATAATTATAATGCATCGAGCTTTTCAATCGGGCGGAAGTCCGCGGAACCGGCTGCGTCTCGCGATGGATAAATCTGTTCGTGATCGCCAGTTCAAACGTTTTTGGTATCACGCGCAATTAACACGAAATGCTTTAATTCGACTGAAATTTGTCGCTAGTTTGCCTTGAGAACAGTAGATTTACATATCTCACGACGATGAACCGCGCAAAACTATTCGCACGGTCGAACATTTTTTGACGACGCGATCACATCGTATTGTAAAAAGGTAAATTTTTGAGAAAGAATTTTGTCGATGAGGATGGTGTGAATAACATGATGATCTTTCATGAATTTTTGAATTTTAGCAGTACCTGCATTTTAGAATAATTTTCCCAAATGATAGAATAATAATTTTGCGATACACAGAATAAATCTCGTAATAGAAATTGAAAATATTTTTAACAAAAGTGACACATGTTTCGTGAGTCAGTAAATATTTCCAGGCAATGATTTATCAGGCAGAAATGAAAATAACGAAGCGTCAGAAACCACGTAGCGTGTAACGAAGCAACAAGGAGTTGATAATTCGTTTTGAAATTTGAAAACAATCGCTTGTTTCCTATTCTGTTCGACGAAATTGTCCACGCGCGTGCTAAGGGGACGAGTCTCGATTGTTCCCACGAATCGATCTGTTATTAAATTATAGGTGACATAATGGCAAAGGACGATGTATGAAATCAGAGGATCGAAATGCAGAATAATGTGATCCCCTCTGTTTCTTGTACTTTGCAATAAAATATTCAACGAAGCTTGAGATACTAAAAAAAAAGAGAGAGAGGAAAAGAAAGAAGAAACATGCAAAAACATTCGGAAAAACACAGAATAAATCAGAACTGTCGAGGAATGGTTAAAAAATTCCGATGCAACGAGAAAATCAGAGAAGAAAAATGGATTCGCGAATTCTTTCGAAAAAAAATTGTTTGTCTTAATTTTTTATTTACATTCGCTGTTTAAACTGAGTTTCAATGAAATGATCGGAGATAGGTGGAACTACATCTGAAGATAACTAGTACGATTTCGTCGTATAACACCGTGTCAGGCTATCTCTCAACTTTGATTCGTTTATTACGTGCGAAAAATCATCGTTACTTTTCGACGCCAGTTTTATTTTCTCAAATCGGACAAATTAAATGAAAATAAAAATTAATTCCAAGCGTGTAACAGACCTTTAAAAGGTGGAAACACGAAGAATAAGTATATTGGTTGGGTGATTTGTCAAGAATGTGCTGTCTTCAATGATTTCTGACCGATTAATCTGTCATTTTTTTCCCTTTTTGTACAGGCCATCAAGAAACAAGATTCTTTCGAAGATATCGAAAGTATTCGATATCGAAATGGCTATAACAATCTGAAATTTTACAGTTACTGCAATAAAATAAGTACATTAATTATCGTTGACCTTTTGAAAAACTTAATTAAGAAATTAGAATAAGGCAGCAGAATGCTAATATTACCGTTTAATTGCAGTATTACGTAATACATCTTTGAAATTTATTGGCTGTTATTTTTTCAAAGGACAATTTATAGTAAAATTGTGACTTTGATGCGACACCGATAAAGAAATTCTTATCGGTTTAAACGTGAAAGCATCGTATCCTATACTTTTGTCTTACGTTCATGTTTAACCTATTTTTGTATTATGTTCTATGAACGATTAAATTCTCAAGCTCGGTTTTCTAGAAAACGGAATTTTGTACGACAAAATTTTATCACTGATTTTAAACTTATTCTTTCGATTAATTCTATCACGAATTGTGTTTTTTTAGCGACGGTGCTTCGAACAAATTCTTCAATTCGAATCAAGAAATTCGATGACCATAAATGAAAAGCTTTCGCCGCTTTATATCGGTTTCTTCTGTCTCTCCGATTCGTAACGTTCTAGGTGGCGGAAAATCTCAGTGACAAGAAGAAGGTGGAAGAAACCCGATTACGCGTGTAAATAGTTTGCGATTGAACTTTAAAAAGGTCGCTACGCAACGTGCAGAGAAGGTGGAAGTTACATGACGGAAACTCCGATTTTTCAAACTTCCGCTCAGCTTCCCAATGGAGCGGAAACAATTTCCGATCGGGTGAGTTCCATGCAAATTTCGAAATTCGACAAAGTCGTTAATCATGGCGAGAAATATCGAAATTGCGAGAGCTCGCAGGGAAAGGGAAATCATAGGAGGAAGAAAGGAGGATTTTAAAAACTAGGAAGAAAATCGGGGAAAATTCGAGGGCTGAATGGAGTTTTTAAAACGACGCCAAGTGTTGGAAGCAATTTTTGACGTATTGTGACTAAAGATTTGAACTTTTGTGGCAACAGTTCGAGAGAATTCCAGAGTTCAATTTTCCATGCTTGGAAGCTTGACAAATAAGTTTTTGCACGTGCAAGTACTTTTCCATAATGATAATTAAATATAGGTATAATACTTATTCAAAAGTTGTTAAATGTAGAAATGAAATAGAAAATAAAAGAAGTAACGAGAGAGACAATTTTAAACAGTTTTAATATGCATATTAAATACAAATTTTAAGCATAATAAAATTTGGCGAATTGTAAAATATTTATAGAATCTATGAAAAATTCGCTATAAAGATATACTGAAAGGGTGTTACTATACGTAAAGGAAAAGTCGATAATGCTTGATCGTTCAGTAATAATCCTTTACTCATATTTCGAAGAATAGGTCTTGTGTATCGTACAAACACAGGTTGAAAAATTAAAAGTTCAAGAACGCCCAGCGCGTATCGATAGAATACGAATGTACATAATCTTATCTATCGATAAGATCTGATAAACGAACAGAATTTCCATGAACCTTCGTGTGCATTTGACTTGACTCTTACAATGAAAAAAATCCACAAGAAAAATTCACGGCCACTTCGGTACAAGGTAAAGATAAGCGATAATCATTTGTGAAACATCTTTTCCACAGAAGCTTCGTTAATTTTGTTCATCGAGCTCGATAACGGGGACATTTCGACAAATAGAAACTTCTGGAATAATTTTTCGAAACCAGTCGCTTATCAAATTCTCATATCCATAATACATTCTTCTATACATAGAATATTCTAATCAATAGAATATTCTAAGCTCGACCACTCGAGAAAAACTATGACCTATATATATATTTTTTTTTTTAAAGCAATGAATAAATTTCCCGAATTCGATCACTTATAAAGCCTTTCGTTAAGTCGCGCATAAAATAAAATATTCCAATAAAATTTGACCAAATGGAAAAGATTACAACGTCGCTTACGAAAGACTACGATATTTTACAGAAGGCGATCAATCGATTATTTGAAAGCACTTGTTCATAAGAACAACACTTGGAAAGGCTGAGAGCTATGGAAAATAGCAATTAAAGACCCTTTTTCGAATCGAGCGCCGACATTTCTCTGACATCCATCCTGAAGAAGAACGTAGGAAAGAGGATAACGCAGGCTGAAGATAAGTGATAGATAGGAAATGGCGTATAGCGATCCTACTGTTGCGAATACACTTTCATCGGACAGGAAATCGAAATGCTGCCGCGTCACGCGCTCGCTGGATACCTATGATATTATAGGATAGAGGACAACAGATGAAAAAATTAGCTAGATTACGTGGAAACCGGACAGAATAGCCTATAAATTATTTTCTGATAAGGAAGCACCGCTTTCAGACGGATGAGGATGTTACCATTATGCTTCTTTCCTGGAAAAGTAGAAATAATCTTGAACGATCGTCTTTTTCTTTGAAATACCTAATGATTAACATTTGATAGACACAGACAAAAGCCTTCAGATCCAATTGAATGTATCGAAATTGTCTAATCCTGTTTTATTGCGTTTCTTTTTTTTTTTTTTTTTTTAGGTAATTGTATTAATTTTAGGAGAAAATAGTCGAAAGATCGTTTAACAAGATTTATTACTCGATGTTATTTAGTCGTGCTTAATTCGTTGATTAATAACTATTGAAAAAAACTATTCAAATTACATTACACCATCAGCTTTTGGTTTCTTAAGTTCATCGCAATGCAAGAAAATTTCGTTAGTTTCTTCGTCATTTGCTTTCTATATAATTACTAACTAAATTATTTACCGAAATCTATTGTTCGTTGATTGGTTTGTTAAATTCGCCGATTAAAAGATATTGATAAAATAATATTCAAGTGGATTTGCTGTCTCAGTTCTTGCTTTCTTAAATTTGTCGCAATAGAGGAAAAATGATATGCAAATTTGTTAAACGAATCATAGACTCCTTGGCACTGTTTCGAACAAAATTTGGTTGGTTGTTTGGAAAACGAAAATAGTCGTGTGATCGAGTGTTATCAACGCCGAAACTTCCTCGATATTCGTGAACTAACCTTTGGTAGTTGATTACGTAATGGATTATCGTCGACCTCATTCGGATAACTAAACCTTGGATCGTGGCGAACAGCTACGAATTTTACCTGTTTTGCCTCGTGAACATGTTTCAACAGAACGAAAATATTTGTACCATGCAGATAAATATATCAAATCAAACACTTATTAATTTCTAGACAATCTTTTCGTACTGTACAAATGTATCATTAAAATTCAATGATGTTTATACACTTATATGTTGGTCAAGACGTGCGTATCACCATTTTTTTCAAAAATACTCACAAATGAATATTCTTCGGTGGATTTATTAATTTCTTCGATTTTTCCAACTTTAAAAAGATATCTGTGACAGAATTTGCTATAAAAAAAATTGTAATAGTACTCTCTACTAACAGAATTATTTTGATTAGAAAATTGCAAAGTTATTTTAATATCAAATTAAAAATCTGAAAATATCTAAAATTGTGTAACTTTTTCGGTTTGTTAATTTACCGAAATCATAAATTTAGTTCTACGAGCAATTTTTTACTCGGTTTATTTTTTCGAAAACAGATCTGTAAGCTTACTCTCATAATTGAGCTTCGATATTTGCGGAGGCTTAATTTCGACCTCCATTTGTGCAACGAATCAATTTGTGCAGCTCGTTTTGTCAATGACGGATCAATTGACAGATTATGAGACCCCTGGGTTGTGCGGGAAATCGATGATAGCGGAAGAACAAATAGATAGTTGTGTACAATAACGATTGCTAGCATTTGAGGAATTCAAGAAGCTTGAATTATTCACTTAACGATCAATTTTCTTGCTCCATATATAATAATAATTGCTCCACCAAATTCTAACGATTGGTCAAATTACAATCCTGAAATTTTTATGCGATTTACTGCGCGACTTGTTGCCATTTACTTTAAACCCTTCTTCAATTTTGTAAAAATATTCTACGAAAGTAGAACTTTAATTAAAAATTGCGTTTCAGCGTTATACGAAATAGAGTTTAGAGTTATACATAGAGTACAAATACTATTTTAATATATAAAATAGAAATATTTTATTAAGGCAAAGAAGTCTCTGCAAATTTGTTGAAAAATTTGTTGTACTATTCATAGAAACTAAATAAATCTAATTTCATTCAAATAACTTTGTATCTTTTCCATATAGATATATGTATTTCTATATCTTTCAAGCGACCACAGAAAAATTTGAATAAGAAATATAAAAAGATATGATGAAATAAAAAAACATTGGCTCATACGGTTATTTGTCCACAATATTTTTAATTCTAGTAGAAACTTCGACTACAGCTCGACGAAGCTAACATTTCATTCTATGCAGTGACTTTAATAGTTGCCCTTTTCAGCGTGGACTACTCTAAACTGACGACATTGACGGATATAGAACGTGGTTATATGTCAAGCCATTAACTGTCGAAGACAGGCGAAGGTAAAACGTTCTATAAAGTCACGAAGACACGGAAACACGACGGACAGGATGAATTAAAGTTCCGCTGGTCTTTGTTGACAACGTTGATCATGATCGTACAATAGAAGTGAATCCAATTGTCAGATCTAGGAGGCAAGAACAATTATAATGGCTCGATTTATCCTGTTGATTACCCTTTGATCCGTAGAACAAAACATAGCATCGATTTCATTCGTTGAAACGACGAGCAACCTCGTTTGCTTCAGGACGTTTTGTTTATCAAAGAAACGATACGTGTTGCTTGCAATAAGTATAAATATCGTTGTATTATAATATACGTGTAAAAAGGTTTCCCCGATGTTCTTCGTTTCTTGAAACAATTATCTTCGAAAGAAATTCTAGCATTTATTTCTCTTTTTTAAACAATACTAACTAAACTAAACTAACTAAAAATAAATTTTCATATTGTAAAAAATTACAATCGTCGACAATTCCTCTAGAAAATGATCGCGCAACATATTTCTCCTTCTCTTTAGTCTTTCGTGAATTAAATTAACAAAGTAAAAATAAAAAACAAACGTAAATCTTATTCTTTTTCTCACTTTCATAATAGCACCTTCTTACGTGTAAAAATTCCTCTTTCCTTTGCAAATTCTGTCAATTAAGACAGAATTTTACATGCTTTTGGTATGATTTGCAACAATAATAAATGCCTTTATATCGACCCTTTTCAATCATATATTATATAATAAATTAACCATATTTCCAGCTTCCTGTACGTCCTGGCTAGCCATGTTATGTTACTGGATACTATCTTTAATGCTTTGGCGCGATTCATGGCGCCAACGCCAGCATCAAGATACTTGGAGAAGAAGCATTCCATTTCGTTTAATCTTGTGGCGAACGTCTTCATGATTGATGGGATCAACGAAGTGAGATACCGGTCGTTCAGCGTATATGTGTACACTACTGTCCCAATTGGAGCACACCCATTCCCAGACTAATAGTGTTCCTACCAATATCAATTAAATTTTTCTTGTGAAACGTGAATGTTAGATATTAAAATATAAAGTAGTTAAGATGTTTACCGTAATAATAGACAAGACCATGGATATTAGGGTTTGGTGGAATGGCTCATGGATCTCCTTTACTCCACGTATATAATATATAAATTTGAAACATTTGTCTTGCTGCGAGAATACAATCTACGTGTTTCACAGAGCAGGCGAATCCCAAGATTATCTTTTGAAGTCTTCTACAAGAGCCAGAGTAAAATTCAAAAGAAAGTAAAAATAACGATAAAAATAAAAATTAAAAAATAATGACTACTTATTTCAGGACAAAGAATTTTTACCTACATATATGTATAACCTTTGTTTTTGATGTATGTTACTTCCTCCACTTTCCATTTTATTTCATGGTACATGCTAACTACCAAGTCTCTCGCATATCTCGTTTCTGCATCAGTATATCAAAACCTTTGCTTTGCCATAAGTCGTCCTCCCACTAGTCGCCTACCGTAATAACTGAATTAAAAAGAACGTTTTAATCTTTTCGAAAATGAATTTTCTTTTTATTACCGCTGTAACAAACTGTATTCACTTAAATTTCTAAACCACAAGTGTGCAAGTTTATAACTTATTATAGCCAATGCCATAGTAATGTCTTAAGCCTCTAACCTTGAATACGTTTTTTAATTATATAATAATCTTTCTTCTCTGTGCCTAACCAATCCCCAATTTTCCATTCAATGACACAGTGTAGTGCAGGGGCTTCATCTCCTTCGGCAACCAAAAGGACAAGTCAGGCATCGCTTCCGTGTTCATCTTGGTTCATACTACAAATGAATCAAATTTGTTCGTTGAAAGATATTAACCTTAAAACATGATATACACTTACTGACAAAAGTTAAGGAACAAAATGGTCGTTTAGGAATTAGTATACATTTTTGATTATATTTTTCTCTTAAAATGCATATGTCCGAATTAAAAATAATAATGAAGAGATTACGTATCACACACGAACATGGAATAAATGTTGTCAGTAAGTGTATGTAACGTATAGTAACGAATGTGACAGACTTAAAAACTGAAATAAAGATATAAATAACACACGATCACTTTAAAAAGACAGAATCAAAATATATATGCTAAGTTCCGAAAGAATTGACGGATGTTATTAACCTCTTAAGCAAATTAAACAAAACTACGATACTGTATGCTGTAGCGTTACACAAAAGATTTCAAATTTACCGCTTCACGTTGTCACGAGGGACGCTGTTATCAGCGAAAATTGACAGCACGTTGAAAAACTAACTTACGATATTGATAGCTGGCGGTTTCGACTTTTTGTTCGAGTAGAACGAACAACGTGGCCAAGCATGTAAAGATTAAACTCAAAATGCAACAGACACTAAAGGTGATACAAAGAGGACCAGTTCCACATTGCAGCTGCGTTCTCGTTGCTGAAAACGCTACAGCACGG
Source organism: Bombus confusus (assembly GCA_014737475.1). Classification (NCBI taxonomy): domain Eukaryota; kingdom Metazoa; phylum Arthropoda; class Insecta; order Hymenoptera; family Apidae; genus Bombus; species Bombus confusus. The sequence continues at coordinate 4,040,390 of JACXIV010000015.1, forward strand.
TTTTCAGCGCCCCCAGAACTGCGTCTTGACACTTTTGTCGCCATTAGAGCGCATGCGTCGCCGAGGAGTCAATCTGAATAAATTTTTATTTCACCTGGAACATTACGTGTTCGTTGCAATTACACTTTTTGTAACACGGCAAGAAAGAAAGTAAAAAAATTTTCTATGTATCAACTGATCATCGAAATTGCATTTTTCAAAGATGAATTGAAGAAATAAGTTTAGGCGGGAAATTTGAAATAGAATACCAAAGCAAGTTTAGTAAATTCAACAAAAGCGTTCGAAAAGTTTCTCAATAGAAAAGTTTCTGCTGGAAATTGGATAAGTTTCGAATTGGGCGTTTTCTTTGGTTTCCGTCGACGTTGCTGACTATCTATTGAATTAGTCGAACGTGGAATCTGTGAAGGAGTGTAAACAGAGTAAGTAGAGTAAAACGACACACGAAAGTATTTGAACATTTACAAGAAAACTTTCACGAATAATATTCATATAAAAAACATTTTGAAATTTTATAACGAGATATGACTCGCTATAATACCAATACTAGTTAAGTGCGAATAAATAAATCGAACGTTAAGACGACGTGTTTCTAACACTGCTTTACAGACTAATTACCTTGTCTTGCGTCACAGTCTCTCACTATCCATCGAAGTAGGACAAAGGAATGCGTCAAGTGCAAATTCGCCAAGTGTAAACTTCATGAAAGTCTCGTTCAAGACAAATGCTGTGACAAAACGTGTTTGCAAACTGGTACACGTGGAAAAAGTTTGCTCAAGAAATCCGTAGAGCAAGTAAACTAACTTAAGCGTTGGGATAGTATTAGGTCATCCCATATGTACTTAGGCACTTGCGGTGCAAAGAAATTCACGATTGCGCGTGCCAGAACAGTCGAGTGGAAATCAGTTCGGGGCGCGTTCAGGCAGCGTTCGGGGGGTTCCAAAATTTGATAGAAAGATAAACAGGACGTGAATTAACGTATGTTAGATCGGTCGGTAGAGAAACGAGGATTTTCATATTTCTACGGATAACAATAATTTATTTATAAATACACTGAAAATCGTCAATATTGTCCACAGTAAAGCTTACATACGCAACGAAAACAATGTTGTTTCCTTTTCGCTCGTAATTAACCTCGTGTTTATATCCCCTACATTCTATTAATATTTTTTAACATATCCTTTGTTTCGAGTTTCTTTTTTCTTTTGCGTTGCTTTCATTTAATATAGACTTTACGAGTCGGACGATGCTCGCCGCTCCGCGCCTTGTACCCATAAGTATTCTTCTGTGAGATCTTCGAGTTCTCTTTCTTTAGTTAACTAGCAGCGTTTCCTTCCTTCTGACTATCTCTTGAAAACTATCTCTCAAATGAATTATTACATAATTCAAGTAATACAATATCTGCTCTTTTCTCTACTCTAACCGTGACAAATTTTTCTGTATATTTTTATAAAGTATATTATGTAGAACCTTAGAAGTCCATTCTGTTTTACTAAAAAAATTATTGGCGAAAAACTGTCTAACCTAAAGCTCTATGTACTAAGATATACTAAGTAGTAAAAAGAGAAACGAATACGATGCTTGTTTTTTAATAATATTTAAATAATCGAGCATAAATATCACCCTGTATAACATAGCTATATATAAATATGTTTTATATGTTAAAAATAATTATCAATGTATTCACGTACACTGTGTTCGTTAGGACTTCGTAATATTTGAGAACTACGAGCAACCTATTTTCCTTCTTTACGCGAATAACTATATACACCACTGTTTTTAGTCTTTCCGCGACTCTTTTGTCAGAAGAACGTTTACGAACGTCCAGGAACGCTTACGAAACTCACGATTAGATAATAAACGCGTTAGAGATGCCGACACTATTTCTGTGATCACTAGAGAGATAAAGTCCCGTTGTCGTAGGAATCCATATTTACAAACAAACGCAATAAATTAAAAGAAGCTCAAAATCGTAATCGAGACAGGATTTGGAAGAAACAATTTACAGCTGCACCTGCTCGCCCCTTTCCCATATTTCTTTTATCGCTATCAAACTGAACGATATAAATTATAGAACCAGCTACGGATTTTCGTATTCTCGACAATAAATAAATAACAGGCGTTGAACAGAGAAGAAACCCACAACCGCGTTCGTTCTCGTTCGATTTAACGATCGAAGTTTTGGAACAGTATTTTGCGAAATCGAATCGCCCATCTGAAACAAGCGTAAGGAGATTTAATCCTGACACGGTCCTGATGTCGCGAATTTTTATGGCCCTATCTCACTTTCGTTCGAATACAGAGATCTTTTCTTAAACTTTACCACGAGACGATCATTCGTATCAAAAACCATTCTTTGACATTTCTGCTCGAGCTTAAAACATATTTTAACTATAGAAAAACACGATTGGGACGAGATTGACTCGAGAGACGTAACAAGGTTGGCAAGAGAAATCGAGGAATTTAAAATGTATAAAGAAGAATGTATCTGTAACGTTGTATAGTTTGCAGGCCAATTTTCAAGTAATCTCTTGAATCGAATTTAAAAAATTCTTGTTACTAAATTTCGACTTTCATTACATTTTATACTACCGATTTTACATTTAACTACTATTCAATTTCGAATTTTCTAAATAAAAAAAGGTATCTGTATTTCCATCCAATAAATCTTGGTTATATATAAAAAAAAAAAAAAAAAAAATGACGTCGGATTAAAGTTCTCCCAAAGAATCTCTGAAATCTTCGACTCTCCTTTCCAGGCCACTCTACAAATGATTTTTAACAAATTATTCGCGTTTAACATACTTTTTAAGAAATTCTACGTGATGGATTCGCACGACAATCTCTGTCTCGCGGACAGTCTCCGACGAAACAGGATTCTTAAGGCAAGTCGTCGATATTGGATTATCGCATTTGATCGCTGTTTGTCAGCCGTTTTTTCGAGGAACGATTGTCGAACTGCATGACGCGTAATCGATCCGTTTCCACGATCGTCGATCGCCTCACGATCCAATTGTACATTTAATTGACACTTTGTCGTACGATGAAATGATCGCGAGCAACTCGGGCCCGATTTCTTCAAGAAACATTTGACGGAAGACCAACGAACGAACATCGAGCCCGAGTCCTTCCGTCCTATCTACGATCGATCCTTGTCGTCGAATCGTCGCTCACGATGCCTGGGATCCTGCGATTATTACTCCCTTTCGCGTAATCTTAGAAATTCAAGATATTACATTAATAGTGTACAGCAAAATGCTTGACGAGGTAAAAAACTTCTAATGGAAGAATATTCTTGGTTGCTGAATTTGATGGATCGTCGATATCGTATAATATAGGGTGTGTCAGGAGTGTGTAGATTGTGCGTGATTCTATTTTTAAAAACATTAGTGGAAGTGACCCTTATAGCATAATTAATCTTTCGTGTATTCGTTTCACGTATTCGAAATCACTCGACCGTAACATTGTATCTTTACAAAAAAGTATAGCTGGTCCTTTAGAAAACATCGTAGCTAAAAATCCTTGTATACAAGTGGACCCTATATACTGTATTTCCAAGTTCAGATATGTATTATAGTTTTTGTAATAAATATTCGGCAAGATAAATGTAATAGCATTTGATAGTTTCGTCTCGATTCGATAATAATCAGCGCATCAAAATTGGATCGATCAAGCGCCATTGCATGACATTTTTAAGTACGATACGAGCAACCGCGTTTCCCTATCATTTTATTATTATCGTTTAAGCTATTCGCGGCAGGAAAGACTATGTATCGTTTGCAATAACAACAATTTACAAGCGTAAACCTCGGAGAGACGACGAGTAATTGTCGTCTGGCTTCGGCGGTTTCATTCTACTTGCTTGCGTTGGCGGAACGGGAGAGAAAGTCTCACGTGATCCCAGGCGATTAACAATCGTCAAGATTCGATCTCCAACGCGTAAAGTGTCTTTCCCATCTGGGTGGGTCCAAGAACTAGTCGATCAATCGATATACAGTTTGCTTGGTTACTTTGGTTACGATAAATTTATGCGGCTTGAAAAACATTACGATCCACCGCATTGTGTAACAAACATTGTATAACATCGAATCGATGAGATCAACCGATCTATTGTCCAAACTGCCATACGCCCGATTTTCCGAATCGAAGTATCTAGGGAACGCTCGAAAATACGAAAAATAAAAGGCTCGCGATGCTTCTACGCAAAGTCCACGAATTTAATCCGATTCCGTGAGCGAACTGTCGACTGCTGCCAAGAAATTCATAAAATTTTTTTTTCCACCATTTTTTCATTCCCATTCCTTTCGCCTGTCTTTATTTGTATTATTTAAACAGTGAATTTTTATGCAAATTTATGTTTTTTTTTTTTATAAAGAGATTTAAATAGAAATAGAACCGAAATACAGAATCGTTCTACCTATTAGAATCAAGTTTTACATAAATGCATAAAAATCTACGGTTTAATTCCTTTCCTCTTAGTTTATTCTTCTTCCTAATATGTTTCGCGCTACAAGCGTAAGCCGATAATAACGGAAACTATGTTGCCGTGCGTCGTTTGTGTGGAATCGCTTGTTTACCTACGTTTCAGTTTGCTGGATTTCTGGATCTTATTTTAAATGAAACAATTTTGATTAAGCAGCCAACATCTTCACAGAGGAACGATAACCACAGACCACTGATAACATACATAAAGAATATTAATTGACGTAGTGAACGATCGATCGCGTCCCGATTAGCGATATCTAGCATAAATGATCGATTAGTCGCTCTTATTGATAACGGCGACCTCCTGGATTTCCTCCAGCTTCATATCTGCGTCACCCCAGCCCCATTTCATGTCCGTGTGCTTATGATGATGAGAACCTCTCTCACTCTCAGAGTGTTTATTGTACCTGAAAATTGAAATTTCAGATTTCAAAATCCTATCAATATGATCTTTCAAACAGTAAGAAGCGAAACCTTGAACCGTGATATTTCTGGAGTATCAAAAATTACTCTGCAAAAATAGACGAGTTGTTTGCAATTCTTTGATTTCAAACTTTTTAGAAGGACGCTCATTTTTCTCCAAGATCTTTTAATCTTGGAGAGTCTTGATCTTCTTGATCTATATTTGCCTCGATTCAACGAAGAATATTTGAAAATATCGAAAATTCGAATTTTAAGTGGATATTTAAAGATAGAATAGAATATTTGGAAATTTTGAAAATTGTGATCGGAGAAATCGAAATTTTGCAGTTCGACGAGATTCTCTGTTTTAAGGTATTAATAACGGTAATTTCGGTACTTGGTTCCATCGCCAGTTCTGATCGCTCGTCTTTCAATCGCCTCCACGGGGACAGTTTTCATGTCATACGCCAAACCCAACCGAGCACAGAAATCGATAAATGCGGTAGTGACGTTGGTCTTATAGTTGCCGAGTTCGGCCGCTTTGTAGTCCCACGGGAACACATGGTGGTAATTGTGCCATCCCTCACCGAATGCCAGTATAGCCACGCTTTTATTTTCGGTCGGTCCAATATTCCTGAAATTTATGAAGATGTGCTTTTAACAGTTTATAAATTGTACTGTCAGTAATAACCCTGGAAAATTTTAAACGTAATGTGAAATATACAAAATTGTACAAACTGCGATAATTGTAATAAAATAATTAGAAATCAATGTAACGTACATCTGCGAATTTATGATATAATTTAATATACCATTGTAACTTTTAAAGAAAATTAATATAAGAGAATCGGTCCTTTTGATTTTTAATTTGAGTATTATATAATGCAATTGCTATTGATCGTTCCGAAAAAGATAAAAAATTGTTAAAACAAGTGACAAGTAAATTAATCGCTTACTTGTCATAAGGTTTAGCGCCCCAGATATGAGCCGCAGAGTTCACCAGCCACGTTGCGTGTAAAACTGCTGTGTATCTGGTTAGAGTGGTGTACCAGGAATTGAACAACGTCTCATTCCAGAAATAGGAGGGCACCCACACGGGAAACACGAAGCAGAAGGTCGGCACCAGTATGATATACAGCCTGTAAAACGTCAAAGAGAAAGGTGCAAGGCACATCCAGCGTTGTAAACAGTTTCCATTTGGGTTCTTGACAGGCATCAAGAGCTACTTTCATTAGAAACAAGATAGCTTGTTACGCGATACTTAACATTGCTACGAGCAAGTCTTCTATTACGATTACTTTACGGATTTAACAAATATTTTCCATAATTTAATGGAATTGATTTTTGTCCTCATAAAATCATCGCCATGAGAAATAGAATGCTGATTGTTGCAAAAGATTTAACTCAGTTTTATCTATCCGTGTGTTGACAAATATTTCAGCAAGCAAATGTTTCAGCAAGGAAACTCGCCGACTCGAATAAACGACTGAAATTTTAACGTGTGATTTCCTTCTTTTTTACTTTCTCTGGCGACTGTACTTTCCATTTTTAGTGACAACCATTCTAAATAACAATTAGCTCTTCTTTCGAGAATATTCCAGAAAATATAATTTTTCATGGCTCAAATTTAAGATCTCTTTTCACTCCTTGCTGGATGATTGTTACTAGAAATGATAAATTGTCGTTTGTAGTTATTCTTCACCTTCTTTGCCAAACGACGATGGGATCCTTCTCGAGATCGCTCATGTCAATCGTGGCACCTTTCTTCATCACATCCTGGTGCTTTCGAACTAGAAGCCAGCCCATGTGCGAGAAGAAGAATCCTCGTTTTGCGTTATGCGGATCTGCGTTGGTGTCCGTGAATTTATGATGAACTCTGTGATCTCTCACCCATTCGTAAATGTGATTCTACGAAGCAATGTTGAAGTTTTCAAACGTTCTGCTTTCTGGTAATATTGGCGAGGGAATTATTGGAACATGTCGCAAAGAAAACGCGATATAAAATTATCCTCTTAGAGGTACAAGAAGCCTGATTCATGATCTCGACACGCAAAAGATACTTCGAATCTTAGAATTTCTTTACGAACGATCTGTCAGAGTTTACGAAACATCAAGGATGGAGAGAAATATAGAATCGATTCATATACGAACGTGATAATTAGAATGCGGATTTTTATGTAAATCCATCTTTTACGAACAGAATTAAGAAAGTAAATAATTTGAATATGAAAACTTTTTCATTCTCTAAATATCACAACGATGCCTCGGACATTTTAAGTACTTGCGTTTTAATATTTTCGTTTCTCATAAATGCATAAACATCCATAATAATACATAGTAAATAATTTTTGGGAAAGGAGGGAAATAAAAACTTACTTGAAAGGCAAATGTCTGCAGGAACATCAATAGGAGACGCATGGGCCACTTCGCTTTGTACGTTCTGTGGGCCCAAAGTCTATGGGCACCGGCTGTGACACCTAGCCCTGATATCATCATGAAGAAGACCGCTGAAAGTATTACAATCCATTTATTTAATTTTATTCCTCTACATCACATCTATGTTATATTGTATTTCATTAGAATTCAACTATGCATATCACTTTATATCGTGTATATTTTTATATATTTTACATTGTTTGAACGTGACCTATTTTCGTGTCCATTATACTATATTTTGTTTCTCTATTTCATTCTACTGCTTGAATTATACTCGATTACCTTCATTCTACTCTACTTTCTCTTTCATTAATCTTCGTTCTATGTTACATCATGATATCAACATATCCTACCTTATTGAGTTTCATCTTGTTGTACTTAATTACATATACTTGTTGTCCTCTACTTAACCCTATTACGCCCGCTATTCTGTTTCATTCTACCCAGTTTTATTTTTGCTCTATTTTACCTTATTATACTCTATAGTTTACTGTTTTATTCGTTAAAATTATTCTTCTTACTTTATCTTGTTCCACTTAATTCTACTGTAGTCTATTTACACCGCATATATTATTTTGTTTAATTTTACCACCGTCCCATCCTGTCTGATTTTACTCTAACTTATTCTATTTCATTTTGTTTTATTTAATTACACCATATTATATCCCATTTACATTAATTCATTAGTCTATTTATACGATTCTTCTTTTTCTGTCTGATTCTATTCTAGCCTATTCTCCTTTAATCGCATTTTATCTTCTCGTTAACATGTTGTATTTAATTTTATGAAAATCTTATTATACTTGACTCTGCTCTATCCTATCCTACTTTAACTTCTGTCGTATTCTACCTTCTCCTGTTCTACTTACTTTCACTACGCTTTACTCTATTTACGCCAATTCATCTCATTTAATTCCGCTACTGTTCTGTCCTGCCTGATTCCACTCAGTCCCATTCTACATTAATTTCGCTCTACTCTCTTCCTCTTCTACTCTAAACAGAGACCAAATCTCTCGCACAAAATTTCATTAAATTCAAATACATATAACTACGAGAAAAATCATTTAATTTCCTGAGCTCCAAATAATTTCCTACCCCGAAAATCACGCCAGACTAGATACAATATTTTCTCATGTATAATACGCATCAAAATATTGATTGTACATTACTTTATCGCAACTTAAAAATCCCCGAACTTATAAAAACGCATAATAATAATACCAATAATAATACCAATTGTGCAGACATGCGATTCCTTCGTTCACAACGAACTCGCGTAAAACAGTCAGCCGTTTGATAAACTTAGAAAACCATGGTTGAAAATGCAGCCAGATGTACAGGGATCTGACGCAGTTCACGATCACGCTTTCATCCCATCGACTTCGATCAACAAGAAAGTGGAATGCTGCTGAAGATCTTCGTTGTAATAAGATGTCCCATAAAATGTTGTGTTTACGTCTTTGAAAAATAGTTGGTCGCGTTGGCGACCAACTTAGACGGTTGATATCTTTTTCGAAATTGCAACCACGCTATTCGAGGCCACGCGTTCTTAAGATTTCTATCTTCAAAGTTTCTATATTCGACCCAGTTACGCGCGGCTGTTATTAATAACTGTAATCACATTGTATAAACGTCATAGCGGAGAGAAGAAAAAGGATCTCGTCTAGTCAGCAAAGATTATCACTTTTGAAATCGACTGAATACGAAGCACGTGATGCGCAATACCAATTTCAGTATAGCGAAAGAACGACGTTTCGTGTGTTTTTCCTGTGTGCTCGGGATGAGATTGAAATTCCAGTTGTAAGAATTCCAGTCCTTAACTTTCAATCCTTTTTCTTCTTCTTTTTCCATTTAACCAACGACTAACTACACCACCCACGAAGAAATTCTATTTAAAAAGAAGTTAAGTTTAGGAAGAGTCATCGGCATTCGAATATCCATACCGAACGGGAATACTTTCTTCCTAAACTACATGCACGTTTCATCAAACAATTTATACTTACACCAGATAATCGTCAGCAATTTCGTTGAAACGAAGCCAAGGTATATTCCATAGATAGCTCCAATGTGAAGATAGGCGAATGCAAGCACGTTTCTCCAAACGATTTTCCATTCATAGGTCGACTCGGTATTCGACGATTTTTCCACCAGCAATTCCTGATTGTTCGCCTTCTCTGCCGTTGATTTTTCTTGATGAATATTTTGCTGAGACGCCTCCAAATACAACGTGGCCGATGTACCAAACAAGTTTGGTGCCATCTTGAACAATCTGAAACAGATATTCGTTTCTGTAACGTCACGCGTGTCATCGATAATATATGTACAGATCCGTTCAAAACAAAAGAAATCTTTCACCGACGAACGTTGAGAGTGTCCTGTATCGCTTTATATATTTTACGATCTAGGAAACCCTTCGTAACGAAAACTGGAGATTCACCTCCGGCATTTTCCCGGACGACGTTCAACCAAGATGTTCATTGAACCAGAAACCTGGCCAATATACTGTAAACCAAGGAAAGCAATTCAGAAATTCGATATTCTCCAGGATGCTGGTCAATGAAAACGTTCCAACGTTCCACCGAATATTCCAAACCTTTCAACTTCAAATACGTTCGAAGTTTTCTACAGCCTACTTTGTAAATTCGATATATTACATAATATAATACTTTCCAGCTTTATCAATGATATCACAAGCTATTTTAATTCTCTTGTAAACTGAAATATCTAAACGTAAACGTCATTGACCATAGCAAGTCAGCGAATCCGGAGTTTCGAAAAACTGGTAACTCTCCGCTAAATCGCTCTAATGACCACTAATTATGAGAACGACTGACCATTTGTACGAGAAACTAAGATGTTCAAACTTTTTACACAAGTCACTTAAGGGGATCTAATGACAGGATCGTCTTGTTGGTTCAATTATCGATCAGGTATCGATCAAGGACGAACCGTTTGGAAACGCGTGGTCTTTACCGGTTGCGACGAAACGTCTTCATAATGGAGACCCAGTGACCTAGTAATAAACACTTTCAAAAAATGCAAAACCGCGCAGCGAGTCTCGTTCCACTTGCGACGCGTTTTTAGACGCGTGAAAGTTTGCACTTCATTGTGACCGGCAGATTAATTTCCAGCGCGTGTCCAAAATTGTATTTCATGTACATTCCACATACGTTTTGTTGAGCGTCTTTCGAACGATATAGCTGAACTATCCTTTTCGCTTCTTTTTTTTTCAATCTGAAAGGAAAGAAGGCGAGTAATTTGCTCTTGAAATTGAATTTTCAGAATATTGTCAATTTTAGACGGCGCAATTTGAAGCGTTTCGTCGCGGGCTTTGAGTCGTACGTTTGGAAAGAAAATTTGCAGTTTCGAGTTCGACGTTAGATCAGCTAATTGGTATTAACTTTCGGAAATATTTTCTCCAACTACAATTTTCTGGATTATATTATTGAAGGCGTTGTCGAACATCGTCGAAATGAGATTAAACGATCATCTTCTCTTTGAGGAAGATGGTAATTGGTCGATCATACATATTTTGTAAAATTGCAGTCCTCTGCACTGCATTCTGGTCAAAACCAAGACGTCCTTCTCAACAATTTTACCAAACGCTCGATTTAATAGCAGATCTCTCCTCGAATCGCGTTATTACATCCTCGATTACGTAGTATCAAGTAGAAATAAAAATAAAATTCAAACAATATTTAAGAATTCCAATGAAATGTTTTCCCCCATAAACTGTCGTCCCATTTTTCTACATGAATTTCGATCCATAGAAAAATATCAAAGAGGGAAGGTTTATCGATCGTTATTATATGTCAAGTGTGAAGAAAATTTCCACTCAAGTTCCGTTGCTTCCACATAAAATGCAAAATGTACAAAAAGAAAAACAGAAATTTGTGGGACTCTTGTTATTACACTGCGGATGTTTGCGCATTCATGAAAGTTTGAAGTATGCAAGAATATGTTTAATATTCAAGTAAAGTAAAATTCATGTTTGTTTAAGTTCTATCTGTTTAATGACGTACAGAAAAATTTACGTACACGCATAAACACGCACCGCCTAACCATCGTACGTCACGGAAAATTAATAATTTTAATCAGACTTTTCAATCATTCATTCATAATACTTCTACACCCAAATCCTTCGCACCAGAAAACACATAGAACTTTCCAGTACACTCAACGATCGCTCGTACGAAGGCCTGAAAAACTGGGCAAGAAACGACTTAACAATTGATTCCAACAAAAAAAAAAAAAAAAAAAAAAGAATGAACCAAAAAGTAGCAGGAACTAAAAAAACCAATCTAAGCAGATCGCTAATCTTTCTTCGGATTTCCTTAACCATTCACCAATTACGTGAAAGTTCAAGACGTTGTTCAGGGTCTGGACCGCGTGTAACGAATGGTCGTCCCAGTAAAAGTGCTCTACGATAGAATTCGAAATGAACGGTACATGCTGCGTATCCGGAAGGGAGTATCCGCAGAGAAAGGGGACGAGTGACGAGAAAAGATCAAGATTCGTAGAACGCAGCAGAGGGAAAAAGGAGGAGGATAGAAATGGAGTTTCGAGCTGGGAACAGGTTCTCCATAAACGAGGTCAATGGCGCGTTTGAGGTCATTATCAATCCCCGCAACGAATTGTACCCTGTCTCCTGTGTTCTACGCGACCTCGCCGACGCGAGGAAATCCTTGTTTCGTTCGTGTGTCCGACGTATTATCGACGACAATGGGATAATGATTAAAGTAACAACGGGATGACAATTCGTCGGAAGAAAGCAAACTTTCTTTCAAGGAACGCTAATGACATTGAAATCGCTGTCGACCACGTGCCAGTTGTGACTCGTCGCCTTTTTCAGGTTCATCTTCGACGTCGGTACGTACGGTGCCGTTTGAAAAGAAGACGAATGGCGATTTCGAAATCGCCTAGTTAGCTTTCCGAGGGCTACTAATATGTTTGGAGAGATTACCGGAAACGTCGCGAAAGGGAGCAGGTGGATATTTGTAAAAAAAAAGGAAGGTAATGGACACGCGTGTCAAGATCATTTTGCCTGTTTCTGAGAATCGGAAAAAAATTGAAAAATTTCTGTAATTCTGGGAAAATATGCTGGAATCGTTGGACTTCTTACTTCGATCCTACGCTAAACGTTAGAGATTCTCTTGAAAAATACGCCAAATTTGGAATGAAAAAGTGTATCGGTAAAAAAAAAAGCATAGCAAGTATCGATAAATATTAATATCGTTGGTTAATAACGACTTACCGCGAATGACGTACTTTCGATTTGAGAATCATTTGGAAATTTGTTAAACGCGAAGTTGCCATTATAACTTTCAATGTGAAATCATGTACACATACAAGGATCAATCTCGAGCGAGTACAGTTTAATGGAAATATATTCAGGTCAACGGTTGAACGAAACCTGTTTGTAATCGTCAAAGAACTGATTGAGAAACCTGGGTCAATGCGCTCCGGTATCCTTCGATCTCATAAACTTTAATTTCAACCAACTTTGATTTCGATAAATTATCCATTCCTTTTCCTATTTTTATTCCTTTTTAATTGTTTGCTATATTTCTATATGTACAAGTACGTACTAGATATAACGAATAGAATCACGCGACTTAAATTTCCGATTGAATTCCAAGTCCTGTTAAATCTATTAAATCTGATTCATCCTACGTTACTTACACGTCCAAGTGTCTACGCTTTATCTTAAACTTCGTTTCATTTGTTAAAGTAATTATTTGCAGCAATCGTTGATTTCCTAACTTTTAGTAAACCGAGGGAAACGCTGTATTTAATTATCAGATGCTTCTTCGACAAGCGAAGAAAGTTTTCTAATTGTAAGCACAGTCTGTTTAAATGATGAGAAGTTTATAATTTATGAACGTAATCGTTGAAAATCCTGACCGCAGAGGATTCGAATTTTATTCGACGTGTTATCACAACGCGCCACGAATAATTCTCGCCATATAAACGCGCACTCAAGTTTCAAGATATTTGTATCGACTTTGAAGAGTAGAGTATTAAACATTGGCATACGAAGATGGCTACTTCAATTTCCTCTACGATAAGCCAGCAGTTTTAGAATTTGAACAAATCGGCAGATCGATATCGAGTGCTAGAATGCAAATTCCTCTAAAAAAAAAAAAAAAACAAAATCACAGACTTCAGCGTATTTTCAAAACGAAACAACTGTACGACTGTCCGACGTTGAAAGGTGAAACGACGAAGAAAAACTACGAAGTCGACGATAAACGTTTGATTCGCTGTCGTCTAGATCTAGATTCTAGCTCATTGTCGCCAAGAAACGAGAATCGAGATGGAAACTAAATTCTTCACTTCAGTATCCCTACACAAATTTAGAAGGTTGATTTTAAATTCGAAAGAAAATTAAAATAGAAAGCAAATAAATAATGTTGAATGCATGAATAATTTCGATTCTCTTCGAAGATCTAAATGTAGAGTATTCTGCCAATGTGTTTAAGTAATTAGCCCGTTTAGTAGTAATTATAAGTATACGTAATTAAGTATTATAGTTTTACGATTTGTACTTTAATCGCAGAACGCACTAATAAGATTCGAAAGAAAACTCTTGCAACGATGCACTACACTGTACGCTACGTAGAAATTGGCACCACTTCGACATTAAATCAAGCTCTACGAACTCGTAAAATCTACGATACTTTCTTTAAAAACAAATAAAGCCTTTCGTCGTTAGAACGTCGACTATTCAATTTAACCATAACCAATCACGTCCATAACATTACTATCCTCCATCGTTCATCCTCGCCTCCTTTCTCCACGTAAAAAGGCATTCTACGACACTTTCAAATTTTTTCTAAGATTCCAAACTTGAACAACTTTGAGACGCCCGAAAATTTTGCAAGCTTTCGATATTGCAAAACTTTGCGGGGTCCAAAGGCACGAACGATCGATTTCACTGGGAAGCATCGTCGACAAAAGTTGGCGAATTTTTCGAATCGATTTCTACGAAAAGCAAAATGAAAAGATAGCGTAAACGGGAAATCAGCTCGTGGCCAAAGCTTTCGCCAACGAGGCCGTAGACAATACAAACCGCGAAACGAGCGAGAATCTTCTCATTGCTCCACCGAATTCTCCTTTGTACTGTCTCGCAGTCATCCTGTCGCAATCGTCAGATGTTTAAATTACGTCAGATGGGAGGCGTAATTACGGCAATCCACGGTGGTGCACAGAAGGAATCTGCAGGTGACCAAGTATTTGTTTCTGATTGGCGAGAGACGATCTCGAAACAGAACAGAGACGGATAAGTTTGGGAAAGGATAAGAAGGGAATCATTTTTTATAGAATGCTACAGAAACGTGGAAATGCTGAAAGTATTCGTAGCGCACGATTGTCTAGCACGAATTAACGCAACTTACCGCGAAGATAATAGATTTGATTTGTAAGCAAATTGTCCGGAGAAATGAACAAAAATAGCTTGAGACGGGAAAAAATTGTCGAAGAATGATATGGTCATTCTCCTAAATGGGAATGAAGAATATTCTATTGGATTTTCTTCCGGTAAAAGTAGTCGTATATAAATAGGAATTAAATCCCTTAAATGCATCATTTTTTTACTTGCCAGTATACTCCTTTTTTTTTATGACGTAACAGATATCTGACATTTATTTTACTGTATATTCGAATGTAATCGTACTACCTGCTATTGTACGATATCGAAACTTGAAATTTTGAAATCTGCATTTTGGAAATATTAATATTTGAAAATACGAAGCCTGTAATTTTCACAGGCTCGTGATGTCGCTCGCACCTATCAAAAGTTCAATTTATTCTTCCGCCAATAACGTTATATAGAAATGTTAAGGCGAAAATTTCGTCGTTATTACGCGCATGGCCTACAAAAATTAATTCTAGCATTGAACGACCAATTTTCCAACGTACCAAACAACTAATATATTATCAATTTTTTTTTGATGGTGTATCATATTCCATTGTTGTTTTGCATTGAATCAAAGTAGAAAATATCAACTAATAAATTCGAGTTTAACCTTTTAAATAACCATACAATACTTTCTAATAATACATTTCAACGCTCATCTCAAAATCCATTATGGATATGTACATTTTCTAATAATTATTTATAGCATTGTATTTCATTTGAATGTGTAATATATTTGCATGTAAAGTTTCATGGCTCGACGATTGTTATCGTCGTTACAAATATTAAACAGTTATCAGTGAAATAATATATTTATTTTTCGTGAATCATTTATCAACATTAGCACGTTCTTTATACACCTAAGTTTTGTCCGCCAACTACTCATCTGCTATCGATATTTCGATCGTTAGAATCTCATCAATCAACGATCTATGTATTTGTACTAGGTGAAAGTTTATATCCGACATCACTGTCCGAACTTGTTTCTAACTATTTTTCAAAAGGTCAAATGGCAAACGTGTTTCATATAAAATCCCATATATGGTTCACTAACATCAAATCACAAAAATATCAAAATGATCTTGCTAAAAGAAGATATATAAATTTGCTGAAAATATGATCCACGCTAACTTGTAATTTATTAAAAGCGTGCAGGCTTCAATAAGGAAAAAAACATAAAAAATGATCGAGCATCGAGCATCCACAGGTAAAATAGCGAAACAACGAGAAAAACAAATATGGAAATAGATGAAATGGCTGCTAGATTCGGAGTTTTGACGTTGATCAACTTGATTGGACGAACAACACAGAGGACATGAAACGAAAGCTGTTCGAATTAAAGGCAGGGGACAAGAAAAATCGTGATGCGATTCCGCGCGTCGGAGACTCGATATCGAAATTGCAAATGGCCTCGCTTCGAGACGTTCGTGCTGTTTCGGTGTTTCGGTGTTGCGGATCTTCGAGACGATACAATTCCAGTCTAGTAAGCTGACACTGAAAAAAGTATGCCGAACAGAAAGACTGGTTACATGCTCCGAAACGAAGCGGATTGGTTCGAACATCTCCGAGGAAAAGTCTCGATATTCGGAGTCTAATTTTTTCGCCAAGAAGATGTTGAAGATATTGCAGTTAAAACTAATCAATTTCGTAGCAACATAGCGGAAAAAACGAACAGACAAAGTACCTAAGATTTGCATATAGCTTTACAGAGTAATGTAGATATATTTTTTAATATTAATTTCGTTCTAATGTCAATTCGATGAATAAATAATTTTATCACGATGTACCGTGACAATAACGATGGTGATGATACGCATGACGCATAACAAATCTCGTTTACTGCTGAGAAGATGTTATAAAAATATCGTAGCATTGAAAACGAGTTTACTGAAAAATATTTATATGGATTTCACTGAGAAGGGAAGAAGTAGAACGATCGAAATCATATAATACGTTTATAGAAATCTCAACCTGAATGAGAATGTGTTACGATCTGAATGGATGAGCTTTGAATTTTTACATTCAAGCATGCTTCTGGATACGATTTCACTCTTAAAAACCTTTCAAATTAATATGTAAAGACAAATAAAATATTAAATATAATATTACATAATATTATTATATAAATAAAATATTAACTTAATAAACAAATAAAAATCCTGATAAAAACACTGCGAAACAACGTAATGCCATATTTTCGCTTCTCATACGAAACTCGAATACGCGTTAATATCCCACGCTACAAACATAGCGAAGCGTAGGCGCCAATTACAAGAATATAAATTCACTTCTCCAATCTTGGAACAATTTGTCTATCACAGCTCAGTCTCCTCTCTGAAAATATCGTTATACCAATACCTTTCTTACGAACCCTTCAAATATTATGTCGCCAGCTATACAGACACCAATTACGTTGTAGATCGAATAAACTACGAAGCTAATTAAACGGAATTGAATCACGCTGAATGAAACTGACTAAGAAACGTTCAATTTTCCAATTCTGAAGAAAATTCTGCTACATCGCAGACTTCTCTATCTCGGGTTTACTCAGCTTTTCCTAGATTCTGGATTTTCAGATTTCTAGATTCGTGTCACTAAACTTTGCCGCTGGATCAGTGTGTGATCGTTTCAAATACAAACAGATAATAAGACAAGCGTAAAGAATTGTAAGACAAATCCATCCCTAGGCCCAAGAGGTCGAAATGAAAAGAAATTAATTAATTATTTACTGTTAACGCGTCCTCTAGCTTTTTTATTCGCGGCGAGTCCTTTCTTGAAACGTTTCTGACGTTCCGATTTTCACTAGTCAGATGTGCTCTCCCCTAGAAAGTTATACAATAACGAAGTGTCAGGAAGCCGTATTACGGAGACCCGTTTTCCCAGTTTCTTATCAATTCCGGCTGTTGGCGAAACCTCGGAGACGATAACTGTCCCGAACCGAATGTCCTGGCGTGTAGCACGCTACTACGATCGACAACGAACTATGAAAAAACATTCCAAGAATATTTCTTCTGCGATCACGTGCTTCCATCTCTTCGTACGCATGTCAGAAACGTCAGAAAATCATTTAATGAAACGCACGTGACGCTTCCGACGTAACAAACAATGTCCTTTCGTTCGATTTTATGTCATTTCGTTTATGGATTTTAGAATTTATTATATTCGACAATTTATGATTCGACGCGGGAAAATGGATGTAAATCGGTTTCGAGAGAATCCTGTCTGCTTATGAAAAACGAAAGAGGAAAGCTGTAACATATCGACTACGAGTTTTCTTCCGATAGAATAAATCCCCAACGTACGTGTTACAGAAATAAAAGAAATTTCGGCGAATCGGAAACAAGGATTTCATCTTTTCAATCTCACGATTCCTTACGAATAATTCATGTTAGAGATTACTATTACGGTTCTGCAACTTGTAAATTTTCAGAATGGGACACGTTCTCGAGTAGAAAAAAAAAAGATGGAATCAACGTGTTTTATAGAAATTGACTTCGTTTCCTAAGGCTAAATGCAATTATTCGTTATTCCTACCTTCGTTTGCCCATCAAGAAACGAACACGTTAGAAGCCTGATTCGATGAAATTCGAAACCTGCTGGTTCGTGAAAATATAAACCGATCGCGAGGAAATGCGAACTTCGTCGTTGCTGCTTCTTTTATTAAAAAGAAACGTTAGATACGATATAAACGACAATGACATCTTTGATATTACGTGGCAAGAAGATCAAGTTGTCTTTACACTTCGGTAAATCGAATGCCGTTGAACAACAGCTTTCAAATAAAACGAATGTTATATTTGAATCA
This sequence comes from Bombus confusus, assembly GCA_014737475.1. Classification (NCBI taxonomy): domain Eukaryota; kingdom Metazoa; phylum Arthropoda; class Insecta; order Hymenoptera; family Apidae; genus Bombus; species Bombus confusus. Next base: position 4,058,932 of record JACXIV010000015.1, read on the forward strand.
GTCGATTGTCATTTCTATCAGTTATATTTTATATTTATTTTTATTTATGTAAAGTGTAATTTTTACTCGAAAAAATATTCATTTTTCTACGTTCACTCGAATAAAATTTGTGTCGTACAGTCGTCGGTGCACCAGGATTTCATTCGACGAAATTCCATATCTCATTTCTGCATCAATATGCGAATTCGTTACAACGCAGGTGCATAACAATCGCGCAATTGTATCGTTAAATCGTCCAACTTAAAATCACTGTTTCGTATCATCCGAACCTAAACCATAATAATACTCGATCCTCGTTTAGAAGAGTTTTCGTTCTATTCTGATCCTTTGGTAGCCCAAAATTAAAAATTCTGTCACCGTCGTTCGTCCAAATTCTCCATTCTCGCCCTTCGATACCGTGGAAAAAAATTTCTCCGTACGAAACCCAAGCGAAATATATCGAATTCTTCGCGCACGAAATCTCGAAATTTGAGTAAAAAGAAAAATTTCTTTCGAAAGCTGACCACTCGGGTTCTACCGTCAAGATCTATGCTCCTGTTTATCCAAACGATCGATAAATTTGCCAAACAACCCGTTAAACTCTCTTTCTGTCCAACGAATTAAACTTGGAACGTAGGTTAAAATAAAAATCTGCCCCAAAAGTTAACACCACTGAAATGCCTATATCGAAAGCGAAGGTCCTATATATCCAGAATTTCGATATATATATATATCAAACAATTTGCTAAACGTTGCTGCCGATTCTTCGAACGAAACGAAACTCGAAGTCTCGAAGGATAACAACGACTTACTGTTATCGGTCGTCGCTAGTTCCTCCGAATGATAGAATCCCTTGGACACGATGTTGCTCGAAGGATCTGTTTCCAAGTAGTTACCTAGGCTGCTGATGATCCGACCTGACGGCGAGTTCACTACGAAATACGGAGATGCAAGAGCGTATGTCCCACTTATCAACTCCGCGACGACCCATAAAACCACGTCGACGAAATCCCCCACACGATCGGTATGTCGGCGTGATCTGGACATGAAAAAGAATGTTTCGATCGGAAACGGTGCCATTTAATGAAGTACTAGTCGGTGCAGGAAATGATTCGAATAGTGCGCGCAATTTTTTTTTAAGATATCGATGGTCTTGAGAGTTCGAAGAAGACGCGATCAACGGCACTCGATGTACATCGAACTGTACTGTTTCGGCAAAAGTAGAGCCAGTGAAGGGATTCGCCTAGACTAGCATTCTGCGATTGAAGAGTGAAAATATTTTGAACTTGTTATTCTTCTTTTTTTTTTTTTTTTTTTTGTTTGCTTATTTAAGAATTTTTACAATAGCTTTGGTTTTAGTTTAAGATCTTATTACTACTCGGCTCTTTGGGTTAAGAGTTGCGGTGCGGATATTTTCTGCTTTTTCCCTAGTTTAGAGAGAAATTTTGGAACAACTCCGGCTATACCGTTCGTTTCTGCCTAGTTCCAGCGTAGTTTACAAGATACGCTTTTAGATAAACTCGAATTCCTCTTTCGGCTGAATTTGCATTACGATAAATGTAATTGGAACTTGTTCTTCGATATAGCTTACGAGACATCCGCGTATGAGATTCGAGGATAGTGTCCTTTTTTTGGAGTAGGTTTGAATCAAGTTTCACATTACGTTGGAAGAATACATTTAATTAGGATGCCCTTTTTTCGATAGCTATTTCGAATTACGTATTTTCGAAGCAGCTGATTTGAACGTGCTTCTTGCCGTCGAATTCCCATTCTAAGTGCGTTATGAATATCTTGAAGTTGTTTGAAAAATTCAAGAAAACGTAGATTCGACAGAAATCTTTGAAAATCCCACAGTGTTTACGTTCGTCTCGCACAAAGCAGCTTATTTACAGCTTTATTTCGCTTTCATCTGCTCGTCGACGCGGAAAATGTCAAAGAAGAAAGAAACGAATAAAAGGATGTAAAATCGGCGTTTCTATCGTCTCGTTCGCACGTCGCTGTCTTTCAGTTTAAACGGACAGACGCGAAATAGCAGACGAAAGAGGCTTAAAGGGACATTGAGTAATATTCGTCCGGTGTCGTGAACCGAATAAAGGAAATCCTCGGCTGACGTTCAAGGCGAAGCGTTCATACAAAAAAAAAATTTCGTCTCGTTACCGTGACAATTTGCATGTCTATTCGAGACGCGTATGAAATGAATGTAACACTGTTCGACGGTATTAAATCAATTTGACCACGATAAATAAAGGGACCGTTCAAAGAGCTTTGACACCGTTGGCCCGAGGTTTAAAGTTAACACTTAGACTAGCTCGTTCAGGAACACGAAACGTTATTTAGACGAGTATTTGAAAAATAAGGAAAGCACGTTTTCCACAAAACGAAAAATTTCCTTCCTTGCTCCTTGGCTACTGATAACGTTATTCCGTGTAAAGAATCGAACGAAAAGGCGGTAAATATAACGTATCATTGATATTCTGCAGAAAGCCGCTCGACTGATTTAACGCAAAACCTACCGCTACGGTCAAATTGACCGCTTTCAAATTTCTACACAAATTTGACCATATTTAAACGTTACCAGATCGCTTCCTAAGCTACGACTTTTCATACAACATGCATACTTATATAAATACTTTGGTATTTATTTCTAATTTGCTTTTTTTATAGTTTGTCCTGCCTATCGCGTGCGGTCAATAAGTATACAAGAAGCGTCGGTAGGTTTACTGTTAAAGATCAATTATCGTCCTATTAATCATTCGAATGGCACTGAATACTTCAGAGTTGTCTTCATACATCAGCATCGATTATTTTTTAGTCCGTATATTGGAAATATATTGGAAATATTGGAATATATATTACATATATATATGTAATGAAGTAAAATTTTGGAAATCAGACGATCGATTCAGCAACATCAGAAATCGATTCTCAAAGTTCTAAAATCCCGATACTTCTTCCGTATCTTCTCTAAAATCTTAACTGCTGCCTTTCTTCCGTTCTCCTTCAAAATCCTAACTCTGCCTTTCTCCTTCGATTCTTAACTCTACCTTGTAATTCTATCTATCTCTCTATTTATCTGTTTTGACTGTCAGTAAACATAGGGAAACTGTCGGCTGGCTTTCTTATTCTCCCGTTTGGATGGTTTAAATACAGAATTTACATATAGAATTTACATATATATATATATATATATATAATATAACATAATATAATATATGACATTGGAAATAAAAAAGATTCTATAGGTTATGGTTAGACATTCTGAGCATCGTATTAATATTTATGTACCACGGAGAGGAAGGACTATGAAAGATAAATTTCAAAGAAGTAAAAAGTATGTGTGTACGTGTGTGCTTATCTTGAGTTGGCGGGAATCGATGAAATCTAGTTTCCGAATGGTGCACACGGTACAGAAAAATTATTCTAAATTATCCATTCCAAGTAAAGGACTAAAAAGTTCGAAAGATTTAATTTCCTCTTACTACCTAACTGTAAATTCATGAAAACCTAAAAAAGCCTAGGTTGTAGATGCATCTTTGTAGTGGAAGAACTGGAACGTAGTTAAATTTCTTAACGTAAGTCCCGTGAGAACACGAAGCTCGAGCAAACGTGTAATCAGTAGATCGTAAGGTTCTTAGCGACCTGTTCCACTGATTTTCGTTCGTTTCCTTGTCTTTTTCTCCCGTGTCCCAATTCCCTCTGTTCTTAGAAATTTGAAAGATGTAAATATCTACGGGCGAAACACGCTTGCCACGACGAAAGAAAGCAAGTATCGAGGACGAGCAGTGCACTTCGACGAATATCGTGAATTATTTTCAAGCGGAATGTAAATCGCGATCTACGTGTCAAAGATCGATGCGCACTATTATTTCTACCGGGCGTCAGTCAAACATGTTGCAATATGCAAATAACAGATATTGAAATACGAGAGTAATACATGTCGAATAAGCTGTTATATACGGAATCGCTGATTTTTGAACAATGCAATTTTTAGATAACAGTAAATTAAATTGATAATTTTTCCGCGTAAGAAGTTTCGTTACTTTTCTTACGGAAAGAAACGGGCTGGTTTCTTGTGCTATTTTTCGAAGCCATTCAATCCTCCGGTTCATTAGCATTTCCCTCGATGTTAAAAAGTCGCCATTCTTATGCAGTCTACATTGTATATCGAACAGTTTGCTATTCGCGTATTAGCTTTAGTAAAATCGAGATTGAAATATTTTTTTAAGGCGCAAATACTTCAATGCTTGGTTTACAGAGAATTAAAAGTTAAACAGACTGAAGTAGAATTAACCTTAGAATCTGCCAAATTCTCGAAGAAACGCGCGCAATATTTTCCATTTTGTCGGTTTACTAAAACACTGGCAGCGAATGACGGTGAATGATAATGCCAAAGGAAAGATCAATTTTCCAGCAAATTGGTATTCAAATCAGAAGTTCTATTAATAACTTCGTCTAGATACTAGAACATATTTTAAGAGAATCGAATAAAAAGATTTACTTGTTGGTGTTGTTGAATTTAGAAATGTCGTCTGTTCTAAAAATTAAGATGGATGATTCATCTCTTTTGTAAATTTCACAATCGAACTTCAACGCATCGTCAATTACCTTTAGGACATACAAAACTCGCAAGATGCAATTATTCCAAGAAGTAAAATATCCGATTTAATTTTCTCAAAAGGGGTTCGCATTGGTTGATCATTTGAACGAGATCATTTGATAAATCAATATCAAAATATCCCACTGATGAAAACGCCACGATAAACAGTAGAACGGAGATAACGGATGTAACGCAAAACCATGTGAAATTCTAACACAGATGCATATGTGCATAACGTGCAATTGACACAATCATCGTTATTTTCGAAAGTTTTATACCTAACGCTGAGACATAATCGACCGATTACGTAAATGATCATTGTTAACCGTTTCCCACATACATTTGATTCTTAATCACCATCGCTGGCCAAGCCTCGTGACACTTTTTACGAATTTTCGCATTACACGAAATATTCGCTTACGAAAAGTAAGATTCATGCGGCAGATTTAAATACAAAGGCCAACTTGCAGATATGGTTAAACGTTTCAAGACTAAATTATTGAAGCCGTTGGAAAACTGCACGATTTATCTCCGATTATTTAACAAACTTATAACAAAAAAGAAAAAAAAATAGTACTGTAAACACAGAGTATATTTCAATCGTAGATTAGTTTCGTTTACATTAAATGAATGTTTACCTTCGTCGATATGTAGCCTGATGTATTGATTAACATTCTTTTCCTTCTTCTTTTTACCGTGAATGTCGTCAACTTAATCGATATTAATTAACATTTAAAAACACAAACGGATCAATCAAGGATAAGAGTACACGCAAGTAGGGATAGGAGATAAAATAAATAAAAAAATTGCACGAAGTAATGCAAAGTTCGTTATGCATGTATGAACAGTTCTGTCGCATTAATCGAGTAAACAGATATTCGCTAATTACCGTTATTAGATATTATTCCCTGCGAATGCAATAAAAATTGTCTCTGAAGTAATTATTAGTCGACGAAATAAAGTACAACAACATATAACGGATAAAGCACATAGTAATAATAAAACGAAAGATAATAGTTCGGTCTCAACTAGCAGAACGCGTGAAGATTAAAATACCAAATGGGACATAAGCGAAAAAGAGAAAGGGTACAGTTGGAGAACGAATCGAAAGAAAGAGTCGTTAAATCAAAATAAAGAAGGACGCTGACCGTACAGCCGCGTTTCGAAGTGGCATAAAGTCATTACCACAGAAATTCTTGATTTCTTCACGGCCGTTTTGGTCAACGGAAACAAATTGTTATCTACATCATTGAAACTGTTCGCGCGCGTTCCAAATAGCGAAACACTATGAAAAGTTCGCCTGCAAACATTTGTCGGGCATAAACTTCCAGTGCAATGGCTAACATTGACTCATCGATCAGCCAATAGCGCGGTTTTCGCTTAAAACGCCGCTCTTGGAAATGGACGTAGTACAGCTAATTCTTCGTTACTGCATTTGTGCAATTTCATTCTCGAATTATCACAGAAAGAAACAGCTGGCTATCTTACGAATAAAGATACCTCGTTAAACACCGTTAATTCGTAATTTATTCAATTACTTAATTACTTTTCGCGATTGAGTAATATACCTGAGAAAATACTAGTAAGATTGGATTTATTAAAATTGTCCTAATGTCAAACTGTTAGTGGCCAATAATGTCAACTGTTGAAAACTATCTCGAATGATAATCGCGCTGCTTCGCACGTACCAGCCATTATCGATTTCAGTCGCTAACAGTCAATTTACACGATCGTTATCAGTATCAGGCTCGAAAGAAAAATATTGATCCGTAAACGTACATACCCAAAAAGTACACAAGTGAATTAGTTTAAGAGACAATATTAGGAACCAGAACAGGAGATGACTTCATCCTGACACTTGATTTTTCGTCAACAAAAAGACAAATGTAAATCTTTCGTTGGATAATACGAGGAAACTATTTGCAAACGTTTCTGATAATAATTCCGATAATTATTCTACTGGTAATTCCAAAATTATATTCATATATTTATAATCTGGAATAATTATCAGAATTATCATTTATATATATAAAATGAACTATCAATGTATTTTATTTATTTTTCGTTTTTATCTAATTAAAGTCAAATAATTATCGTTATTTTCGTAAAAAGGCGGTTTCTCATCAACAAGTGATTATAAATGCGAATGAAGAGAGTCTGATGTCGAGAGAGGAAAAAATGTATCCTTGACCTAGCGCCAAAATGGCCTAGAAACACGAATGACAAAATATTCGGGCGCCGATCTATCAAAATCTGTTAAATGATATCAAATAGTCGGATATTAATCGTACGAATTGTTATCGATAGATCAAACATGTCCACGCGAATTTATGTTTTTACGAGAGTTAATTGGAACGAAAAGCTGGCAGTATCTTCGATCGCAAGTATTACGAAGTACTCAAAGATACTATAATCACAAAGAGAAACTAACCTACAGCTATATGTGACACGCGGAAAGGGGCGGCGAATAAGTGCGGCCACAAAGTGCATAGGAATATCGATCTCTCTAAATACCTAACTTGGGATGAAAACTATCGTTCCGGTAGACGTATAACGAAACCAAACGCAATTAATGATACGAGTTAAAAGAACTACGAACAGACCGATAATCGGTATGAAAAATCCAACTACCGCCATGAATTAATTAATTAAAAATCCTAACTCTAATAATTATTTTTCCGCAAATAAATCACGTTCAAAGTAGTAAGTGCAATTAATTGTATTAATTAAATCACATTCAGTAGCAAACTCAACTACCGTCCCAAGTTTCAAAGAGCGCCAACATCGACAATCGTTACCGTAAAGTTATATCAATGTTCCAAGATTAAATTACTCTGCGAACCAAGCCAAATTAACTTCGCGTTAATCAAAATTAAAAGTCACTTAGCGTACAGCATACGATTTCGTGTATGGAACCTAAGATCAACTTGACCTACAGCCAAGAGACGAGTTTCACGAGTTCCTTCAATATCTTCCGCGTCCACCTCGAAACGCTCAAAAAGCAAGAGGCTGGCGAACAAACTACAACGATCGAGAAGCACAACGAAACCTTCTCAACGGTTGCTCCAATTGTCGTAGCAAGAAAAAAGCAAAGGAAAGGAAACTTTCTCCCGCGATCGAATCTGGTCGAACCTGTTCAATGATCCAGCGTAGTTCGTCGTCGATGAAGAAGCAGAACACAGAAATAGGTGTAAAGGATGTCTACAGAAGAGTATAAAAAAGGGAACACGAAGTTCGCAGGTAAAGTTCCGTTTCGAACGAAACCAGCTGCGACTTTCCAGTTGCCCGCGGGCCATTCATACCTGTTAAACGGTACTTAACTCGCGTCTGCTATTACGCGCGAGAAGAGCACACAGCTGCTTTAAGTCGAAAATAAATTTTAGAAAGTGTACAGTTCCAGCAGATGCGATTCATGTGTCAGAGATTGCGCTCCACTGGCACGACTGCGAACCTCGTGCCTGCGATAAGCAGCTTTTCGCTGACAAATTGTCGTTGCAGCTAATCCAAGCTCCGCATTCGCTGTTTTCCACGAGGTTGTTTCGTTAAAAAGTTCGGGAAATATTTCTCGCTGGCGGTGAATAACGAGAGTCTAGCGCATAATTTGCGGTCGAACGATCGCAAAGTCCGGGCAGATGGGAGAACTTTCCACGTTTCTGGATTTGTGAACATCAAGCATGGCACTCGGTGCTTTTAATAACGATAATCTTGGTAGCAAAGATTACCGAAGCACAGGTTTCGTCTTTCAAGCTAAAGGCGGTCGCCAAACGTCTATCAGGGCAATTATGATGGAAATCGAAAAATTTCTAAGATTGCAAGCAAGAAGCTATGTTTTATGTTCGTGAAGTTTGCGTCCAGCTATTAAAATGACGAAACCGATCAAAGTTTCTGTGAATTTCTTCCATTTAGCGTGGGAGATTCCAGGTTTCAGCTCGAGCAATTAACGAGTATATTTTATTAATTACTTCAATTGCGACGAACGGTACGGAGACGATATTAGATTTACGGTTCTATAAGTGTTCTACGAGATGAATATGCAGGAATGTATTATGTCGTCAGTGAATGTTTGGAAAGAACGAAACGTACGGGGATGTAGATCGACAAGCATAATTACAAATGCGATAAATACAAGTAAATTGGAAATTATAAATTTACCAATATCGTTACTATCTGCAGCTGTCTATAAGCGAATTCCTAGATAAAAATTAGCAAAAATATACAGTAAAATAAATAGCAGCTGGAAATAAGAATTCAAGATGTTTCAAAGATCGTATGGGCAAAGTCGTGTCTCTACCTAGTAACTGGTAATCAAGTCTCACGTACGCATGCATAGGACGTGAAACAAGATGAAAACAAAATTTTCAAACTTTCTGTCTAGGAAAGTAAACGAACATCGAAGCATCTTTACGTGTTAATAACTTTCCCTCGACATAATAATAATATTGAACGTTTCAATATTATACAATAGACTCAGCATCATCGCAGCAATACGCGATTTAATTTCTTGCCTCACGACATCCGGTCACACTAGTGAATTATAAATTTAACAACGACAGATTGTATTTCAGACAAAATTTGATTTCAACTCTGACTTTAATTTCGATTCTCCGAAGAGTCACCCTACGTATATTTTATGATTATAATAATATAATCGTAAACTGTAACGTAATGGATATTATATATTATACTGTTGATTGTTAAATGAAAAACATTACGATTTATTATCGTGTAATAATAATTTTGTACTATACAAATGTTAACAGTATAATTTAACATTATAATTATATTATACGTTACGTTATACGTCTGCGTAATTACGATACAATATTATCAGTATTTGCGTAGTAATAAATTTCTATATTTTACATCCCTCAAAGCGTTACCGCAATGAACTGCTGAATGAAATGTCGAATAAGGCTAGGAGTTCGATTCTACTGACTCGACGAGATGAGATATTATATGAAAAGCAAATTGAAATTAGAATAGAAGTTGCTCTTTACGAATACGTGCATTATTTTTCAGCGACTAACGACATACTGTTAAGGATACTCATAAATAATGTTACCTGTCTCGCCTAGGAAATGAAAAAGATATTCCGCGATTCTTGAACAATTCGCTTCGAATAAAAATCGAACTTTAATTAACGAACTTCCCACGTGAACTTTCACGAGACTTTAACTTCAGCGGGACGCGAATAAAGATGAAAATTATCCGAGTTAAATATCACGACCGGCGTCTAACAACTTGCACAACACAAATTTCACCACCCGGTAGCTTATTAATCCTTTAAATCACGTGTACAATTCACTTCGATACTCTATCCTATTTATTTCCGCGAATATCTCCCATCATCGATCGAAACGAACTTCTACCCAATATTATCCACTTAAAATTCAAACAGCGAACAGTCACGTCAATTATCACCTCGATACGATTGATCATAACCTAGCAACAACATTGTCTATGAGCAACCTTTAACGCGCAATTATGTCCACTTTCTAATTCAAGAGTAAGTAAATCACCGATATTTCATCAGATAGAAAAACCACCTTCATGGATCACCCGGTGAAAAAATCAATCGATAACTTCGAATCAGTATGGAATACGAGCCTAACTGCGCTGTGATATCAGGGGTTGCGGCCATCAAACCAACCCCTAGCTTGACTGCGGTTTTCTATCTCCCGATCTGCTCCTTTCTCTCTCTTTATCGTGTCGAAACCGTGTTCTCCGCGTGGGGGTAGCCACCCCGTGGTACATGCGCGTCACTACCGTCAAAAAAGCAAAAAAATCGTAGCCTACAAGAAAAATTTAACGAATTGGAAAAGCCCAGCGTACCCGGACCTCAGATGCGCACGATTAACGTATAGCGCCACTGAAGTCAATGACGGAGGCGTTGGGAACTGTTTATTCGTTCGACTGAGTCGGTAACATTCACGGAGGATAACGAATAAGACAATTGAGAGATTTGAAATATTCTTGGAAGATTTCTTGAAAATTTGAAATTGTCTCGAGCTTAAAATGGCGTTTAAAGTTTAAAATATAAAACGCAAATTAGTACGTATTATGTGTTTGTAAAATATGTGTCCTTCATAGGCAATGTTATATCTCGTTATTAATTGTAATTTAATATCTAGTTTGTTAAAGGGAATAGAGTAGGATAATTTCATTAATTATGTATACAAAGGCGGAGGATACTATACGAGTTACGATAACAAATCGTTAAAACAAAAATTCGTTAAGAAATTCATTAAGACAAAAATAAAATTTCTTGATGATTCTATCGGATGATTCTGTACACGAGGGTAGAGATATCTTTCAAATATCTTTCAATAAAAATACAAATGTGGTAGAATTTCTGGCAATTAGGCTCGCACGTGAGTTCAAATAATCATATCTGTATATTGAACTCATCGCCAAAGGAATCAAACCATGCGACTTACCGATCGTAGCGCGCATGATTGGATGACGATTGGATGATATCCCGTCGCATTTGACTTGATCGCATTGGCTTCCTCAGATCCATGAACACGGTTTGACTCCTTGACTTTGAGCGGATATGGTATTAAACCCCATGCATAGTCACTTTGTATTTGCACTGACTTTATTTGAAGTAAGTACTGTATTTAAAATTGTCAAGAATAAAATTAAGCACGAATAGAATGTCTTTTGAAAAATCTCAGATTTTGTTAATACTGGGTAAAAAGAAATATATCGTTAATTCAATTACAACGAATTGATAGCGTAATTCTCTTAAATCAGTGGTACAATTATTATAAATCAATGTCATAATTGTTTTATATTAACGATATCTTCTTTTGATCCGCACCATACGAAGATTCAAGCCTAATGAATTCGTACGTGAGTTGGATATACAAGACATATCCTTGAGTTACCGTCTCGTACCGTCTTCGTCGATGTCATGAAAAGTGATTTTTGCATTCTAGCATTAACAAGTTTAATAAATTTTAAATTTTCATTGTAAATTTACGACTACAACAATTTATTGCAATAATAATTATTACAGTTTGTATATTTTTTATCAAACAATTATTCGTTTAAACTATCACGGCATTGATTGTCCGCTTATTACTGTGATAAAATGTATCGAATGGCAGATTACCGCAAGAATAATCGTGTATAACGGCTAAAAATCTAAATGACCAGCGAGCATCGATATACATATACGGAAACTCCGATTTGTATAAAATTAAAATCGTAATATCATTTTCTACCAAAGGAAACAGGAATTTACATATCATTTCAATACGTAACGATTTATAGATTTCTCGTAATTTCTTATTAACCTTTGGTTCTTCTTATCTATCATAATTTCATCTGATAAATATTCATTCTGTTACGCTTGACGTTCGTACACTTAACGCTGCTTCGTCTAACACTGTTTGAGGCTTCCGGAAAAGAGTCGACATCAGAAGGCAAAGAATTCCAAACTTTCGCCAGCATTGCGACTGGCATCATCACAGTGTCGCGTTGATACTGCTATGCATCTGGAAAAACACTCTTTTAAGTATGTCGTTCCGGAACGATAACCAGGATGACGACGACTTCCGATTGGAAGTTCTGAGCCGATGATTAAAATGGCGTGGATTTCCGGATTCGGTGATCGGCTAACGGAATTTTTAATTGGTCAGCCGATCGCTTAAAAAATGAGAATTGTATTCTGCTACTGCTGTCGTATACACAGTCGTATACTTGGGTCTCATTATGTACCTCTCGTGCTCCGTGACCAATGTACTCACGCTCCTTCAGTTTCACTGATATCGAACTTCCCACCGCGAGCAGCGTATTTTATAGAGACCCGGTGTCTCTAGTTATTGGAGTGGGTCCTTCAGCTCGCGTAGCTGATTATTTGTGAGATCTTGATATGTATAAGGAAAGCTGTTGTCATATCGTACTTGTGGAAGATTTTTTTGATGAGATCTGTTGCATCCTCAACAGAACCGTACGGGAGGAAAGCCGCGAGCTTTAAGGAAGGTTGAATAGCGTTTCAGTTGTCTTGTGAATTTGTATTCTCGGGAGATTTTTCTCTGAGAAGGCTATCGATAATACGGTTGATTCTGTCAAGGTTGAAGCCCTTTTGGGTTAAATCTGTCTTGGGTCTTAACGTGAAGCAAATACTGCTGTTTAATAATTCATATGTAATTCTTACGTTCACCGCTCTAGATCGTAGAGGTTCGTTGTGAAAACAGAAATATAACAAAACGTCTATTATCTCCTGAACGATCGTATCTCAGAGCGTGCAATAAGAAGTTGTACGAGGTGACCAAATCTGTCTGTTTATCTGATCGGTGATAAAAAGTTTCTCTCTTGCTACGGTTACATTTACATTCAAATTTTCAAATTCAGTTATTTTAGTTTACGTTTATATTAGCTTAGTTTACACGTTTATGGACGCAATTAAATTTAATAATTAAATTTAAATTTAATAATTCATTCAATATCAATCGTAGTAAATTTTTGACAGTTTTTTAATACCAATTCGTCCGCGAATAATTTTTTTACGCTTTGGAAATTTCTCAAGACTATAGTCAAACGATTCAGCTGTTATGCCAAGTCGCTAATAGCGAGTATGGAAAAATTGAACGGCTGTAAAATCGAATGATATTGCACATTTAATAGGATAGTAATACATACTGATAAAACTATTGACATTTGTAGTCTAGACGGAAACAATCTTATTTTTCAATATTATATCCGTGATTCATTCTGTTGTGAGATTATTCGTACCTGATATCTCGTTAATAATAAATCAAACAATCAGTTCTCTTTGCAGTTCTGTAATAATTTTACGTTACGATTGCACGTAACGTAACAGTGATAACAGCCTTCGTCGTCTCTTTCTGTTAAAGAACTATAATAACTTAATTCCGGATGTTTATGCATATATAGCGAACTGAAATACATCGAAACGTACAAAATAGACATGATACTTAGAGACACGCAAAGTAGAGCAGCGATCATAATATATGAAGAATAAAACGAATTTCTATTTACGTGTCATTTCTTTACTTACGTTCATTAAAGTAGGAGTTTGCATAAACATTCGTGATGTAATAACGACATAACGCTTGTCGATAAGATTAACTCTTTAAAGATTACAATTCGCTCTCGACGCATTATATCTAGATTCTTGAAACTGAGAAAAATCTGAACTCGATACCGATTACGAAACTTATTAGAAGCTCTTGTTAGAAACTTTAATCTGTTAATTACTTTTCACAGGTAATATAATCATGCATATTTCACGTTCGATATACGCGACACGGCAGAAAAATAATGTATTTCCTAATGACATTATCAGCAGATGCTTTAAACCAATATCTAACGATATTCCGAGTAATCAGATTTAAGGTATTATTAATGAAGATAAAGAGTTCATCGAAATAATCTTTGAAACAACAGAATGTATGATAAAATTGACAGATTCGCTCGATGTTCTCACTATTGTATAATGATACATCGATGATGACGCATAGGATTATTAACGCAGATGCCTAGTTGAAATAATCTTCGAAATGTCTACCAATAATAACGAACGATAAGGTTGATACAAGATATTCGGAACATTCTCACATTTGTTTAAACGCGTCTTTTCAATTCAAACTGGTATAATAGGCTTGCAAGGTTGATTCTTGTGTAACTGCTGCTACAGACCGACGTATAATCTTAAAAAATAAACATCTTACATCACGGAATTAAAAACGCAGTTTAATAGATGAACCAGACTTATCGATTTTGTTTAAATAAGATATTTAAAAGTGATAAAAATCAGGTTACGTTATTACAGTTATATGTAGAAATAAATAGGTTTCGCAATATTTTTCTAGTAAAATATAGCAATATCTTTCCAATAAACATTCCGCGAATAATAATAAAGATAAATGCTTTGTTTTTGTCGTTGCACTAACAAAGAGGATGTCCAAATGTAAATGGATGAACAGTTATGAAATCGACGTTACTTTTTTCTTCCTCGTTATATTGATACTCGCTGATATTTTTCAATGCCACTAGAATTTCGCGTAACGCGTAGCGTGTGTGTCATCAATTCGAGTAACATATTCTTGGTGTATTTATAACAGGCAATTATCAAAGAACATACTGACAAACGTTACTGGTCGCGTAGCATTTTACAATCGTAAATTTTATTTTTATTTTACGTCTCTATCTCTAGTTATCTTTAAATTTCATCGCTTCACTGATCTCTAGATCTTCCTGGGATTTTTCGTTTTATGATCGCTCAAAGTACGAATACTGTACAATAAAAAAGAAACTGCACGAAAACTTTGCTGCCAGAAGTACCACTAGTTGGCGATTTGAATTCGCAAAGAAACAAATGGAATTTTGTAAATTAAAATTAATTGAGCTTTTCTTTTACGATCAGGACATTCGATTAGTATTTCATTTTTCAGAAACGGTTAACGTCGATGAAATTGATCAATTCGTCTCCCGTATAATGTCTTCTCCTGAGTTGCGGATCACACAAACTTTCGCGAATGCAAATTTTTAATTTATTCTTATGTTATGTTTTTAGACATATCGTGAACATTCATGGCAGAATTATACCTTCCCTTCCTGCAAAATATCCTGTGAAATTCAACGAAGAATTACGTCGACCAGCGACTATTTCGTTGAGGAAAAAGATTTCAATTTCATTGAAGGACCCTATGTTACGTTGACTATGTTATATATATATATATATATATATATATATATATATAAAAACACACATACCGTAGAAACTCTTCATCGTCAAGTTCTATAATTATTTCCAAAGAGATACTGCGTATATCTCTTACATCTGTCATCATCCGTGAAGAATCGAAGGAAATTTTTTATAAAATAACGTTCGAGCATTGGAAAAAATACATCGTTTTCTATTCACAGAATACGCAAATGTATATTATACAAAAGTTTAAACATCACTTTACACGTTTCTATTGAATTCTCAGACACATTTATAAGGTTTTTACTAAAAGTCTTTCGCGTGATGCGTATCCATTTATAAAGCCATAGCTAATTATTATTTACTAGCTAATAACGTATTGTGTAACAGAAGGAACCAGATCTAACAAAAGATTCCCATGCTTCGTGCCAATCCGTGTCTAGTCGGCGTGTTTCGTGGCGGCGTGAGTACACGCGCACGGAACGAGCGAGTTTGTTACTCGAGGCGCGCGAGTTTGCGATCAGGACAGTGTTTATTCCACGCGGATCGCGGAACGAAGCATGGAACCGGCTAGAAATCACACGAAGGAACAGGTGTCACACTGTAATCCATTTCTACGACATATCTAAATACTTTCATCCAATCGATATCCGAAAATCTTCGAAAAAATTCTCCTCCTTATTTCGAAGAATCTTCGTCGCTATCAGAGATCGTTCCAACTGATCCGATATCGCGATCGTAGAACCCCAATTTCCAGAACTTCCAATTGCGAGTTATCATGACGCAATTGATCGACTTGAAAGGGCCGCGAGACACCTGAAGAGAACACCTGTGTCAAATTCTACGTATCCGCCGTGATACCAGCCGCGTCATCGCAGGTGTTTCAGTTCAGTTCTAATCAGTTGCTTAGAAAAATCAGCTTTTCGGAAGTTTCTTAGAGTTTGGGAGGTGAAAAAGTAGAGAATCGTGTCGAAGAAGCGGATGTTATGAACGATAAGCAATCAGAGATAATCTTATTAAACGGTGATTTAATGTGAACTGATAAATGCGATGAAATGCTTCTCTGGCGCGAAGTTTCTCCGAATTTTGAAATAAGGCGTGCTTAATTAAGGCGTGGAGATCTGGAGAACCATGTTTAAGAGTCGAGCATGTTGTAGTGAGTGATAGATAGGATAATCTACGAAACAGTGATATGACACGATCTGATAAATATGACGATGAATCATTTGATCTGAAAATCAGTTAAATAAAGAAGTCTACTACGGATATATAATGCGATTTTTTACGGATTTTGGATATGGGTATTCGATAGAGAATTATATTGGAAAGGTAAGTGTACTGTAAAGGATGATCGATTAGATAATGTTCATACCGGTGATAAAATACGTATAACTGATAGCTGTCAACGATATGCACGTGTTAAATTATGACTGTTCGATCGTTTCTAATAAACAGAATCGAGTGTTAGAGAAAAAATGATTCATAAAGTGGTGTCGTCGTACAAGTGAAAGGTAAACAGGTGCAACTCATAACCACATATGATAAGTTTGCCCCCTTTTTTTTTCGTTAAATTGATAACGAAGAAAGAAAGCGTATAGAGACATAGACGAAACAACGAACCAATATCTCTTACCGACTTCTACGTACTTCTTGAATGTCTAATTCTATCGTCAATTTACGTAAGTATGTATGAGAGTTTACACACACGTCAGTTTAATTGATCCACGCCTTGCCTTGACAATTTCCAAGAGTCAAAGCGGAATCTTTTTCTTATCTGGCTTGAGTGACCTCGAAAGTTGTTGACAAGGATCAGTCTCTTGAGACTGGTTCAGGCACGGCCAATAGTTTAAGTACGTTTAAGTACATAGCAAATAAAGCGAAATTTACACTGTATCATCGCGGATGACCACTATGAACGATTCATAAAAAAAACTTCGTTTTCATCCTCGTTTCATCCGCAATGGTCCTACAATTCGAGCAGTGTAAATTCAGCGTTACTGGCTACTTGGCCAAACTACTAACCGTGTTCCAATCAGCCTGCAATGTGGGATACGCTAACTGCGTCCGACGCAATCTTATTGTAGACGAGAGTTTAAGACGATCGATATTATTGTCTATATTTATGGTTCTCAACATTATCGCGCGTAAGAGTCTTTCTAGACGATCGATATACGTATCTATCGATATATTGACGAGACAACGTTGAAAACCTTAAATGTTAGCAATAATATTAGTTCGAATGCCCCTTTAAATCCTAATTACACGAATGATATCGCATGGCCCATCTGCGCCGGTCGAATGACAACACCTCTGCGAGGTACGCATTCGATGCACGCTAATATGATAGACGACTATGCCGATACCATGGACAGCAATGTTTCTATTTTTCGAGTATATTTTTAGATCGACATCTGGTTAGATTTGGCTTGAAGAGACACGTGAAAACATCGACGTGATCCGCTGGATCATCATCAGCTGCATAGTACGTGCACCTGTACCACGTATATACAATATACTTGCACTCGTACGTGGTTCATGTTAGATTCAGCCTTGGAGCGCGATGATGAGAATAATTATTTATAGGCGCTGGCTCCGTATGCGTTGTGGAATTCTTATTTAATCAAATAATTTTTTAGCTATGTACACTTCGCGCGGTGTAATAATACTCGCGCAATTTGTGTTACTGTGCTATACAATACTACATAAACGTCTGATTAGAAGCATCATGTGTTTCGTTTCGTTTTATCAACATTAGAAGAACCGGTGTGTAGTGTGTTTTAAATAGGCTATATATGAGTGATCGTAATTAAAGCAGTGCGCTGAGAATGAACAAATATATAGAACATATGTCTTTGTCTTAATAAAAATCAATAACAATTTTGCCAAAATTGCCAGTATCTACATACGTAGATACTTCCACGGTTTTGATAATTGCAAGTTTCGAAATTTCAAAATGTGACAAATTTTTCATATAACGATTGCGTACATACGAGAGAAATTTTTTAACAATTTTGAAGTAGAACGTTCGTCTCGTGTTGACCTACTCTAATGGAAAGTACGAGTTCTATGAACGAAAATAAATTTGTTACAACTTCAATGACTTAAGATAATCAAGGTTAGAAGTTATGTGCTCCTTTAAGTCAGGTGTTCGAATGGAAATTGCCATAAACAGGAAACATAAATCGGTAGTGATTGATGGTTAAGTCGTTCCTCGATTATGAATGAAACTCTAGCATAATCGAGGTGCGATTTCATAGTAACGTAAAACGTGTATTTCGATCGCGAATTACGTCATACTTATATTTAGTTCTAATAACTAGTTCGATAAACTTTCAATGGATCGCGGTTACGAAATTGTCTATTACAAATTTTAGCTTATCCTGTTTGAAAATTCGCAAAAACACTACGCTCCTTTGCCTCAGCAGAATTTTGCTCAAGTTCGATCACACGATTGGTCAATAGTTTATTAAAGTACAAAGCTGCCATCCGTTTTTCAATTACGTAATGGTAAATGCTGACGTACACGTAAGAAGCGAGATCGAAGGAAAAAGACCAGCTCGCCATTCGTTTACAAAACGTTACACAGGAATTCAGATCGATGATTGGTCTTATGCGGTCGCGTCTTAAATACAGTGCGTGTATCCATCTTACATTCGTGTGTTCAAATGATTCATCATTATATCAGATAGCCTTAAGAGACTCGTAACAAGTCTTTATAGATACAAGAGTATACGTCATTACTCGTAAGTGGCGTAATATCGGGCGCGGACACCTATTCATTTTCGATTATGAGACCTACGATTAGTTAAGGATCGCTGCAAACTTCGACCTCCGTCTTTTTCATTTCATTTTCTGTTTTTTCCGTGATAGAGAATATCGATTTTAAGATAACGAGAATTAACGAAAACTAAAAATTGTTCGGTGAAATGATCAAAGTTTACGAACGATATTATTTCGATTGTCGTCAGTTGATCGTTTCACATCGACTTCAATAGAGAATCACGACCTACCAAAGGGAAGAACGATTCGGCCGTGAACTATGAATTCTGAACAATAAATTTCGATTAAAGATGGTATCGTCGTAAATGGAAGGCGAGCCACGACGCAGAAATTGTGTCCCACATTTGTAAAAACCTATAGTTATTAGCCTCGTGCGTCACTGATCGATCTTGGTGTATTCATTCACGTACTGCCTTGTACAAACGCATCGTCGATAATCTATTTCCCTTCTTTGTACCTCTTATTTGTCCTAAAATGTCATCTAAAATAGGCTTGTAAGCGAACAGTGCGTTCGTAATATCGAAAGCTGATCGAGTATTTTTCACTTCGTTAGGATAAAAAGTAGAAAAATTGCAATCTGACATTTTTTAGATTGTTGCAAATTTGTGAATCACAGAATTTTCTTTCTCATATTCTTTACTACTTACAACCATAGAACTACATCCAGGATTGTTAAAATATAGAAAATGCTACAAATTAGAAATTACAAGTTACTAGGCATTTCATACGCGACAAGTGTTGCGAATAAAATAACAAAAATTGTAAAGAAGATATCTACAACTTGTAGCGTGTAATTTGTTGTTTCCTTAATATCAGCGATATTAATTGATAAACTATTGCGTAACAAGACTCTGAAAATAATCTTTTTGCAGTTTCGTGATATCGAATGCTTCGCGCCTTTTTACGAGTTTCTAAATTGTCTCTTCTTAACGGTGTCTCTTTCCATTATGACGCCCTCCCTCTCGCGACGAGGAAGGAGGAAAATCGTTCCTGTCGTCCGTATTCAGGTTTTTTCTCGATCAAATACGATCGCTATTGCTTTTATCTATCTACATCGATTGCAACATTTGCCTTAGATTCTTCCTCGTCCCCATTCGTTACAAACTGTGACTCTTTACATTAAGTAATTAAAAACATTTACCGTGTTGCGTTTTAATTAATTTACCAGAGGACATGGCTGTACCGAATGATTAATAAAAGAAAAGTAATGGACGAAGCTGCAACCGTGTAATCGACGTAATTATACTTAACCGAGCTTCTTATTTCGATTAGATCCTACTGGACATTTATTCGTGTCTCTCTGAGAGCTGGTAAATTCGAAATAAATTTAAAAAGAAAACAATTAATAACGAAGACACGATGAAGTGTTTGCAGAGAAGATTGACACTATGGCGAAAATTCTAAAACGCGATTGGTATGTAAAACGTGTATATATTTGATCGGGAAATTAATGCACAGTTCTTTATGAAACATTCTCGGGTTGCAAAATTTCGATGCTAATTACTGGAAAAAATAGTATTTGCGTGTTAATAGTACATTATGGCTTGTTTGATAAATGTAAAAAGAAACGTTTATTACAAACTGGTATAACATTGGCCAGAAATAACTTGGCGCTGAGTGTACACGTTCATTTCGAATACATTTTTTAACTAAATGCATGAGACTATGACATAGTTCAATCAAATTCAACATCAAATAAAGTTCATCGCTTTGGCATGTTTGTCACTCCGACAGACATGGCTACAGTTAGATCTGTAGCTTTGTCTGTACCTTTCTACGAGATCGACGTGGAAGACTGTGAATTTCCCAAGTTCCACCATTTATCGTCCGTGATTCCTCAATGCCATGGTTATTGTTATAACTATTTGCATCGTACCTGCGAAGAACAATACCTCGTCGACGTGCACGTGTAAAACTTCGCGAAAAATTTCCAGCTTCCAAGTCACGCGGTATAAACAGTCAATTACTGAAGCAAATTTCTGTCGGAACTTTCTACGCTAAAATCCTGATGTCCCCGACTTTGCAAACCTCTGCTTGGTGTCTTTGAAGTAAAAACGATGTAGAGCTGTGTCAGGCTTTATTCAAAAATGGTTTCTGAAAGTATTCTATTCTAAATAATTCATTCGTACGATTTTGTACAATTCATTGCACGAAATTCATATTGAAGCTTCTATAAGTTAAAGATAGATTTTACATGCCGCTCTTAATACTCTGAATGCTTGTTACATGTAATAATACGGATAACATTTAAATCGTTAAACGGAAACAGAATAACGTTTCCTTTCATAGTAAAATACTACGATTATTGTGTCATCGCGCCACGTAAGAAAATATTTCTCACAATCGATGACTGTATTTGACCGTATTTGTCCTAGTATTTACGCTTCTTTTATGCTTCTTTAAGCATTTCAAAGGTGTACGCTACGCGCAAGTATTTTATATACAAAAAGGCGTAGAATAATGGACAAAGGGTGGCGGAAGGGTTTGCATCATCTACCAGTCGACGGGGGCTCTTGCATTTTGCAAGAGGGTCGATCTTCTCCGAAACGGCAAACGTATCGTATCGATTTGCAGTCGGACATTCACTCAGCGTACTGCCAAAGCGAGTTTTGCATTTTCTACGTACAAAAGCTGTAAGAAGTATCTTCTTCGACATGAGAATGTAGACAAACGTTTTTGGCCAAAGTTCGACACGGTAGTTTTACGCTTATTCACGAGTCGTAACATTTATAGGCGGCAGGTATTGTCCAATCAAGGGGTCGTTAACGAGATTCGTAAATACCGTTTCGATTGGTAACGTAATTTTCCGTGAACGTCTGATCGAGTTCCGAAACCGGCGAACGAAGTGGACGCGCTGATTGAAAAATAACGAAGCATTCGCGACGTCGCGAAATAGAAGGGGCTATAACTCATTTCGTAAGGATCGAAGGACATTCGAAGTGAAATATTTCATGTACAACGCGACTGACAGTGATAGAAATAACTATTTATCAAATTATATAACTGTCTTGTATTAGAGGAGTGGAAAAGTCGAAAACTGGAAAGAAGAAAGTATATTCATCTTGTTGAATGTTATGCGAATAATATCCATCATCCGCATAATCGAAAGCCGAACAGAGAATAATATCTTCCCTGAATATCAATTCTGCTTTAGAGAATTTCACTATCTTCTCAATCAAAATATTCTGAGCTAATTATTCCAACGGAATGCTTCCTCTTCGTTTTACCGTGCATCTTTTTCTAACGCATCAACATAAAAACGACCAACATCACCGATGGCAAAGGAATATTAGCGTCCACCCCCTAGTGTTCAAGATACGTGGCGCCAGTCGTATCGTTCCTGTATCCGTTTCCTTTATTTACTGAGCGTTCATCAACGTTCGTAACTACGTCAACTTTTACGAGAATCTCGATACGTCTCCGGCAAAATACCTTCTCACGTTTAAGTAACAACACGAATGTGAAATCCGTATACTCGGGAAGACTGGCGCCAGATACATTACCCTCCGCTATTTTTCGTCTTCCTTATAGAACGTTTTTCGATAACGTTCCTTCTTCTCGTCCCTTTAATACCCTTCGCGGTACACGATGTAAAAGAAAGTTCAAGCGAAATCATTTGGTGAAATATTTTCACTTTAGGCATGAATCGATCGTCTCTGAAATGACTTTGAGTTTTCAGTTTATTGCTATAATACGACACGGTGGAGAATTTTAGGATTTGTAAGAGACGAATAGAAATATTTGCGACGATAGCAAAAAGATTTCTATCGTTAAGGCTTAAATATTGAAATCAAATTAAAAGTTAAATATTTTTCAGAATTTTTCGTTACGATTACGTTGATTATTATCTGACAATAATTTTCGGTATTGTTGTTGTCTATGACTCTAAGTTATTTCTAGTTCAATGCATCGTTGTATTATAGAAGTATCGAAATATTTCGTCTCCTTATCCTTTATCTTCGAGACTAATACGTGACCCGATTATCCATCTATATTTTACCTAGTAAATAATAGAATTTAGCCAATATATTTCTTGTAAAGGACATTGGACACAATAATCTAAAGTAACATAAGGTAATTCTTCGAACCAGGTGTAGATATCATCGGAAAGCACAAATTGCGATAAACGTACACCGCCTAAAACATTGTCAGTATATACATAACATGTAACGTTGTTTCTATTGCAACGATTATTCTATTAAAACGACAAGTGACGATTTAATTCGAACCAGAAACTTATTTGAAAATTCATCTTCGTAAATGTATCTAAAAACTCTGGTAATCTTGCAAATTGCAATAGAAAACTTCAGTGTTGTAATTTTCCAACTTTTCTTTTTTTCTTGTTTCCCAATGTAATTCGTTCGTTTTACAAAATACGTACAAATGTCGCCATTGAACTTTCTACAGATCATGATCGTCGCAACTGATACGTAAACTAAAAAAATACAAAATACAAGGGCACAATCGCGTGCGATGGTAATGAGTATCTGAAAATAAATTATTTTATCAACGCATGTAGTGATACCACACATGGCAATATCTACGATCGATAGACTTTATCGTTTAACATTCAGTCGGGCTGTATCACTCAGTCTTTCTCAACCATTGGTTGCGTATAGTGATATTCTACAGTGGTTGAACGATTCACAATTATTCTCTTAGAACCAAGCTACGCTGATCGCATACCCGGAAGAAACGTTGTACGTTGTTTCTTCAATTTATTACATAAAAAAGGGAAGAAATTTATTACTGATAAACTGTCGCAGTTGTTTAACGCGTTTCCTAAACAATGTATAACTTATAGTAAACGAAGCAATACAAATCCGGGAATTTTATTCAAAGACAGGTGATTATAATTCGAATTAAGTTCGCAAAAGAAAAGTCCATCATTGGCAAATACACGACCCGCTTGGTTTAATAAACTTCCGAATAATCTACTACACAACTAATATATAATATTTGAAACGACGGAATATAAATTGTGAAATTTTCGCAAAAGGCGTATATTTCAAAATCGAATTAAACTTCTAGGATGATGGTTGAAAGCCGAAGGAAGTCGATCGTTCGTAACAGCTATGAATCTCGTCTAACTTTCCCGTGTAACGCGACGTTAATTTTTCACGAACGAACAAGTCTAATGAAAAATCACGAGAGAATCGCTCTTCTTGAAGGACACATACTTTACATTCAAATTGTATTCCCATTAAGCTTCGATTGCGTAACGACTGTAGGATAAAGAGCTAAAGATAATCGCTTCGTGTATTATCATTACAGGAAATATTTTTCATCGACCCAAGTGATATCACCGCCTTCAAAAGCAACTACGATGCAAGAAATAAATTTGAATAACGTCTAAAGATCTTCCTCGTGCGTTGAATTAAAATTTTCACACGAATTCGTGAAAAGCGAAACGAAAATGTCTCCGAGCAAGGATCGAGTTCCACCCAGCGCGTGCGAAGTGTTGAAGCTGAAAGACGAATATAAGGAAAACGATTCGAAGAATCGTAAGTTGGCTGTAACAGACGACTATTTGGCGGTGGACGAAAGTTATCGTAGCAGTAAAGTGGAACATGTTCCTCGTATCACGTGGCCAGATTTCATCGCGTTAATTTTCGTTCACGTAGGCTGCATTTACGGATTATACCTTATCTTCACCGAAGCCAAGCTTCTTACCACGTTATGGGGTAAGTGTAATTGAAACTATGTTTGTTCGTGGTTGTTATTATCGATGAGGGAATATTCGGTATCTTTCAAACTGTCGTACTCAACGATATACCGTGTGCATACAGTTACTCGCGAAAATCTTCCTTCGCCATATACGAAAAGTCATTGTTGTTCAAATGACATGCTAGAAAATTGTACCATTTTGCCAAGTTATTGCACTCTGTATTAATTAAGATGACTAAGAACTGTTTTGTCACGGTTTTGCGTGTAAAAAAAAAAAAAACGAACGATGTAACAATATGTGGTCGTTGTACGACGTTCTAATGTGCTTCGTTTAGATGAAATTGATTTTTGAAGAAATCTTTCATAGAATGTACGAAGACTTTTGTGGGTGACTGTATATTGTACACGATCGATGACGCACCGTATGAATCCAGGAAAGAAATTGATTTTTTTTTTACAACCTAGAAAACTGCTGGAAGGATAATATTTGTTTTTCGTCAATCGAGTGTAACAAAAATATCCTTGAGTATAAAATTGCTCGATCGGACGACAGAGTGTACAATAGCAAAAAATAAGTATATCGTATAAAAGATAGACGATGGAAATAAATATAGTGCAAAATAACAATTAAGTTTAATCGATTGGAAACTAAAGTTGATGCAAAAGGAATGGGTAATACACAATGAAAGAATCGTCTCACAAAATCCTACATTGAAAACGATATGGTATCGGCACAGTAGATTGTATGACATAACAAAAGATTAAATTAGAGAATAAAACAGTAGTAGCGATATAATCACACCTACTCTTTTCAATACTTCAATACTACTTTTTCAATGGTTCATACGACTCTCGTTCAGGATAGAAGTCCATATTTCTTCGGATATTCGGATAATTCGTTTGCCAAGTCGATATTATTGAAATTATGAAATGATTAACATTGAAATTTTAATGTTTGTCTGATTCATCGGTTATTACTTATTATTATTCAGCATTCATAATGATTAATATACATATGCATGCGCATATTAGAGTATATTGCGCTTATAGGTCAGAATCTGAAATCAATAGGTATTGTACTAGCATACGTTATGTATCGTATACATAATACCGAGGAATATTTAACTCGGCTGTGAAAATTCCGCGAAGTACTTAACAATCAGATTACGCATCGATCGCGGAGATTCACGGAAGGGAATGTGTAAATCTATAATGCTGGCTATCGATGATTCTAATTCCGATCCCAGAATATCCTTGTCAAAGTTGTATTAGCAATTAGAAAAATAAAAAATCGAAGGAATAAAACGGGAAAGAAGTCAAGGTAGAAGAAAAACTTCGATAAAACTGCTATTTAGAGAACTCTCCTGCAATGACTTTGAGCATCACATACGTCATCAGGATCACATCCTCGAGTAAGGCCGACAAAGATCAAACCGACCCAAACCTAATCCGAATCGAAACAAAACCACGTGCTGACTCCTGAAATGTGCATCCAGTGTCGGAAAGATACGTTCTACTTATAAAAGTTATTTTGTTAATAACTTTTTAAGTCGAGGTCAAGAGTATCGCAGATGGGTCTTCTAGACAGCGTTCTTGTAAAAACTTCTCCAACCTCTTCTGAATAATATCCTTGTTCTTTACTCACGCTTATAAATTCTACTAACATTTGAACACACGCTTACAAATTCTACTAACATTTGAACATACTTTCTCTACGATTAGGAACGATATGAAGCGGCATGCAATTCATTAGATGAAACTTTCGTATTTCGATCGTTACATAATGCATTTCAGAAACGAGAGCCACGACGGAAGTGCGTTGCGTGCTGACTTCGGAACGGTTCTGTTGCAAAAATTCGAATCCGACGACAGAAATAAACCGAGGCCATTTTCTGATTATTATTAATCTATGACACTGTTCTTGGCCTCGCAAATTACGTGGACTTCGTCATCGATGCTCGACAAGCCGAACTAATTCTCGACCATAACACGAATAACTCTGACGTACAGCGCAAAATACGATAGAAATTTTTGTTGATTTCTAAGAGACATCCACGACACAATTTCGAAATAATTATTCTCAGTAGGAAGCAGATATTTACAAAGTTTCCGTTTCGTTTCGAGAAATAGAAATTAACAGATTCTTTCGTCCGTTGAAACTGTTATATCTTTAAAACGCTAGGACCTTGGATGTAGAGCGTAATATTTAAAAATGTGGAAAACCCGAAGCAAAAAACATGAATGAGAGCACAGAAGCGAATCGTTCTCGAGTTTAATCACCTTCTAATATTAGAATCATAACATTCCTCTCGATTTTGGTTAACCGCGCGCGTAGAACGCACAAATCCTCGAATATCTGGCGGTGATTCACGCGATAATCAAAACAGCCAGGCAGATGAATGAAAGCGAGAATATGAACGAACTGGAAACAATTCGTTTGCGTGGAATTAGAAGTACGCAAATGTAATCCGTTTCTCATGCTTCCGAAACATTATGTAACGCTGTTGTAGCGAACCAATCAAGCGTAACATCGTCGTGGAACATTTTCTCGAATTTGCAAAGTACATCGCGAATCATCGATATCGTAAATAAGTTTGACGAATCGAATGATTTGTATGAACGAGGATTAATATCGGCATTGAATTAAGTTTCAGAATATTTCTTAGAATTGGAGGGGATGAAAGAGATTGAGAAAAATTAAACGTTTAATTAATGGTATTAAGTTTGATAATCGGTACGATAATAAAAATTACAAACACAGAAGATAGAGATAAATTTTTGTCTTATCATCCGCAGAATTTCAGACTACTGCTTAGATGATTAAATGGTTGATATCAAATATACTGCACGATATAAATATGTCTGTACTGCGAATACATTGTATGTATCAAGTTCGGATTATAAATATATCCGATGCGAGAGTAGAACTAGAAATACATCTGTTACGTTGGACTCAAAAGTCAGAACTATGAATATTATGATGCGTTTTGTTGCAGCGTTCGTGATTATATACACTTCCGGATTCGGTATAACCGCGGGGGCGCACAGGTTATGGTCCCACAGGGCGTACAAAGCGAAATGGCCTCTTCGATTCTTACTAATAATACTGTTCACCATAACTGGACAAGTTCGTAATCTTCTCTTCGTCCCAATTTTTATGAATTTTTATAAAATTATCTTGCAATGATTAACTAGTTCCTTAGAAATGAATTTTTAATAACCAATTACCGTCTAAAATTTCCAAGAAATTAATTTCCAATAGCTGAATTTTTCTAACAAATTTCTAAAAAAAAATTCGAAATATAATTATCCTTTTCTAATTTCCCTAAATATTCAACAATTTCTAAATGATTAACGAACACACTTCATCTACAGAAACACGTGTACGCGTGGGCGTTGGACCACAGGGTACATCACAAATACAGCGAAACCGACGCGGATCCCCACAACGCGAAAAGAGGTTTCTTCTTCGCCCACGTGGGCTGGCTTTTTACAACACCTCATCCTGAAGTTGTGGCAAAACGAAAAGCAGTGGACATGAGCGACTTGGAAGCTGATCCACTTGTCATGTGGCAAAAAAGGTAAACCCATCGAGAAAGAAATCATTGTTCGAGAATTTATGATTCCGAATTGTAAGAAATAAATCCAATAACTTGATAAGTTTCGCTGAGTGATATATTCATTTACAGATATTTCATACCTCTGTTTGCCCTTCTAACCATTGGATTTCCGGTCAGCGTGCCATGCTACTTCTGGTCAGAATCTGTCTGGACGTCTTTCTGGGTGAACTTCAACTTTCGTTTCTGCGTTACGCTCAACATAGCCTTCTTCGTGAATAGCGTGGCTCACATGTGGGGCCAACGACCTTACGATAAGTAAGCAATCAATTTTTAATAAATTTCAAATCACAAATATCGAAATTACGATTATTTATATTACGAACACTCGTTTTAATCAGTGAGACAGATCTCTGGTTAGAATCTATTTATCTAAATGTTCATCAAAGAATGAATTTGTATAAAGATCTAGTTTTCTCTATTACCGTAAAATCAATACTATGCACAAAATTACTTCCATCGAAGAAACTTTCTCTCACGAGATTACAGAAATTCTCCACACGTTTCAGAGGGGATTTATTAATTTAATTGTGCGTCATTGTTTTAAGTCTGCAAGTAACATTAAATATTCATATGACCGTTAGTTTCAGGACTAAGTACCCGCCCTTTTGCGAACAGATATCTATGTATATCCTCCTTCGTCGTAAAATACTTCAAATAGTATTTAGAGCTTTCTTCTTCAAGATCAAATAAAAATTTTGCAAATTTTTCAGATACATCTCTCCAGTGGAGAACGTGGCGGTTTCGATCGCCGCCCTAGGCGAAGGTTGGCACAACTTTCATCATGTATTTCCCTGGGATTACAAGACTGGAGAACTTGGAAACTACTCGTTCAACTTGACTACGGGCTTCATCGACGCTTTTGCACACATCGGTTGGGCTTACGATCGCAAATACGTGTCACCAGCGATGGTTCGGCGCAGAGCGATCAGATCTGGCGACGGCAGTCATGTTTGGGGCTACGGTGATGTTGACATTCCAGTTGAGGATCTCCAGGAATTGAAACAGATGGACAGGAAGAAAGAGTGACAATGTATTCTTAGTGATGACACGTCGACGTTATGTTCCTTCCATTTCCGCGAGTGTTGTGAACAGTTGAACGTACAGCAGTGTTTGACACGAATTATGAATCACCATGTTGTGATTTTTTCTTCTGTCGTTCGGTGAATTTTATATGTTATTGTTTTATATGTATGTATATATGTATGTATGTGTATATTATTGTCGTAAGTTTCACATGTATCGAGCAGAAAGTGCTTTATTGTGACGAAATCGATACGTGTATCAAGCGTATCAATGTATCAATGTTTCTACGGCCGGGCGGCAGCCACTTTATAGGGTGCCATTAGACCATCAATAATATTGTCAATATTTCAAGGTTCTTAACGAAAATGTGGTTTGTCAATAAATATTGACACTATATATTGATCCTTTTAGTTGGGAACCTTGAAGTATCGACAATATACATTGAAGGTTTGTAAGCCTCCTTAGATCTTCATGCTCCACCGTCTATCGCTCTGACCGTCTTCCAACGGTTTCCGCTTTGTTTCTACCATCGCGCGTTATTCTTATGATATAGGCATAATTTGTGTCTCCTTTTAATCTATTCTTTCCCAGTGACACGAGAAACCCCAGAATTTATATATTTATATATATCGATATCGGTATTTTTAAATATTTTTGATTAAATTAATAATTTCAACATTGAATAATACATTTCCGTCGCTGAGGTTGGGATTTTAAAAATTCTCCCGCATTGAACGTGTTAAGAACCTTGCAAGATGTCGGGTGAATTTCGTTTCTTATGACAGTTTCTTCTTGGATGGACTCTCATGAGATGGACTCTTCATGAGACTCTTGATGGAAGAATTCACTATGTGTTCTTCGATATAATTTGTAACTTTTTGTACTTGAGAAACTTGTAAATCGGTCTCATAAGTTAATGAACTTGTCGTTAATCGATTAGGAGTAGCTGTCTTTGTGAGCATAATGTACAAAATAGTTTCTATTTTTAAATAAGAAATAAAATATATGTACGATGTCAATGAATGGACTTGGACTTCTTTACAGAACGTATATTTAATTTTATTTATACTGCGACGCTTGTCACCATAGATCCTGAGTTCCAGTTACCATAATTAAAATATTCTAGGGATTAGTTAGAACAAGTTTTAGTACCTAAGCTTTCAACAACTGTTTGTAAAAAATTCTAACGAATCTATGAAATAAATACAGAACATTGTAAAACACAGCTGTGCGACATTCTTAAAAATAATTAGAAGAAAAATGCAAAAAAGATAGCAGCATGGGAATTTAAAAAGGAAATGTCCGTATAAAACTGTAAATGCAGCAATTGCATGTATCTTCTTAATTATTGTATTAAAGAATCGATTGTGTCGAATTGAACAAAGGTCATATGCACATAAGGTATAAATATTCAATTTTTTTTTATCACGTTGAGAATTACTTTCTGTTCGTTTCTACATACTCTGAAGAATCCATGAATCGCTCAACGGGTCAGGATACGAATGCCCCACGATATTATGAGATTGAAATATATTCCATGTTAATTTGAATTTCACAAAAATCTGTATTGAGGACTCTAATTAAACTACCGTTAGAATCGAATTCAGAGAAAGAAAGTAACGAAAATCACAAAAATTATTATCGACCTGTAAGTAAAGGAATAAAACGTTCATACCTACAAAATATTTTTACCAATCATAAATCGGTATATTGCGAAACTCTCTTCCTTGTTATACATTTCTTACTAAATTTCCATTCTAATTTCGATCTGATTAGCGTTTTTCCCATGCGCTCATTTCTTTGATTACAAAGAAAATTTAAATAATTTCTGATACTTCGTGTATTATTCAAAAATTTTTCAGGAACTGTTCAAAAGTTACCCCTGCAATTGTATTCTAAATTAATATTGATGTTCTCATACGTTCTTAGATGTTTGGAAAATGACGAAGAATCAAGGTAATGTCGTGATTCAGTCTATAAATAATACAGCGCAATAAGTGGCAGTAAAGAAGTCACGTGTTCTTAAGTTTGCACATACTTTAAAAATTGTTTAATCTTCTGCTTGGAAAATTTCTTGATACAAAGATTTTTGACAACGCAATGCAGCACTTTTAATTTTTATTCTCCTGTTTTTGAGACTACTGACTCGTCGTCTATTCGTTATGATGTTTCCCAATAATTCCATCTAATAGCAAAAATCCCAAAGGCAGTTTCAACTGTA
Organism: Bombus confusus; assembly: GCA_014737475.1. NCBI lineage: Eukaryota > Metazoa > Arthropoda > Insecta > Hymenoptera > Apidae > Bombus > Bombus confusus. The sequence goes on from JACXIV010000015.1 coordinate 4,090,497, forward strand.
ACTAATTTTAAACATCGTATCAAAGGAGCGACGGTTATCGGCAATCGTGATCGAATTCCGGACGATTCTTCAAACTCATTTTTAAATTGAAAACCACTAAAACAAAGGAAATGACGAAGTGAAATCTTAGTCATTAATGAAATTCAAGCAGAAGCCAAAAGGTCAGTCGACGAGGCTTATGGTTCGCATTCGTTTAAGTAGTTCCTGTCCAGCTATTCAGAAGCGTGTCTCGTGCCACAGAAACAGGTAAATTTTGATCCACAACTGCCTGAACACGTGAATTCGCTTTTTAAATTATATTGCCTCTCGTTTCCAGTGTGTTGTTCGATTTCGTGACGTTCTTAGATACGACAATATATAAAGAGAATATCAGTTTTTAAGCTGTAAACGTTCTTCGAAATCTTTTAGGTTTCTTCGTGCAGACTTCAATTTGATGTTCCTAAAATGTGTTTTTCGTCTTTTCCTTTCCAACTTTATGTGACTTTTATTGAACTTTATGTTTCAAAGATCTAAAGTTAGTATTCTGAATGGATGAAAATGTGTGTCGATTGTGTTTCGTCGAGCGACGTGCGTAATCTTCAGTTTGTTTAAAAACAGCGCGATGTCGGACGAGAAGCAACCAGCAAAGAAACAAGAAATTAAATGGGCGGCTATTTTGTGGTACATTTATATACACGTCCTCGGAGTATACGCCATCTGGTTTTTGTTCACTTCCGCTAAATGGATGACTGTGATCTTTAGTAAGAAAATACGTATCTTATTAAGTATCTCTTTTGTTTCACACGACCAATTTTCTAACTTGTAATACATTTATCGCTCGTTCGAGGAACGAATAATGATAAAGCTGAAAATTATTGCAGCTTACGATTCATATCGCTGTATCCTTTCATTCTATTAAAACAAGAATCAAACTCCAGCGTATACCTTTTGTGATCAATCGATAAATTTTCCAGCGTTGTTTATAACGTTCCTTGGTTGCCTCGGAGTGACAGCAGGTGCCCATAGATTATGGGCTCACGGTACGTACGAAGCCACGGGATCTCTCAGGCTTCTCCTCGTGTTGTTTCACACCCTAGCAGGAGTGGTAGGTACCTGAAACTTCTACTTAAGGGATGACCCGGTTAATAAATTAATAAGTTAATTGTTATTATTACAGCTTGCCCGTCATGTTCTCATCCCGGTAAATTAAATTTTGTTTACAGGGTTCGATACACGACTGGGTATTATATCACAGGCTTCATCACAAGTATTATGGGACCGACAAAGACCCTTACAACCATAAGAAAGGATTTTTCTATAGTCACTATGTAGGTAATATATTGTCACCGAGTATGGACCTTGAAGAGATAAAACGTGAGATCGATATGCGCGACATCGAGCAAGATGGCTATGTTTGGTTTCAAAAGAAGTAAGATCTTCTTAACGAACGCTAAAAATGTCTAATTTCCTTACTTTTCTTACTATTCTGTCAAAAATTATTTTTCACTCGTCGCTTCCAATTGTTTAAATTTCATTTCTAATATCTTGCATTGCTCTTTCTACCCTTTCCAAACAAGAAACCCTCGTTCTTTGGCAATGCAACACTTCCCTAATAATTTCTGACAATAATTCTTCTTCGCACAATTCCATTTCTTCGAACGTACATATTTTCTTTCGTCTAATCGTTCGATATTTAACTTTCTCCCTAATTTTTCACGCATCTACGTAATCCCATTTTCTCTTCTTCGTACTTACAGATTCTACTGGCCATTATTCATAATATTCGGACTAATACTGCCACTGAACGCGCCAATGGAATACTGGGACGAGTCGATGACTGAGAGCATACTGATCACGGGGATCCTACGATTCGCCATCACGGTGAACGTATCTTGGCTGGTGAACAGTGCACGCTTGATCTGGAGTATGGAAACGCAAAAGTTAATGCAAATTTCAGATACCTTTAGCTTATTGTACAAACTGTTCTTTAAAATGCCTGGTAGCCACGGCACTGTCAGAATAGACAACGATGGAATCACCGTTCAATAAAATGTGAAATTCGTTGAAAATATAAGAAGTTTGATGAAACTGATACAAACGATTCCCTGGTGAATTATTTCGCTGTAATTGTTCGACAAGATTAACAGATTCCTTGAATTCGTAAAATACAATGAAATTTAATTACAGAATTGTGTCCTTTAGTTGTCGATGTCGCTTCATATCCATCTGTATTATTCGATAAAACATTGTGCGTTAGTTAACGAGAAAGAAATTCTCTTCTTATATTAATATTGAAGCAACACGAACGAATCAGAAAATTTGATAGAAATAAATTGTTATAGAGAAATTTGAAATTACAGAAAAGATCTTACATCGATGTCGCAACAAAAAATTAAAGAAATCTTTGTATCGCAAATCTTTGCATGATCAAGTAGCAAATCCAAAGCAAACTACTCACGGTTCCAGATTGCCACAAGACAACATCAGCATATTCTTCCTAACGAAGTCATTTTGGCCGATGTATCACTACATGGTACCATGGGACTGGAAATGCGGTGAATTCGGCAGCTACGCGGACGGTTGCGCCACGCTTTTCATCAAAATATCGCACGAGCTCGGTTGCGTTAGTTTACTGCGAACAACTGATTCCGAGGATGTCAGAGAAATGCTTCACGAGTTGAGCAAGAAGAAAATGACGCTTGCGGAGGGCCTAGAGAAACTGAAAGAAAAGTCTATGTACAATGCAAAAAGAATGAAGCTGATGGTTAGGAACTGAGCTGAAAATAAAGGTCTGCCGATTTGTCGCAGCTTAAAACGATAGGTTTCATTGTTCTTTCGTACTAAAAGATTGCGCGTTTTTATCGTTATTCTTCACCAACGTTTCTTGATATGATTCTGAGCATCGACAAATCGTTCAAATTATTATTCACTGACGAATATAAACCTTTGTTATATTTTGATAATATATTAATTTTATAATAACAATGATGTAATTTTTGATGACACAAAATCATATAGAGAAGAAAACATCATTAAACATCTATGATTGAAATTTCATTCAACTACCTTTAGTTTGTTAATCATTTTGTGTAGAGAATAATATGTCAGTTGATTACAGCATTTCGTCTTAATTGAAAATTGGCAAACTGTCGCTTGCTGTAGGTTGAACTGTGTTAGAAGAATAATATGGCAATGAAATATAACGGAACAGGAATCACCAGGTGAAACAAGCTTAAATTACTAAATCACGATTCAATTAAATTATAGTTTAAACGAGATTACGATTAAATTCGCACAACGAATTTAATTTCGTATTCAATAAAAACAAAAAAAAAAAGAAAAAAAGAAAAGGAAGAAAGAGAATTAAAGAAGAAATGAGAAAGTGTTTCCATTCTAAATATGATACAGATTTATCGAAATGAATAGTCCAACAAACGACCGATTACGTTACTACTTATGCAACGAGAAAGAGATTAATCAAACGAAAGAAATGATTACGCTGAATGCTCTTATATAATAATCGGCATGCTACGAAGTGGAATAAAATCAATCGCTTCTCCCTGATCTGGTAACAAAACAACATATATATTTGTCTCTTAAAATCTGATAACACATCACACTTTTATTTAACGTTAAGATTAAATCTTAGAACTAATCTCAGATAGTTCCTTGCACAGTTAACGTCTGCGAACGGACATATTTGTACGTCTCAGAAAAAATCTTAGTGTACTCGTATGCGAGTTATTTCTTTATACATATGGAAAAAAAACGCGTAGAAAAAACGAGGGCGATCTCGTGAAAAATACCGTCATATATACTTTCTTCAAAATTGCGCACAACGTTAGCGAAATTTGCCCCCCTCGTCTTTTTTTACACTAATTGCTAATTTCTATGCAATATCTTTGATATCAATCGCCTGTGTACACCGTCATTCCGCCATCGTAACGCGAATTCATACAACTATCACACTTCTTATACTCACAAGTGAACACCCGAAAAGCCAGTAGGATGAAGGAAAATAAGTAGATGCTATATATGGAAACGAAGAATTGGTGAGAAACATGTAGACATAGCGATAACCAATTTTCAGAAAATCATATATAATAGGTACGGCGAATGTTCTGCAAAAGTGTACAGATCGGTGAAAAACATGTTGAGCATCTTTTTTTAACAAAACAACGAAGAGGAAGAATTTTGTTTCTTGCAGTGGAACTTTGAAATTCATGTAGCAGAACACTTTTGACAAAGAAAAATTCACCATAAGTTTGAAAGTAGAAAGAATTTGGCTGCCTACTGTTCCTTTTTTTAATGAAGTTCTGAAGATAACGAAGAGGACCCTTGGCTGAGAATTTGTTTAGCTAATTTTTGAATTCTTTACACAGAGGAGGATAATTTGTCAAGGATGAAATGTTTCTCAGAACAGTAAATATTAAATATCAACAAATATCACAAGCGTCCGCACGATGACAAAAAATATTCGAAGGAGGTTCAAGTAGAAAACTGACAGTCGTTTACATTTACATTAAGCGTACAATGTTTTTTTCACTTTCTTTACAATATTTTTTGCAATCGACTACGTTGCAAATAATTTTACAAATATACACGTGCAAATCGTAGCAGAGCACGACGTGCTTTTCTTAAAGATACTAAAAGTCCTCGTATTGATCGACATCGTCTTAGTTTCGTTCGTTCGTTTTTCTTTTCCTTTTTACAATCACGCTCTCTAATGTGTTTTTTCAAACAGTATCGTCGACTACAAATATTATTGTATTTTTACGCGCTCACTTCTTGTTAGGAAGAGAGAACAAATTAGAAAGATATCATATTCTGTTTCTTTTAGCTTTCTTAGTCTTTAACCCGAGAAAGCGTGACGCTTCTTCTATTTTTTTAAATATCTTTAATTAAAAAAATGTATTGTACTATATTTTGCAATTCTACATATCACAAATTATAATGTCAATTTCCAAAAACGAAAAGAACATTGCTTCCTACGATACGCATAGAAAAATATTTAGAATCGTACCAGTAATAATCAATGGAGATAATTAATGTTGCATTTGGTAAAAAAAAGTAAATATAAAAGAAGAAAAAGGAAAATGTCGCAGAAAGAACAACTAAAGCTATAGTTTTTTATATTCTTTTTCTAGTTTCCGCTTTCTAAGGTTAAATTCGATCCAATAACGAATCGAACGAGAGGAGAAGAAAACGCAGTATATTAAATTCTTGTGTTCACTAAATAATTTACGTTGTATTGTGATTAGATGTCCAAATAAAAATAAAGAGAAAGAGAGGAAAGGAAAAGTAGAAACAAAAGGTAGGATTTTTATTACAAAAATAGCGTGCTATAAGTAGAATAAGAGCAGGCATCTTGAAAGGATCAAGGAACGATCATAAAAGGGAAAACGGAAATGTGAAAGACGAAAAACAGTTGCAAGACCGTACGAATCAAAGTTACGAAAAATTTTCAATTTTTGAAAGAACGAATGATTTATAGCATTAAAAAAAGCTAAAGAGGCATATTATCGTAAAGCATAAAATCCTCCACGAGTTTTTTTCTCGATTCACTCGGTTCTTTATGAGAAAACGTTTAACGCGTCCTAATTGCGCGGTCGCTATAATAACTCGCGTTAACATAACATTTTCTTTTCCGATTAAAAATGCTAAAAACATTCGTATCTATCTGCTTTATGCTTCGCAACTTTGATATCGACTGTTAATACGAAATAAATAAAAGACAAAGACAGCAAAGAACCCTTCCAAGGATAGAATCCACACCGCCATTAGATAGAGAGCTCAAGATCAGAAATTTAATTCAGTATCCATAAATCCTATGGAACAGTTTCACCAGCTATTACAAGCATCAATGTTCTTCAGAGTTTGGTATATATATATATATATATATATACCAAACTATATATATATATATATATATAGTTTTTAACTATCGTCGCTTTCGAATCTATCGTTACGATCTAGGACGTCATTTAAAGTGTTTAACCGAAGTATCGATTTTCACTCATGATCACTGAAGACACTGAGTTCACGTAGTCGTAATATCAGCCGCGATCAGTAATCCGCAAGACAGCCTACGCTGTCAATCAAGATATAAATATTTTTTATTTTGTAGAAATTGATATTCAAAGTACGTTAGCTATTACTTTAAGAGCTATCTTTACAAGAACATAAGACTAATAAAATAGAATAAAGATCTTCGTTTGATAGTAACGCGTACTTTTGTACACTTGGAGCGAACATCAATTTTGGCGGAAACACGCAACGAAACAATATACAATATTTTATCCTTTATTGTAAACCAATATCGGAAAATTGGATATAACTGATGCTAATATAACCGGCTAACTAAGAATATTAAGAGATATCCCAAAATATTTCGATTGATTACCGGATAACTTATATACCACCCCTTCCGTAAAGAACTGTACAAAGAAGTAGGCTATCGTTTACTATCTTCCATTGAGAAAACGATCAGCCTCGCACAATATTTGTGTCCGTTAATGATCTTTCTTCAGATTCACCACCATTGTCACATCTCTATCTTGTTGCGTCTGATCTTTGTCACCCCAACCCCACACGTTATGGCTTCCATCGCCGGTTCTCTCTACTCGTTTCCGCACCAGATCTTGAGGTACTATCTTCATATCGTACGCGAGGCCAAGTTTTGAGCAGGCGTCAATGAATAATGTTGTTATGTTAACTTTGTAATTGCCCAACTCTGCCGTTTTGTAGTCCCATGGAAACACGTGATGATAGTTGTGCCAACCCTCACCTAAAGCCGTTATGGCTACCATTTTATTTTCCACGGGGTTGATATACCTAAAAAATATCATTTGATTCCTCTTCCATTACATTTTTTCTTAATACAGTTTTTCATAGAATTGGAGATTTTTGTCGTTGATTTTTTTTTTTTTTTAACACGAAATATACGACAAGCTCCGTTTCTTTCGAAAGCGACTAACTCGATAAATAAAACCAAAACTATGAAAAATAATACTAACTTGTCATATGGTTTGTTTCCAAACATATGGGCCGCAGAGTTGACTAACCAAGTCATATTCAGTGTATAGACGTAGCGCAAAACAGTAGGGACGAAGTAACCGTTCGCCCAAGTCTCGTTCCAGAAGTAGACGGGAATAATAGTCGGTGCAATAAAACACAGTAGAGGCATCAGAATCGAGTAATATCTGCAGACACGTTGTACGACGCATTAGAAACCTTATCTTTCTTCATTCGTTTATTTTTATTTATATTTATTCCGTATATAAAATATATTTTAATTAAATTATCTAAAAGAAGAACTCAAGATCGCTTCTTTCTATTTAAAAATATTGTGACAGTACAATCTTCTGCCATAGCGATCGACTTTCCTAAAAGTTTCGAATGGGTTTTTAAAAATCTTGTAATTCAATATCGAACGTAGAAAAAAGATCAACTTTTTAATTTCACTAGGTCGCGAAGGGAATCGATAAAGGGCACTCACTTTTTCTGAAACATCAGTATCGAATTGTTCCTCAGATCACTGAGATCAATTCCTTTGCCTTTCGCGCGGATGTCCGGATGTTTCCTACACAACAGCCAACCAACATGCGCAAAGAAGAATCCCCTCTTTGCGTTATGAGGATCTGCGTTCGTCTCGCTGTATTTATGGTGAAGTCTGTGATCTCTGGCCCAATCGATTGCCGCATCCTATCGAGGATAAACGTATTTACAAAAAAAAGAAGAATAGTTAAGACAAAAATTTTGTCATTCTGGTTGCACCAAGAGCATTAAGGGAAGTATCGCTACTCGATCTTTGATCTAATTAGAGAATTAATGATCTCTCAGTGTAGTCATATCTACTTAATGTAAGCAAACGAAGTCTAAGATTTCATAATTTCATCCACTAGGCACAATACGGTTCGTATCAAAATGATTCAAAAGCCGTCTGGATAATAATTTGTTTTCTCTTTTCTTTCCCAGTTTTATCATATAGCGGGGTCATCATGCGGTTCACCGTTCAGTAATTACTCGATCGATTGCTTACTTGGAAGGCTACTGTGTTGCAAATCATCAGGAACAACTGGAGGGGCCATTTCGCTTTGTATGATCTGTGTGCCCATAATCTGTGAGCGCCAGCTGTAATCCCCAAAGCACTGAATACATGCAAGACGAACGCTGCAAAACAAAAACGAAAGTTAAGGATATTGATCTCGATCGTGCCGATACATAGGAATCATTGAATCTTCGGAAACAACGAACTAGAGTCGACCGTTTATAAACTGTGTTTATCGACATGTTTATTATGTTACATATACGATTGTTCAATAATTAAAACTATAAGAAAAGAAGCGAAGAAAATATCTTGTCAAAGAGAATCAAGGATAAAAGAGGATCAAGTAAAAAATTAATTGCCACTTTGCAATCTGTTGATAAATACGTTTACAATCTAGATTATGTCGCGATAATAATAATTATTATCAGAGTGAAGAACAATCCAGAAAGACTTGTTTCTAGAACAAACAAGGAAATTTGCGTGCGTCAACGCGTGTGTGCAATTTAACGTCTCATTGACGCATATTATTACTCCCCACCTTCTTCTTTCAAATAACTAATTAACGCTGATTGATTTATTCGTGCAAGCTTTGGTTTAGACAATTGGGTCTAGACAATTGCACAGAAGTTGTCGGCAATTTACAGGTAATTAAGAGAATCTTTTCCGAAACATAATTAAAAACATAAGTTGAGTTTGATAGAATGTCTCCGTAATGGTAGGTTGAAAAGGGTGAAGAGGCGAATTAAGCTCATCCAACTGAATTGTATCGATCGCAGAATTCACAATTTTCGAATTATTGTCAATTAGTCAATTCAAATTGATACACATGCTTTCTTCTGTTTACGCGCTTCAGCGACATATGACCCGCATATTTTCCCTATTGGTCAAAAAGTTAAAATGAAGAAAAAAAGAAAGAAAACAAAAAGTACAGAAAACCGACGAAATTATACAAGATGAGCATCGATCAAAGCAAATAATTTGATAAGAAACTTTTAGAAATTTCAAGAAGTGAAACCAAATCACTTTGGCCTGTAAACAGGTCGTGTTAAAAGCTAAGCGAAAAGCTTGAACTTCGTAGTGTATTAATCACGTCGATAAATTGCTTATCACGTCTCCGACAAATTTTACGCGATTATTACCCTTATATTTCAAGCATATGGAAAACGTGAATTATGGAATGAATTAGTAGTAATTTATAGTAGTAATAGTAGGAATATCACGAGAGATAAGTTGAACGGATCGGTTGTTGACTTATAACAAGTCAAAAGGTTCATCCTGGTTACAAAATATTAGAAATATTAGCATTAGGTAATCGATAAAAAATATTTTCAGACATTCACTCACCGAATAATAGCGTGGCCCATTTTGCCGATGTAAGAGCGAGGTACAGTCCATAAACGGCGCTTATATGAAGATAAGTGAAAATAATCACATTCCTCCAAACGATCTGTCTCTTGTATTTCGTTTTAGGCGCGTCGGCCACCCTTGAGGTCTCCTCCAAAGTTTCACCCTCAAACAGCACACCTGTCGGGCTACTCGTTATATTCGGCGCCATTCCTCTCTTCTTTCTAAAAAGGGAAAACAGTGTATTAGAATTACGGAAACAATTCGTGCAAAACTATAAGAAATTCACATGGATATTAATAAAGAGTGAAAATTTATCTACATAATTTAGCATTTTAACTTCGTAATAGTATTACGTTATGAATGCGTAAATACTAATCAAATTCTGTTACGTTTTTATACATCTTAACTCGGCGCAATCGAACGAATTGACGTCAACGTAAGTATACAAAAATATATGACGCATGATATGTGTATGTGAGAAATGAATCAGAAGAGAGAAAAAATGCAACATTAGGTATACATTTCTGACGTAGAATGGAATTATTATTTACATGGAATTATTTACAATGGAGATTCTTTTCCGTTTACGACCTAATAAGAATTTCACGTAAATCAAACAATTAGTTAAAATCAACTTACTGAAAAATGTACATTCAGAGTACAAAAATACTATTTGGAAAAACCTTCTTTACGCATATTAGAATCCAATTACATGTGTATAAATTATTATATAATATGTATAATGATCTACTGCGACGCTATGTTTTTATATCGTATTAGAAACCATCTTTTAAATTCCGAGAGCGTAGAATATTTTGCATATCTCCGGATTTCATTCTAATTATGAGACAGTGATTAGAATTTAAAAGGAATTGGTTGTTGAACATTGAACGTTAAAATGTTGAAACATCCTAAAAAGATATGAAGAACGCGTATTAGATTCTAAAGAAATTTCAACCATAATGATTTTCTGTTTCCTTTTCTGCTATCTTACAACGATATATGTGTACCAATGTTACTCTCGGCTAATCAGAAGCACTAAAAGCTGAAAAATTCCCATACGATAGCATGCGATATATATGGCACGTTCGACCAATATTCGTTAACGTGATAGTAAAATGGTACTTTACTGAGAAACTCGAACATTAATCAGTCATTAATACATCGGCACAGTTCTTTCAACGTATTGGTAAAGCTGATAATTATCGTGCAATTATTACACAACAGAGCAATCTTCGAATCAATTTATAAACATATATGACACCCTGAGATATTTTTTCGATACAAGGATATCAAGTAAATTACTATGCGAATCTTTTTATTTCAGCAACTGACACGACGATATAATGCAAAATCTTTATTCGACGAAACTATAATACATCTTTTCATAAAGCAAAAAATTGTTCCATAAAACGATTATAAATCGTATTAATTTCTAATAAACTAACATGCACTAACTTCATTTGTATTCAACTGAACATTAAAATATTCCATTTTTTTTTTTTTTTTATTCAAAATGACAACTGAATGCTGTAATAGAAAAATCACACTTCTACTTGTTTCGATAAATTAACATACATTTATTAAGAATTCATAATACGAAATGACAACAAATACAACAAAATCATTAGAATATGGTCGCTCGATAAATCACAAAATGACACGAACGAAAGAAATGTCAAATAATAGTAACCCAATAAAATACGACAATAATCTCTTCAGACGTACCCTCTGCCACCTAAAAAATAAAATAACCAAGGAATTTACTAGAATTCTTATCCTTGAAACACGAAAGTGCGCCGCAGGAAACGCAGAGAACGTGGAAGAAAACACAAAAGAGCAAGGAATAAGAGAACTGAAGGCAAAAAAATTCTAGCATCTATCAAACCTCCTTTCTCCGTAATAACGAAAAAACCATACCTTTTCATCGGTTCACAGACGTGTCGCCTAAGTACATTCTAGATCCTCATATATGGAATCTGCAAACGTTGCGAAATATTTCCCGACATGAAACCGAACAACCATCCCTTCGTCCCGTCAAAACAGGACATCCCGACGAAATCGATAACACCAGCAGTGAAAACAGCTTCCCCGACCAACCTTACAAATTCAATCCATCACCTGCGACTCGTCCAGAACTTAACGATTTAATACTACGATTAACTAATTCCTTTACCATTTCTCTTTGCTAATAACGTCTCTCATTCGAAGTTCAAACGGCAGTGTCCATCGTTAATATTTTACAGCTGAAACATTCACTCTCTCTTTTACCTAGATATGCTTAATGAACCTTAAATTGTCCTCAAAAGTCGCCACTTTCACTGTTATCACGAGTTTATCACAGTCGTCGACTCGTGACGTCTATACATATATTCAGGGACAACAGCTGCCAGACGACCGTTTGGCAACACCTGTAACCTCCACTACCGGTCCAGCGACAGCAAAGGGGTGGAAGAGGTGGTGGCCGTAGACCGAGTCAATGAAAAATATGCTACTGGGGTAGAAAAGGAGAAAGAAATGTCTCGTCGAGGCCCGAGCGTGGTCGTCTATCGACTGGAAGCTAGATCGCGAAACGCGCGCCCTCCTTGGGACGCAGGCTCGTCCGTACCGCGTACCGACGCGACGCCACCGAAATATGTACATCTTCTCCCTCGCGATGTAATTTCGTTGGTCGAAACTCTTTCCTATTGGGTCCGTTGGTCCATATCAAAGACCATAGAACCGACTAGAACGTACGCTGTCCAGAACCTTGACACAAGTTCGGTTGAACAAGTTGGGGTAGAAACGAAAGTTTGAGGGAGTCGTGAAAAAAAAGTTCGGAAAGAGAAAGGCAGAGAATGGAGGTTATGAAGGTACGAGAGAGTAAAAGTGTTGCTATAGAAGACAGAAAATGTCGAATGATAACGTTAAGGGAGGGAGTATAAAGGAGAGCGAGTGTAAGGATAGGGTTAGCATCGGGAATGAAATGGCGGAGATGTGGCTCCAGGATTTTTAGCAAGTACCGGAGACTATTTGCTTCGAAAGGAAATTGCTGAGTAGGAGGTAGAGATATAGAGGAGAATGGGGTGCTATGAAATGGGGTTGAAAATGGCAGAGAATGTCGATTCGTATCTTATGTATAGAAAGTCGAATCATTAGGACGAAGAGCGAAGGACAATTCGCTGGAAATTTTATAGTAGCTAACGTTAAATTTTAGGTATAAGATATAGCGAGGTATACTAGAACGAAAGACACAGAATAGATGAATATTACAATTTTTATCAACGAAATCAGGATTTCAACATAACAATTACAGTTTTTTCAGATTTTTTATGCTTTTTATTAAAAGACTATTTATTCATAGTTTGATATGTTCAGTACATGAAAGTGAAATTAACTTCATATCACTGTTATACTACTTGTATGGTTTATTCTTAAATGTATCATCAATCAAATGTATTATCCATACAAAAGAAAGATTTTTCATATTCAGTACTCGAATTTCTTTATTTAATTGGAATCGCAGGTCACGTGCTTAAGTCATGGCCAATTATCAGTCATTTACGTTATATTAACCAATTATCAATTATACGTCTTCTGTTCGTTATATTGGCCGAAACTAAAAGGTCAGAAAACGACTGATTTGTCACCGTTGATAACCTCGTACATTCATCACAATGAATTTTTGAATGATCTCGTGTAAGATTACACAGTGAAAAATAAAAATATATGTAAAATTGCAATTCGCTCTTTCCGTAGATAAAAAAATATCGGAACAATTTATATATTACACAATGCGTGATATATAACTACATCATAACATCATTACTTATATAAATTTCTTCATAATGTATAATTTATGGAAGTATATTCCTCACAAACAAAAAAGTTGATATATTCAGGATGTAATGTCTTATCCAAGCAATAAAAGGAGTATCATGCCCATGTAACATAATTTACGTCTTACGATATTGTTTCTGTGACAATTACATAATTAACTGTTAACATGTTTGCATTTATAGCGACAGTGTTATAACACAAATTGTTTATCTATATTCGTCAACAATTTGTTAATAAGAAAAGATTTATATGCCACAAATTAAAGGAATCATCAGTCGGAACGCAATTAAAGTGAAAATTTAATTCTTTGACTTATGTAGAATCTAGCACTCTTCTCAGATAACGTACAATTTGCTATGGGCACTACAACTACAATATTTTAGTTATTATATCTTTTCATTTCTTGTTTAATTATAACTTTTTACTTTATAAAATCGTTTAAAATAAATTAACTTTTTATTTCATTATTTATAAGCATTATTTTATTCAGAAATAAAGAGATATTTTATTCAAGAATAAAGAGATCGGAAAGATGACAACGATACCAATCGATATTAGACTATTCGTGCGTTAATTCGATAGTGACCAAGGATTATAGAGATTGTCTAATGGTATGAAGATAAGGAGAGATTACGTACCAAACAAACGTATCGCGTGATTACATAAAGCTAATCGCATTTACGTAATTCGCCTAATAAAATACTTTTCTATGCTTACATGCGGCACACTTTGTCTATATCGAAATATACATAGCCGTAGTTCTAACATTTCAATCGCTCATTTCGTTAAGTGGATATAATTTATTCTTGACTCATTCGCAGTTAGATACTGACTACCATATTAATGTTGGTCCTGAGATCTTCATGAAATAACCGAATGATGTCGTATGATGATATGATGATCAAATGGACAACCAATTTCGCGATCAAAGAAATTCGTGAACAAACGAGTTATGTCGCATTGAAGAGAAACGCGAACGAATACATCCTTAGACTATTTATGAATGCAGGAACACGCGCGGGCAAATATTTAGAAACTCGTGTTCTATTCCAATCCACGTTTAATCAATACCATTTATTACAATAATATTACATATTTACTTAAATACCACATTTATTTAAATATTACATATTTACAATTTCTCAATATCTTGTCACATATAACTTTCAAACATTATCATTCTATTATCAATGAAACAAACGATAGATACAATAACATTCGACTTGTTATCAATTTTCCGTTGTACGGGATCGGTCAATGTCGATTCTTTATCTTTTATATTTATAGTGTCTATCCTCGACCCAGCAAGAAAAGGTTCTCGTGTGTAACTCTAATTATTTGATTAGCCGCTGGTACCTGCAGCTCGAAAAGCTTAAGCTAATAATATCCAGTTTCATGAATCGATATCAGTTATAAATGAATATAAGAAAAATAGAATAAGAATAAATGGAAATACGACAAGAATTCAATATATAATACTATATTTGAAAACCGGTAAAAAATTAATAAAATGCATATTTACAGCCATCTAAGTTTCTTCGCATATCACAAAAGAAAATATTTGATATTAGGATCAACCTACATACATGTAATGTACGTACCTGTAAGTATATTATAACATCGCATAGACGATTGTAATTGAAGTGATATGTTAAAAATAAACAAGTATGGTTTTATCTCGATAAAAATTAACATTAATTTTTTCAACTGTGACAACAATAATCTGCGTGAATTGTAAGGATAACAAATTTGGCAAATATTCCACCAATTGGTTATTTTGGACAGTTCTCGTATTAAAGATAATTTATAAATGGTAAATGTATGCACATGAGAAAGCTGAAGAAAAAGATATTGTGTAAGAAAAAGAATTCTTCGAACAGGATTTGAATTTGCGATATAAGGAACATAACAGTAGAGCTGGCATCTTACAGATCACGCCACTGTCAGTTACTATTACCGTGTCACTTTAGACAATAAAATTTTAATATTAACTCTTCCGTAATGTGTAAAATACTACGGTATTTATACATATAGGTGGCATTAAATACCACCAATTATACAACGCAGTATATATTTATTCGTCCACAAAAATTTGTAAAAAACCAGAAATGCAAAAAAAGCCATTACGAGAATAAGATATTTATTTTCCAAATCGCCTATTGTAAATCTTTCTTAACTTATAACATTTATGACTTGAAGGCTTGAAAGTTTAGAAATCTTATGAACTATTGATTAATATCGTTAACTTCGATTCGTCAGACTCTACTCTTAAATATTTCATGACCTATCTATTGTTCCATTAACTTCAGTTTTTCAAATGTTACTATCGTGCAAAAACTCATTAAAAAGGTTAAGAGGTCTGTACGAGCTGCAAGCGCACTCCTTATAACATTATCCACTATCACGTTTAATTCGCAAAAATTTGAATTCTAGAAATATTTGAATCAAACCATTAGCACGTGAACTGATAATCTAATCTGAAATGACTCTGAATATGTCTTAACACTAAGTGTGCAAAGTTAAAACTTAGATATATTGTGGAGTTATCAGTGACTTTTGTTCCTTAGATTTGTTGAAAAATCTGACGCAAAACTGCTCCCCATTAATATTCGAAATCTGACAATGATAAAATTTCAGATAATATTTACTTGTATTAAATGTAAATGATAAAAAGCTTGAATTAATTTCGTCTGATTTGAAGTTACAAATAAAAACTAGACAAGAAAAAAAACGAATTTACATATAATTGTATTTTAATTGTAAATTACGTAAATGTACGTACAATATTAGAAAAACATTTGTAGATATGTGCATAAGTATGGTTCTTTTTATTACAATTTTCTGTCGCCATTGAAAATATTAAAATTAGCTATTGCTACAAATATGTATAGAATTTAACAAAATGCAGTGGTACAATGTTATTAATCCTAAGAAAAATTGACTGAAATATAAATCGAGTCTATAGAAAGGATTAAATATCCCACATTTCATAATAATGTCCAATAGATACATAGTATACGAGATACACATTATACACACATAAGTACGATGTCTCGTTCAGTCATCCATGATATCTGTATCTGTTCTAGGAAACGGATTTCTGAATGAATGAATATAACGACCGTAAATCGTTCGATCCTGAAACGAGCAATAAGAATCATGAAAGGAGGTAAAAAAAAAATTAATGTTTATCAAGATTTTCTGAATTGCGCGGGAAATTCAAATAGTATCAGCAGAGTATAAAGTAGTACAGGCAGAGTAAACGCCAACAAGCGCAGAACCGCTTCGATAATAGTGAGTTGATGTTTGATAGAGGGACACCTAAAATCAGACACGTTGCGACGCCCCTCGAACTACTGCTCAGCTGAGATGGTCTGAGCCAATCGCGCTGCGCATTGCTGCTCTCGCCACTTCAAACCAGCGAATGGTGTTCGTTGAAATACGTGCGGCTGGTCGCGCACCACACTAGAATAGTATCGACGTGTTCCTGCACCGTATACTAGAATACATATACCTCGTGGAACTCGCAATCCGCAACGGCCACGTGTCTGTGTGGTTGGCAGAATGCGTGTGAGGTGCTCGAGAACGCCATGCGCTTTGAGAACGAGGAAACGCGAATTTACCGAGCTGAACAATCGAGAAAAATGAATCGAGAGCCGGAGAAGGGGAAACGGACTGATTCTCCGTTCGAAGCGAGTCGAATTATACCGGAAGACTGATTTTCGAACGGTGAATGCAAACGTAACACGCTCTGAATCGTACGGAAGACACGTTCAATCGATGAAACTAACTTAAAGATGAAACTAGGAAGATTTAGGTTCAGAAGAAGGATCTCTAGTATTTCGGGTATACACGAAAGAGCTCTAAGGAAATTACGGCTAAAAGAGTGGGGCATTGGAATAGCTCAATTTCATTACCGTATAAGATGATATAAATGCACGTCGCGCGTATAGTTGACAAAAACTGCAAGATGTTAAATCTTGGTAGAGTTATTTCGCAATTGGATGTCAATTCAGAGAATTGTTTCTGCTATATAATGAATCAGTCTTATCTACCAACACTTTAAAACCATGAATGATACGTGAGTAAAAATCGCAAAGAATATCAGAGATATTGATCTCCAGAAAGATTAAAAAATATTAATGAAAAAGAATTATATTGTGGACTTATCGTTCGTATTCAGCAATAAATGGAAGTGATTTAATCTACGATTTCAGCGTGTGGTATCCATCAACTATACATATTACGTTACGCGTTTGGGTTGGCAGGTGTAGGAATCGTTAACACGTGACCGTAGTTTTATTCGAGGTTCCCACAGGTATCTGAGTTTGCGCCTTTGGCTTCGGAGAATGATTTTGCTTCGACTATTGCTTTTTCAGTTATATGTGAACAGGATAAAATATATTATTTGTTTCTTTATCTTTCTTTGTACCTTCATTACCAAATATTACTTATATATATATATGTATATATGTATATTTCTATAATTTTACATTGCAAAAATAAAAAAGTCTAGAACTTTATGAAACATTATGGAAATATTTCTCTCAAACCTGTGCTTTTTTCACGAATATGTATTTCAATGGCAACAATAGGGAAATTTCGTTTATACGAAATACTTAAGTAACCCGTAAATAAATCTCTTTCATATGGTAATATCGATATCTTTTGGCAACAGCTTCGCTTTTTGCGGAGCATTGCGTGCAATTTATCATAACGACTAGCGCAATTATAAAACGTAATTGGTGACATTGATACAATTGTCGTAACTTCATATACAGTACTGGTTTCGTTATGTTCCTTAATTCACACTCTGGCGAAGATTCAACCCAATGATATCTGTACGATGTCTTATAGCCACGCTTATATAGAATTTCGTGCCAATAGATCCCGAACGCGTTCCGCTATTCACCTATTGCCTTAATACGTTCACTGCTGATTGATTTTTTCCAGATCAATTTTACCCTACTGTATTTTCACTTCTATTATCAGGTATATATTTTTTGAAAACACGGTTCGAAAAATTAATGAAAGAAGACTACAATATATAATCTTTATAATACATACAAATGGATATAACAAAACCTATATATATTTTTGGTTTGATAGAAAAGTGACACAGAAAAATAAACACAGGAAAAATAAATTATTCTGCAAATCAGTTCGAAATAGAAAAGATGAAATAATAAATTATTGATTATTCGGTTAGTTACCGATGAAAAAGTTTCTTTCTTATAATCTAGTTAACTTTTAAGTTTTAAGTCTTTAATAAAATATTATCCATGCATATAACTCACTATTAAGAAAAGACCTATAGAATTAAAATAATTCTTGAACTTACGATGATATTTTTTTAAATAATATAATTTTATTACATAAAGTAATGATAGTTCTATGCTGGGAAATAATTTATATAATAAATTTTTAATTCTCGAAATTGTTCCTCTTCCAGCGAACTGACGACATATAGCAGGTGGTTTTGACCCGCTTTCACATCGTTTCATCCGATGTCCGAGAGTTAAAAGCAATAGCTCGCATTGTGTCCGCATATCTGCACTAGTATGCAATTTAAATGGGCATAAGAATCAATGTATTTGACTTCTTGGATTCATCAGAAAGTGCTACTTTAGTGCAACTTCAAAAATAATTGATAATTATCTCGATTTAAATAATTTACGAGAATCTGATTGCTCTTAACGAGATCGTCGAATAACGCAATTTTCTATAATTAGAAAATTGAGTTGATTTAGACAAAAGGCAGATGCGAAATACGTGAGGAGGAAACTTTCGGAAATGTTGAAGTACGCATAACTCGTAAGATGACTCGAGGACACAGAGGCATGCATAAAGCGTCAAAAACCGTGGAAAACGTAACTATAAAATGCAAATAAAAGGAAAATCCTTAAGCGTGATTATGCACAAACTGTAATTGATATAAAATAGGTACTTTGGATATAATAAGAAAGAGAGTCAAAAAACATACTTCATTTTTGTATTAATCTTGCCTATTGAAATGGAGCAATAACGCAAATAACGCAATTTTTTAAATTTAAATTTGTGCAGTTTTTACACGATCTCTTTCTAGTTAATTTCAAATGCTAATCAAACTATTATTATTATTATTATTATTATTACTACTACTACTACTACTATTACTATTATCACGACTATTATTCGTGCTATCGCCAGAATTCTCTCGAAATTCCTTATACATAATATTTAGATTAGAGTTATAGCTATACATATATTAGCAAAACTTTTAATACTTCTACTAAAATTAAACTATAGTCATACACATTACATATTTTACAGTTTAGGAAGTGTACGAAAAATTCATGACTTCATCTTAAACAAAATTAGCCTATGCATACTGGATATTTTAAACGTTCGACAAATATGTATAGTTGTATGTCGCTTCGAATATTGAACGGACCCTATTGTATTAATAACTAAAATGAGAAACTCTTACCGAATTCCTATGAATTAACAATATTGGTATATGCACAATTACATATCAAGTAAGTATACATATACTCACTATGTATACTTGTTCGTGCATTTCATATTTTAAACTGTACCATAAAGTGTTTATCCAAATTCGTAAGATGTACAATTATTGTTAGAGTTACATATTTAGATCGTTGATACAAAATAAATACGCGTACCAAAACATTCTATCGATTCATTCTTACCGCGTTCTTGAGAGCTTCGTTACACCGCGAGAAGTTTTTAAAAATTATGACTCTTCTACTTATATCGATTTTGTATCTTGTTGACAAAGAAATTCGCATATTCTAGCGTTTTAGATCCAAGAATTTAAAAAAGAAGAAAAATTCTTCCTTAAAAATTCTTTGGGAACTTCAGGAAAAATTCTTAGGATACTTTTTATTTTATGTAAATTAACTCTCTGTGTCGTCGAACATCGGTGACTTTCATGGCGGTCGACATGTTTGACCTTTACGGTGCATAATTAATTTCACTACTTCTTTTAAGAACTTCCTATTTCAAGCGGGGAAAGGGGGAAAAGTCTTCGACTTTTTAACGCGTTTTATGTTAATAAATAGCGCATATAACATCAGCAGTCCTATAGAGAAGGGTAATGAATTTTAACGATACGTAGATTACATTCGAATTAGGGAATTCGAAGAGGAAGAAGTGTACAGCTAAACTAAGCTTTGAACTTGGAGCTAAAGTCGTATATCGAAAGGTAAAGGTTAATCTGTATATACAGTCGGTTCGCATAAACCAGAGAATAGAATGGAAAAATTAATGCAATGAAACTTGGACTGCATCTCCAATTAACGCTCAAAATATATGTACATACATGTATTAAATAAGCTTGTCCCACCATGTGCAGTAACAGTGAACGTGCATGCGCGAACGTTGATCAAATGCACAACGGAGTACAACACTATACGGTGTAATAAGTGTGTAGGCAACGAACGTCACACGCGAATGACGAGAAGTACGAGATGCTGCGTGCGAGAGAATCACGAGGCTTCGTTCGCTTCCTCGTCCGCGTATTACGTGACTCAGCTGTTGACTGGACGTTAATTTGAAAAGTGAAAAGCGTTATATTACGTGGTCGATCTAATTACGCGTTCTTTAAAGAAAAATAATTTAACAGAAATATTATATCGAATCTATTAGATAGTTCAACTATGCATATAAATACTGCCCGCTTAAATGACCCCGAGTTCTGATTAACGACGTCCCCACTATCTTTTCCAACTGCACGTTCCAAGCAAACTTGGGACTGTGTAGGTACTGTGACGATGCAACCTTACAATTAAATTGTTCAGATGCTTACTATCGAAACAATACCAAAAGCAACGATTAATATTAACTGCGTGTTAATTAATTTTTAATTCTTAAAAATTGTCGGCTCTGTATATGAATTCCATAGCGGGGAACGTAAAGCTCGATATTATGAAGGTAGGACGTTGTTAAGTGTCATTCACGATCACATATTCGCAGCAGAGTGAGTCAAAGTAAGATAACACCGGGGATTGTAAGCGAATAATGCTGTACGCATAACATGTAGTATATGCGTACGCATATAGCATATCGTGCAAGTCTCGTGTTCAGACATAAAGCAATTAAGTATGATTTATTATAACTTTATGTAAAATATCGGATGTTTATAATTACAGTGGTACTCCGTTTACATGAATGATAGTACAGATTCTAATTAACTAGATTTTAGCTGATCTCCTATTATCTAAATTACTGCCGAGCGTCAATCCACTTACACTAGCGCCTAACATTGAAATGTAAACAGTAGGGACACGTGTTACGTGACATACTCTCATGCTTCACAGTTGATACAATTTTGCGGCATTGTTATATATTTAAGAGCAAATGTTCCGTGGAATGCTCTTATACGAACACGAACTCCTATTAACGGAACGAAAAATCGCAGATGGTAGGGAGAAATAGGTGTGCTCCTATCATATCAACGGCTTGGTTATACGAATCAACTTGTCCCCTGACAAGTTCAAGTTTATATTCCGTAAAATATAGTCGTAGATAAACTATATCGTTATATGATTGACGTATAGTAGATCACAATTTAAATTGCATAAATGACAAAAATGAATATTACTCATCGTTCCTAACACTTGAAGACTTTATACGTGTACGAATTCTCGTTTCGAACAATTTGCATTTTCATCGAGGAGTTGCGGAAACTCCACTTACAAAATGTTCAAAGTTCATCACGTCGATGTTCAAAGTTCTTCTTTCATGGAATTTAAAAGTTAAAGTCCACGCGTACAATTATTAATCGTCGTCAGCCGAGGTAAGGAAAGGCGCAAATGCAATAACACCGATGATGATCTCACCCACTTACGATTAAATTGTTTTATGTGGGATAGCCGCGAAATTCCACGCGTAATTTGCGCACTATATTTAAATCGTGTCTTAATGCGATGTAATAATGCGAATGACACAACATAAACGATTATCATTTACACGGTCATGAATGTTGAGTCAATGAGTGCATGGAGCAAACACACATCCTCTATTATTTGCTACATCATTGCGATTTTGTCATTGAACTTCCGAGATCAAACCGAGGGCATAGTTGATTGAATCAACTTGAAATACGTTCGAGAGGAGTTTAAAGAGGCGGTCAAGTGAATAGAAGTTGTTCGAGCATTATGAGGTATTGTAGACTGAGGTACTTTCGACTGATTTCAGTTTCTTTGCGTCGTATAATGAGCTGATTCCGAGCCGTAATGGAAGAAAGTACCTAGCGGTGATACTTCCGATGTAAAATAACAGGAGAAAGGTGTCGCGAGACGCGAGAATTCGCGCGAATCAATTCAGCGAGGAAAGTATACGACGTACGATTATCGGATTTTAAAAAACTCGGCAACTTGGAAATTTGATAATTTAGTAATTTTGAAATGATCTTTGTGAGATGTGAACTTCTGACAATTTAAACTGCGCTATTGGCACAAACAACTACATCCACGTGATACTGAATCGTTAAAAAGAATTAATCTAATCAGTATTTAGAAACAACGGCTTTTAGTAATCCTATCGTTTACTTGGACTTCATGAATAAATGAATAGCCTCAAGCAGCGAAAGGAGAGCTGTAAATTAAAAAAAAAAAAGACCCGTGCATAATAAAATATACTTGCATGGAACGTTGTACAATTGTGCAATATCGTATCATGTACATGACCAGTAAATTCCGCGTGCAGCTTTAACACTAGTCCATTGAAACAAGATAATGACAAATAAATGTCATAGGGTGCCACTTTTTTATAGCAATGTTAAATAAAACGTAATGGGCAATTAACGTTCAAGGTTGGGGCACTCGCACACATACATATTTGCATATTATCGCAACTATATTCAGGAAGTAATCGTTTACAATTTAGAACGACACACTTCTGATAACGTATAACTATGGTCTCATAATCTTTCATGCGTACATCCAATAAAATCCAGTATAAAAGTGGTATTGAAACCACGTAATGCTAATATCGATCGTAATGATTATGCTAAAAATGTTACAGATGTTCAAGAAAATTACGCGGAGAAAGTTGCCTAACTAAATACATTAATCGTAGGTGATATTGCAGGAAATTTTAATTCGCAATTTCTAGATTTTATGGAAATGCTCGTATTAAATTCTTTGGAAAAAGATTATCGTGTTATATAATCCGAGAATCTGTAGTGATATTGTTTTAGTACATGTGTTGTAGATGTATCGTAGATATGCTGTAGATGTGAGTAGTACACGTTTTAACCGTATCGCGTGTACAATACATACGATGATTATTATTTCTGTTTACATTTGCGAAACATGCTCATAACTGATTATGATAATTCTTTATTTGGTGCATGCATGCATGCATGGTTGTGTACCCTCGTACTACGTCACCACATTATAATTCAAAAATTAATTCTGATTATTTCTGAAGTTACACAATTTACTGTTATGCTATGAAAAAACTATTCTTTACTTTCATTTCTTCTTTTCCCGAACAATTGTCGCTATTTGAAGAACTCGTAAGATACTAGGATAATATGGTGCAAGTTTGAGAATGAATTTATAGTAAGTAAATCGAAATTATTTTAAACGCAAAGCAGGTTCTAAGCGAGCGAGGCTGAATGAGTTATTACGGTCGTTGAAGTTTACGTAGATACGTATACAGTCTTAACTAATTTACACACATACACAAATATTACGGAACACGTAAAAATTGCAAAATTCTAGTTATAGAGATTCGAAGGTGATAATTGAAACATTATTATCTAATATTATTTACACGTGTTTTATAATATGTATTATATATTATATATTATTATTAATTTTACACTTGTACTCCAATACGGTGTGCAGATTTGTCAGTACAGTACTAATTAAGAAATATAAATAGAAGCAACTTTTTGATACAATATTTAAAAATGTAAATGATGTATGTACTTTGAAATAATTCGTCAAATAGTGTTAATATTTTTTAAGTAACTAAGTGAGGAAATAAACGACAATTATAGAATAGTGTGAGAATTGCAAAAGCGAGAATCTATTACTGATAAAAGTTCATTCCATTTTTGCGCAATAGGACATATAAAATAACTGACACACAAAAGTATTTTCCATCGTCGGAAGTGCAGTATGGAGGAGCTGGATCGAACCGGTGCTACTAATCGACCCTAATCGAATCGACGTTTCCGGTGGCCGATTATATCCTCGTATCTGATCAAGAATGAAATTGCAAACGACGCGCCGCGAATGTATTAATTGTCTTAAAAATTGCAACTACTTTCAACTGGATTATAAATTGAGTTTTCACTCTCAGAAAATGAAAAACTGTTTTAGGCACAAAAGAAAAAAAAGAAGTTCGAAGCCACGAGATAGCTTATAATAAAAATACTTGAATTAAATTTTTAAGGAGTGAATTTACTGAGAACACAAAGTAATATTTGTTTTAATCTCTTAAGATCTTAAGATCTTTGAATTTGCTTAAATTGAAACGCTTTTTCTAAAAAATAGGTTCTTATGTAATTTTGTAAGTATTAGTGCCAAAGTTATGAAATAAAAAAGAAAGTGTTTTATGTTGCTAAAATTGAACAAATTTTTGAAAAATTAAATTACAATATGGATGAGGTAACGCATTGGCCAACTTTTCTAAACTTATAGACCCAGTAACGGTGTGCGTCGAGAGAAATACTTGGCCGCCCGAGGCAGAAACGGAATAAACACGCTAGATCTACCCAGAACAACGGTCAACCTTTACCAACAACAAGCGAATCGAAGAAATGTTTCCAAACAGCTCAACAGGTTTGACACCGCTGAGACGCTGGTCCGAGGATTGGCACGTACTGTATCCTTCAACCTCGTTAAAGAATTGTTAATTCGTACTTCGAATTCAATGACCTTGAACATGCTTCAAATAAATAATAAGCAAGTGCCATATCTTACATATAGAAAGTGCATGTAAAAATGATAAAAAAATATGCGTCTACTATCTCGCAATTCCTATGCTGACTTAAAACGTTCGAATTAACATTATATACGTAGTTATACCGAGATATACACCTGAACCTGAAATTTTTAAGAAATTATAACGCCCAATTATTTATAATTACTCATATTACTGATTACGATCGCTATTTTCACAATATCTTGCACTATCTTGTAACCACTATCTATACTATCTAAGCACTGTAAAAAGTGCATTATCTTTTCTACGAAAATTTCCGACGAATCGATATTGCAAACGTAAAATAAAAGATCAAATATTATACCACGTTCGAAATTAAAAGTACTAATTTATTTTAAATCGCTTAAGTTATGCGAAACAGGCCATCTCGGCGATTGCGAGAGATACAGATAAGAATAGGGAATATTTAGGTTTCAAATAGTAAGCAATGCCACGAAGAGACGGTAACAAAAAAAGAAAGAAGAAAGGCACGTAGCCAGGTTTACATCTAAATAGAAACATAAAAGAGACCACGTAACTATTTTTACTATTTGTCGCGCGGTATTGTAAATTTTGTTATCACTTCATAACTCTCAGGCGAACGTTCGTGCGACCGTAGTAGTCCGTTCCTAAAGTTATTAGCATTACATATATGTGCATATATTGCGACACGCTAGAAACGTATACGAATTAGGCCGTCCGACCACGAAATGTCGCTTCATGTGCGTGTTCTCGTACCGTATCGAAAGAAGGAAAAGCTAAAAATTTCTACTTTTGTCTACGAAGTCTAAAACAGACTTATACTACTTACAGCAATATCAAGCGTTAAAAAAATCTGGCATTTTCAATACTAAAGCCAACATAACGTTATATATTTGACTCTTTATATATAAAAGAAAAATTATTTAAAAAATGTTTATAGTCTTAAAGAATAGTTAATAGGAAGTTAATAGTTAATAGTTAATAGTTAAAAGAATCAACAGAGCATAATATATTTTACAAGTAATTATACGAAAGATCTTATCACTCGCATGTTGGAAGTACTCAACGCTAGAAACAACTTTTTAGACAAGATGCACAGGAAAGTAATTAAAGCTATCGTATCTGGCATGCGTCAATGAAACCCATCTCGAATGGATGACCTTACGTTACGTGCGGTCGTTTATTTTTTTCAAGTTATATCGCTTCAAAAACACGTGACATCCGAATGAAATAATCGCGAATCAACCAGCTTTCTTTCCCAATTTCGATTCGACCTTTTATGGGAAGAAAGAAATTGAATGCTTGTCACTCAGTGTTCATCACTCCTTAACTGTTAAATCAAGGTTTTTTTGTTTCTATTGCCATGGTACGATTTACACGAAAAGAGAAATTCCTTTATTACACACCGTATACATGTATATACGTGAAATAGACAAATCGGGTATTACAGAGTCAGCAAAATTAAAATTAACGGTATATTGTTTAACGCTATCCCAGTTCATCCGTTAACACCAGAATTATCAGAATAACTAAACTGAGCAATTTATAATTTTGAACTTGAAAAAAAATTTTCTTGGTTTACAATGGCGCATTTTTAAAACTGCGAATGTTTTGTAAAATATAAATACAAATACAAATTTTATATTTATA
This sequence comes from Bombus confusus, assembly GCA_014737475.1. Classification (NCBI taxonomy): domain Eukaryota; kingdom Metazoa; phylum Arthropoda; class Insecta; order Hymenoptera; family Apidae; genus Bombus; species Bombus confusus. The sequence continues at coordinate 4,117,267 of JACXIV010000015.1, forward strand.
TATACGTTTCTTCTATTTATGATTTATTTGCTAGAAATGTTGTACTGTAGTTGTAAATACTTTCAAAATCGAATTTTTTTTCTAGTAACGAAACATGTACAACGCACATTCGCTATTACATCATCTTGAACACTGATAAATTCTCAAACGTACGAAAAATCTGATCACGCGACGCTGTGATGACCGCTTGCCGAATTGAGAAACACAAACGGAATTATCCGAGTCTTTTATCAATTTGCAAACGAAGAACATTGAATAAGAAATGAACCGTGAAAGAAGGAGATTATTACATAAACTTTAATTTCCACTATCTTCTCTCTCTCTTTTGTTTCTTTTCTCTCGTCTTATAGAAGGTTCGAAATTTTTAATTTTACTAAGTGGAATAATTCGAAGATTCTTAACGACGAATACATACGATCGTGTGTAAGAGACGAAGAATGGAAGCAGATAGAACAGTAAGGAAAACATACCTGTTAGCTCTAATTACTACCCTTGTTGAATTATTCGCCGGTTAACCTTTTCCGTTCAACCAACTTGATGAATGTTGTCGCCTCACGTCGTCGATGTGACACGATTTTATATGAATTAATTACTGCTACACAAAGTTCCTCCTCTTCGAATCGTCTAAATTGACCCTTCGAGATGCACTGTTATCGCTCGCGATTCCCTGCCTCGAAATTGAACTATCTGACAGCAAAGCAAGACTGAAACGCCGGCACCACGAGGCAAGAGCTAAATAGCCGACAAACACAAGCACAAGCGCGCTCAACGTTAGACGGAAGAACTAGTGGCGCCTCCCCGCGTTCATCCTGTAACGTTGCCGGCAAATGTCTAAGTTGCGTGGTTCTATATATATATATATGTATGTACCTGCACCGAAGAAAATACTTATGTACATACTTCATTGCGCAGTGTTCAATATATGCACATATCCTTCTGTGTTAATGAGAATAAAATATATGTTCGTACTAATATGAATATTTTTGGTTTTGCTTAAGTTATGAAATCTAAAGGTTTCCATTTCCTTTTTTAGATTCTTTTATAGATTTTTTTAGAGATACGCCAATGACTCTGAACACGTAGATAAAGAAAAGTAAAATATACGTAAGCCTTTTATATTGTTAAAAAAATTCTTCTAAAAAGATTTCTCTAGAAAAGATTTCTTACTTTGTAGGATTACTATTGTTTCTCGTTTAAAAATTTAGAAATAGATAAATGGAACAATATGTTAAGTGCGTTTCGCTAATATCAAGTATTCAATTATAGTAATCTTCTAGCTATTTTATCTCCTTTATAATCTCTTTTATATTGTAAGAAGTTAGGATATGAAAACATTTCTTTAACGCTATAATTAAGATCACGTTACTCACTGTAACAGAAAGGTCACTTAATAACGACTATCAATAGCATTATCTGGTGGTAATCTGTTTACAATTAATATTATTTTTAATATTAATCATCGTCAATGTTGCTTTAATATTCATAGTATTGATTTAAATCTTTCAGTCTCTGTACTCTTGCTTAGTGCTCTGACAACATATTCGTAAAAAGATGAATTTAGTATTCGTATACATATGCAATATTTTATTCGTAAAGAATTGTTACCTTCAGTCGGTTAATTTATCCTTTTTATGACGTATAACTGAATATATATTTACCTGTAAATAAATATCTTGCGCATACTCTAAAAGAATACTAAATTATCGACAGTTTTTAAGAAATATACTTAACAATACGTAATACTTTCAATATTTGTTTTATAACGATTCAAAATGAATTTAGAATGTAACTAAATGTAATTAGATTATAAAACTGTAAATTGCTGGATTTCAAATTTTATAGAAACACATGTGTATGTTCTTCCCTTATATAAAATATGAATAATTGGAATTTCATATAAACAGAGAAAAATATCTTAAAATATGTGCCATTTATAATATATTCATGCCGAATTCATCTCTTGTATTTAAATCAGGAAACAAAATCACAGTAAGCCGTTGTTCCTTACTTAACTTTTCTTAGACTTACATAGTGAAATTAATTTGAGATTCAAAGTTCAATGCATGATCACGCGAATCACATAACATTTCATGAATCGGAGGCATGAAACCTTATTCAGAGGTAAATATCTTCGTGGAATTGTTGATGTCTTTAATGTAACGCGATTATAGAAATTTGTTGAATCATTTTGGGCAAATGATTGTAATAAATTTAATCACGAATCGTCTTTTATGTTGAACTTGAACCATCGAAGGGTTGAATAGCTGGGAAGTATGATATAGGAAAAGCTATTGGGAATAGTTTAAAAAAATGACAATAAGTCTTATATAATAACGATGGCGAATTTTATATAATAGAATAATGTATTTGTACAACAGCCAAAGACTAAACCTATCATTTTTGTAATTACTTAAAGCATGTACATAGATAAAGACGTATAGGTTTTACAGTAATACTAAGAACATAGTTAATAACAAAATTAATAACAAAATTAATAATGATTTTATACTGATTCATTTAACCGATGAATGAAGTAAAAATCTTTCATTAAAATAAAAACAGAATCTATAGTGCAACTATACGTATCGTCTTTAATTCTAATCTTGTGTGCTATATTTAGCATATTTAGTTTCAGATTTAGATATTTAGATTCGGATTGGTATTTTTTTACAGAGAACTTGTATAGTAATTTTTGTTGGTATATATTTTGTCTTGAACTCTTGATTTGTTTCGCTTAACTGTATTACGTAAAATATACGAGAGATGTACATATGCACGGTGCGGTTGAATAACACGTACGAGCAAGTACGAGGTGATACCTTATAAAAGAACAAAAAGAAAATATAGAATAAAATATTTTCGTCTGAAGTTTAGTTTTTGAGAAAATCGAGTTTGAAAATTTATCAAGTATACTTGAACATGGCTAATTTCAGACTAAATAGAAGGAAATAACCGGTAGTATATTGTTCTACGCTGTGTTTCCAAGAAAAATAAATTTGAAGATTTATCCGTATTTCCCTGAAAATGAAGCTTTACACGAAAGAATTTTGTTGTACTGTGTGTTTTATTGTCATCTTATGATTTCCTTTTGTGTGTGCCGGTTATTATGCTTACAATGTCATAGAAGCCTCAAATGCACAAAATTAAGAAATTGTCGCATCTTCAAACGGATATGATTTCGTTGATCTTCATATCCATATATCTAAATCATATTCCTTACAAAAATGTAAAACGGGACTCTTTAATTTAGAAAATAATTTTATGAAATTAATGTAAAATTTTTTTGATTAACCTTATAGTTAAAATATGTACGAAGACTCGTGTTTTTCATAGAATATCTTTATTCTTGTTTCATCATCAATTATATTGCGTCACCTGGACGGTTGGTTCAGTAGATTTGCATTTCACGTGATCTTTATTGAAAACAATTTCGCATTCATTACAGACGTATAAGTAATAAGATAGGAAATATGCGAGTTACCCTAATCGTAAAGTGTGATATATGCTTGATAGTTCCTAGCTTGAATAAACACAAGCGTGATAAAAACGATCAATCACTAGCAATCTAGAATGAAGAAAAGTTAATTAAACGATAGAAAGTGAATATGATCGGAAAGATTTATAATATAAATTGTTGACTCGTCAAATCGCAAATTGAAGCTAAAGTTTTTTGAGAATCGGGAAAATCATTCAGACTGATTATAAAATTGTGCAATACAATGGAGATAATTACTACATATGTATGTCAGCACGATGAAAAAGAAAATGGAATTTAATATAGAAATTTGCTTCGCCCTTTAAATATAATAAGTACTTTACCTTAAATATTTGTCTACGTTTCCCCTTAAAGGTATAAACATCCGCGATCTGATAACTACGTTTAATAAAATATCGATCGAAGGAATATTATGAACTAGCATGTTCAGGAAAGTTTTTTAAAATTTCACAAATGAACTTTCAATGTTTCTTATCGTTGCAGTTCACGAACGAACTTTATAAATAAAGGTTCATGGGACGCACCGATTCTTCTCATCGGTCGAATCGATTGCATCAATTCTATCGATTTGCTGTCATCGCGGGGTAAATACTATTATCGACGCATCATTGTCTTCGTTCGCGGGTTTTGAGTACAAACGTCAATAGTACAGCTGCTGCGCTGATTTTTTCAAACACGGTAACCCGACTCTTTTATTATCATCTTCTTCCTCTGGAAATCATTTTGTAATCTTTGTAAACAGCTATACATACTTTCGCATTCAACAAACTTCGCTGAGAATCTCTCAAATTTAATCGGAAAACCTAACGCAAACCTAATCGAAATGAAGTTATGTAATTCGACAAGATAAATAAAATTGACATTTTAAAAGACTGTTTCCTTTTTAGGACGATACAAGGAAAAAGAAACGAAGATTTTTTTACAGCCCAAGGAAGCCATTTACGACTTTATATTCGATGTGCCTCTTGGAGAAAAGTGCATGGTTCGTAAAATTATGGATAATTCTTTCTCCAAACATAGTGCTTCGTGTTCAAAAGTGCTTGTCCGAGGGCATCCTTCCTTCGAGCAATACTTCAAAATTGTCTAGAATTCTTCAAAATTCGTGTTATATCGAAGAAAGTAGAGCGTTACGTTTCCAACATAATTTTCACTTCGATTGTTATCTTCGGCCGTCTTTCGTTTCCCTGGGGACGATGTCTATCAACGATACGTGACACCATCCGTTTAATTAATTCATTCGGAATGATGGAAAGAACAGAACGTTTTCTCGATCTCTATATGGAAGGTAATTTTTACCGCATGCGTTGAAGGTAAGGACGAAAGGACTGCGTTGAGATGATCCTCAGTCTACATTCGATCGCTGTCTGAGGCGTTTCGTGTTTCGTACAGGTATCGATGGACTTGATGCAAGCAGCCGCTTTTTCGTTTACATAACATCTTCCTAAAGCAAATTAATGCATCGAATGAAGTGAATAAATGAATGAAAATATTATCAAGATAGGAAATTATTTAACGATGATAATTCGAAGTCTCGTTTGACGTGTAAAAGTGCTACTTGCTGACGTTTGATTGCAACGACCAAGGTCGTCTCTAGCGATTTGAACTCTTTCGAAATGCACCTTAAAATGTTTTAAAGATTTTTCTATCAAACGAGTATACGACCCTGATAAAAAGATTCGTCCGTTAAATTGAATTTTCTTATTAGACGAATAGTTGTAATTACGTATCTCTGTATCTCAGCATGGACATTCAACGCATGGTTCAATTATTTCCACGCGTTTCTTCAGTAGAATAGTCAACGTCAATGGAAACAGCACCGTCGATTCTTATAATTATTCACGATTAAAGAGTCCACGATTGTAGAGTCGTACGAGATCCGATAGAAGAGATCCGAGCTCGATAGAAGTAAAGAAGTCTCTTCGAAACTTATCCACAATTCACATTTCCCTTCGAAATTTATAGAAAAATGAAAATAGAATTTTTCATGACGGCCACATTTTACATGGTCACGAGCACTTGTATCTTACCCTCGCCGTTGACATTGCAATTGATCCTGGAATTTGCTAAATGGAAAGATTGGGATCAAGTAGTACTGTTCCAGGATTTAACTTCTTTCGGTGAGTACGATCAAATCTTTATGTACTTTTTCCCGGCCTCAAACGAGAAGAAACTTATCGTATGTTTCTCCTCAAATTTCAAATCACGTACAGCGATTCTCCTCGTTTCCAAGTATTTTCAAGAATTTGTAACATAACGTTGCTGGCGATTAAACTGAGGTCGCAACAGCGTGACCTTCGTAATATTATTCAATTTTACTATTTCCTTCTTTACACGTTTTCTTTTCATTTTCCCTTTTACTTTAGATTGCGTCCTTACTTACACAAGACCTTTGATCGCGTGTCTCTCCGACGAGGGAATCGCCGTGTCGATTCAATCGGCTGCCAACCCCAACATACCTGACGTCCTTATGATCCAGAAGCATCGAATCGGATCGATCGTTCTACTGGATGGGCTTAATCTCACTTCCCCTGATAATATTCTTCATGTGGTGAGGACAGGCTACGCCGGAACATGTTACACGTTTGAAATTTACTTTTTAACACGTTCGCTACGCGACGTCACGTACTTTAAGGCGTCATATACCTACGAGGGAAATTGCCTTTCAAATTTCGTCGAGAAAAAATAGATAAACTGTCGTTTGATTTCATCGAAGATGCCTGTGTACGGTATCTACGAAGCGACAGACTCGTAAGATGGTGTTGCAACAGGCTTCTTTTCTTAAATAATTTAACTATTCAATATTCACCGAGATGCGATTAGTTCTCTGCTCGAACAGCGCGTCTTTATTGTTGGAAACGCTTTGCATATCGAAAGGAGCACGTTTCACAGATTTCAATGATCTTCAAATACGTAGTCAGGGCCAGAATTTTGAGAAATTTCGTTTACGCGTATAATGGCCGTTCGGCACCAGTTTTCGAGACATTCGTGAAAATATTTTGCGTACATACGGTAATAAAATGTTTAAAAGACAATAAACTTGTAAACTCATGAAACTTAGATGATTCTACGAACGAATAGGTAATAATTCATTGCAGTGGTTCATACGGCTATAAACAATCAGTTATGAAACATGTTAGTTAAATAGATACAAAAGTGTATTTAACCATTTTATCATTTAAAATTTATGAACTGTACAAAAAAAGCGTTTGACAGGAAGCAAAACACATCGATAATTTAGTAATATCTATTCATTAGTTTATTCGAAGCCACGATGTTTTCCTGGTACTTCTTTGACGTTAAATTTGTTAAACAACAATCTTATTGCATTATTCCATTCGTATTTCAAACTAATTGCGTTAGTTAATTAATCTGCATATCTGAAACATAATACATCAGTTGTGTTATGGTCTTTTGAATAACTGATTGCCGTTTCGCGTAACATTACCCTGTATCTTTCACAATAATTGCTATATTTGTTATCAGACAAGAGATAAGGTATCGCATGACAATATTATTTGTAATTAGTTGCACTCGGACTAAACTCATACGATAAAGTATGGAAAATATCATTGGTTTAATTTCGTAATCATCGTTACTGCAAGTTCTTGTTTCTCTTTCATAAGCCACTCGTCTCGCCACGAGCTCGGTAATTAACTATTCTTAATGAAAATTTCATTCCAGGCGTCGCAGAAATTTCAGTTTAATTACTACGTGTCTTGGCTGATGATAACCATGAGAAACACGGATGCGACGATCGATACCGTACTTCGACACTTGAATATCGGTATCGATAGTGATGTGATCGTTGCAACGCCTTCGTCGACGTACGAAGTGATTCAGAAAATGTCTCGAACGTACTGGAACAGGTAGCTTACATTCGTCGAACAATGCACCTAGTATGTTCATTGATTATCGATTGTCTGAATAAGAAACGTGATAAATGTCACGTTCGCATGTGAATTCATGGTTTCGAGATAGTTTAAACGACGGAGAAAAAATTCGCGAAAAAAACGGAGCAGACTTGTTAAGATAAATCTAAAATCATGAATAATCGAGAACGACTAATCCACCGTATAGATTGTACCTATACATCGTTAAGTATCGGAAGATTTTCGAACATTGCTGCGCTCTTATCGAGAGTTTAATGCTCGAAACGAATCATTTAAGATTTATTGTGCCGTCGTTTATGCAAAACTCAAAGTTCGCTGGTAAATTTTTCTTTATCACTGCCCTTGGCCTTGTTTGAAATTCGAGAGAATACAGAAGCGAAGATCATCGTGGACATTGTTAAATTACAGTTACGTTAAATCGACGTGCGTTACGAAAAGTATTACGTTTTATTTTTCTTACGAAAAGTAACGCAGGCCAATCTATCGCGAGAACAAACACCGTTCAATGTTTCTGCCGATAATAAACACGTCTCGAACATATGACGATAACAAACACATCTCGAACATATGACGATAACAAAGACGATTCGCATTTCGTCACGAGTAGCAGCTTGTCTCAAACGCTTCAGCGAAAAGTAGCACGTTTCATTTATTTTCCGAACAGTAGGATATTGCATTGTAGTTTCCAAACAACCGACTTTCATCTTCTGTGGCTACCGGTTGTCTTCATCATCGTTTATCACTGGTTCATTCAGTTTTGCAAATTTTGGTGATTCCATGTATACCCGTATCGAACTGCATTGTAGGAATAAATTAACATATACACAAGATACAGAGACGCAGATTGACTAGAGAACGAAAAATTCGTAATTCGCACTTCGTTAAACAAAAATCGCAAACAGTCGTATTTAATTCCGGAAGCTTACCGAAAAAACTCAACTGACCTTTTATTAGAATTGCTTCAGTCCGAGAGACCAGACATAAATTCAATTAGCGTCAAATATAATATAAGCGAAAACAGCTTCAAAATAAACATTTTGTATTAAGACAGGATATTCAGGGAAATACAGCGCAAAGTAAGTGCGACACTAAAATTGAATTATCGCTAAAAACAGATTTGTTGACAATAGCGTCTAGATGCAAGATATGTTCAACTTCATAATGATATCGCTAGTTGAATAAATTAGTTTATACCAATTTATGCTTTTTTACCAATGATACACCTGTATCGTTCATCAGACATTTATCTATATAATAAAATATATATAGTATAAAAAATAAGGAAGCCTTTATACCTTCGTTTTTGCAGTAGAATCCTAGACAATCTATGAACATGATGTTTTTCGCGATTAAAGGCAAACCGTTCTATTTTTCGCAGCAAAGTACCGAAATACGCTATATTTTGTCGCGAGAAAGCATAACACGCTGTTATTCGTGGCTAGAAAGAGCAGAGCGCTAGTCTTCTCGAGATAAACGAAATATGCTACTTTTCGTAACGCACGTCGAAGTTATGGTTTGACCCTTGATGTTTCGCAAATACATCGTAACATACATCGTAAACATAAACTTGTTAAAATTTCCGTCACATATACAACTTTCTTCCGTCACCTTTAATTGTCAACTGCCACGTCCACGTGCTTATCAAAAGTTTAAAATCCACCATTTACAATTCCATTTAATTGGAAACCTGATTTCCCTGTTTCCAATGATAATTTCGTCGTACCAAACAATTAATTGTCATCGAGAACGAGGATATAAATCGTTTAGAATTCAAGTTATATTCGTTATCCGTTGCTCGTCATCCATTTATATATAGTTACCAATTCATATAACGTAACCAATCTTTGTTATTATTTTCTCGGTGTTTCTGTCGTCTTTTCTAGAACGTGCGTATCTCTGCAACGCTACGGGACGAGCTTCGAGTTCGGGGAGCCACCGATCAAAAGGTTCGACGAGAACGCGTCCCTCAATCTAAATTACGCGGTACTCGAGAATAAAACGGTGCTCTACCACTTTGTCCACGTGTACAAAATCCGATATTCAGACAACACCAGTCTGGTGACAAATTTCCTTGGTTCTTGGTATTTGGACTCGTGGTCATTGAATAGTCCAATTAGCGTGAAATTGAGGAACGAGTTCAAAGGACAACCGATCGTCTTTGGCGTTCTCAATGGAACCATTGATGGACAAATGGATGTAAACGAGGAGGAGACGAATGACATCGCACCTTTTCTCGATTTCGCCAAATTCGTTGCTAGCAGCGTGAACGCCAGGTACCAAAATAAAATAATACATGCGCTGACGTAACATTTCTCAATGGCTAGAAATATGCAAATGTTCTTTGGATCATCGAATTTCTATATGAATTAGACGACGGATAAGTTGCAGCGTAGTAATGGACCCGATAAATAACGATATTTGGCAATCCAATGGAGGATATGTATTCGTGGTTATAGATAAATTTTGAACGCCTAGGGGATTGTTTGGAGCACCGTAGAAACGATGGATCGTAGATTTCGATGAAATATACGTACAGACTGTTTTGACAAAACTGATATCGACTTTTCTCCAGATAGAAACGCTGTTATATTTGCATATTTGTTTTTGTCGTAATTAATCGATCGGTGGAGTACGATCATTTATATGTATATAATGTATTTAGGTGTACATACAATTTTTTAGTATTAATCGTGCAACATAGTATCGTACTTGAAATGTGATAACGTATTTTAAAAGAGGTGGGAATCGTTGAATCATAGAATTCGATTGATATCGATAAAATGACTTTTCGTTTAATTTGCGTAGTTCTGTGCGTTAACTGTGAATTATTTATAAGGCAGATAAATCGTCAATAGCTTCCTCTGATGAATATTAGATCGTATTTTGAATGACTAATTTTCTAAGCTGAATCACGCACCTCGTTCCTTTTGTATTTACTTACTTACTTCGTATTTACTCTTTAATAGAGCTTTCCCTTTTGAAATTGTCTCACATATGTTATATCATATCACATTATATATATTTATGTATATTATAATAGATTTTTATTTATATTTTTATATAAATGCGATCTAATTTAAGTTTCTGCGTTCGCACGAATCAACCTCTGATCTATTAAACCTGACGAATAACATTCTTCAAACAGATCGTGATTTTATCGAGCAGGTTCATTGACCATGACACAGAGCGTTTCGAAATTTCTAATCGAGTGTTAGAATATAGTGTCTCCATAGATCTAACAAATTATACAATTTCATGTATATCAGTCGCATCATAAAACATTCTGATGCATTGTAATATCGATTAACAAGGCAAATGTGAGTTCGACGTTGATAAATTTCCTCTGGAAATGATAATTTGACCACGTAAAAAAAAAAATATGAGAGAAAAATGGCATGGAATATATGATATAAATAATAAGTAATTTACCTGAATATTGAAATTCTTTTTATGTACCTGGATCGAAAAAAAAGACGTCTGCATTGAAAATAGTCGTCCGATGACGACGATAAAGTCGTATGTTACAATGTACAAAATCCAACGTCCAGTTTCTCAACGTTCGTGTAACCATTATCTCGATATGACAGATGAAAATGGCAACAAAGTTTTAATATTGCCATTTCGTTGACGAGCGTGCATGATTTCAGCTCTTTTTATTCCTGCTTTGGTTATCGATTTCCCACTCATCATACGAAGATTGTTATTGCGTTGTTGTAAATGAAGATTTCGGTAGCATCAGAGATCGGTACTGTGAATAGTAATAAGTTTCAACCATATTTTTAAGCTTTCCGCGTGTTTTCTCGTTCAATGTATTTTTTTTTTTTTTTTTTCACAAATCTCAGTGTTTCTATAAATTGATACGACGCTTTTTTAATATTGGTTTCCACGAATATTTCTGATATTTCAACTTGGCAGAATTCTGTAGTTCACTTCTTTACAAGATTGGCCACATTTCGAGTTAAGTGACTCAGGATTTTAAAGCAACGGTCTCTAGTTTTTTGTCTCTCCGGAAACAGCACGCTTTACATTTAACGATGATCGTGACACTCGCCTTGATCGGTCGTTTCTGCTTTAATTTCCTATTTTAACTATTAGAAATTTTGTAATTACTTTTAACGATCTATCAGCTATTCTCGTAATTTACGATCCCGCAACGTAAGTTACGTTCCCGCAATTCTTGACATCGATTACTCTTGTTCTGTAAAGCGTAGAGCAGCTGCTAATTGGACTATGAACGGCAATTTAATTTATAAGTGTTGATAGAATTTATCGGACTTGTTCCTTAATATTAAATATTTTACGTTTATATATGCAGGGTGACTGGGAAATAACTGACGAAGTGATTCTTGAAAAGTATTCAGATAAGGTATCGCGGAAATAAGCTATACCATGATTTCGGGAACTCCCTGTATATTATACAGACAATTTAAAAAAGAACAGAAAAAGTGTCTATAAATGTCCCGTTTAAATCGACTCCTGCCAGCATCTCCGAAACGATACCAGACAATATTTCGAGTAAAAATTACATGTCTTCGAAAGTGGTGTAACTCGATGTAAACAGTTTTCGCGTAGATAGAAACGTAGAGGATATATCTCCTGTAAAAAGTGATTAACCTATTTATGTCGAAAAACCACTAGTTTAGTAAATATTTTAACTTTTGTTTCGTAAAACCTGTAATATCAAAGACAAAGAAAAATGTATGTAAGACATTAGTTTTGTATTTGTTTTCTTTGTTTTTCATGTGAATAGGATACGATAGAGGTGAGTTCGCTGCTCGCGAGAAATGTGGATTATGTAATTCTTGCGACGAACAAACGAGGAATTACGTATTTCTTGTGTTATGTTCTAAGACGCGACTCAAAGTTCTCGAGCTTTTCCGTCCGAGCGAACTGCTGCTCGAAGAGTGGGGTACGAGTGTCGTTAGGAAGATATTCCTGTGTTGGGACAGCTTGTACCGGTTGTAGAAGGTAGAAACGAAGAAAGGAGGAGCCTAAGTTATCGATAAAAACAAACCATGTACAGAAAGAGAAGACAAGGTTAACAATATAACAATGTATTTTACAGTAGACGCCTGATGGGTCTGCCACGCATTGCCTGTATACAGCTTAGGACGTAACACTTGTTTCAAACTCTATCACACGAAGAATACATAGATGCATGTGTATGTGGTAATGTGTAATAGCGAGATAGTTAACATTTTTCTTGTACAGATGAAAAAAGATTGAAACAGTGCAGATAACATTTCTAGAATTTGTCTTCGTATAGAATGAATGGATTATAAAAGTTGAGGGAGGATAAGTCATTAATTTATGAAAGATACGTGTTTAACAATGTTTTTATTTTTCATTCAATTTATATCCTAATGTCGAAGCAGGTATAATTCTGACGTAGAAGCAAACACGCGCAATATTGGCAAGTAGGTATATAAGTATTCTGCAGTTTTTTGTCGTCTTCTCTCGATCCAGGCAAAAAATTCAGGCTCGTAAACATATTTTCTATTACAGCGCGTCATTTTTTATACGATTTACTTGTGTTCTTCTGATCACTTTGCGATTGGAAAGAAACAGTTAAATAATAATAATAATAATAAAATGTAATCTTTTCAGCATAGAGCTGGTGCCACACGAGAAGTTAGGTACTTTGAATAATAAAGTCTGGAATAATCTCCTCGGAGATGTAGTCACCGGTGATGTGGACATTGGTCTAGGATATATCACCGTCAACAAGGAACGACAAGCTGAAATGTCGTTTAGTCATCCCCTAATTCGTTATATGTGAGGAAATATTTCATAATATCCAAATCATCCGATAACACTGGCTAACAGATTTTTCGAGAACGTGCAGGCTGTCTCCTAGGTTTACAAATTTTGCTGCAGCCTTTTACTATGAAAAATACGAAAGCTTGATACGGACAATGGTTCTTGAAAGTTTTGTTATAAAGCGGCAACAATAATATACCATTCGAAGGAAATATCGAAAGAAAGGGTTTCTTATAATACAGAACAGATGCGTAATAGCTATCCATATAAACAGTAAATGTCAATATAATTTATATCGTGTGTCAATATAAGTTACGTTTGCTGAATTAATGTCTGATTTGTCGAATAATTTGATACTACGGTATGTAGTATATCGATACGAAACGCAACGATATATGCGAGCATCTACACGAATAACTTGCTGAATTTTACTTGATAAATCTAAAGTTGCTTTAGCCGATGTATCAAGCGAAAAAATTTCAAAACGCTTCACCTTTGGTCGTCCATTTTTCGACACTTTTAGCAATGCGACTTTTAGCAAAAATCTAGTTTATTAAAGATATTTCTCCAAATGAAAAATAATCGAAATCGTATTACTTATTCATAGTATGTGCAAAATTCCAAGAAAGATGAGAGTGGATCGCGCGATTATATAATGTAAAAAACTAGTGCACTGTGGCTGGCTGATAAGTTTACGTTTAGCAATGTATAACATCGCACGTAGTTTAATCTGTAACATTAGCTTGTTTCATTTTCTTCGAGTTAAAAATTATTATCTGTTTCTCACTTTTATTTTGTCCTTTATCTTGCGATGAACTACCCATCTAATTAATAAAAATGTTGGTTTCTTCATCTTTAGCAAATACTCACAGAAACTAATTAACATAAAAAAGAAAAAATAGACCTTCTCGGTTCACGCTTCATATTTTTCTAATGAATTTTAAATAAGATATTTACGAGTTTTATCTTATTTTTGTCCATAGAACGCGTAAACCAGATTTTACATGGAAACCTATGGGACAAGCTGTGTAACGAAATATATTCTTGATCAGGCGAATCAACTACGATCTGTACAATGAATATTTTTACGCAGGAGGAACGTTTACTATCATCCGCTGGAAACTGGTACCATGAGGGACATATTTCGCCAACCGTTTAATAACTGCTTACTAAGTTGTGTCGCATCTACTTATTTCGCCATACTAGTAGCGATGGGGTTGATCATTTACGTAGCGAAAACTATTTTACACAATGAGGAAGCTAAACGCGTTGGAATAGGAGAGGCTGCGCTTTGGTGCATCAGCATAATGTGCATGCAAGGTTGTATCCCCCAAAGTTTTTCAAAAGAGCAATCAGGAATTTCTTAAAAGAGAATTTCATCAAGTTTTAGTTGAAAGTTTTTACTAACTCGTTTACACGCGTATATAGTGACGAAAAGTGATCCCACTAAATATTCATACTTGTTAATCGAGTGTTTTGCGTTTATTGTCTTACAAATTGTTTTATATGGATCGATTCGCTGATAAGCGATAAATAGAGAATTAATTATTAAAGGCTGTCTTATAAGGCTATTAAAGACAGCAAACGAATAACACAATGGTCTAGCGGAAGGAATAAAAAACTGTGCCATGAATAATGTTATGCTTGTAAGTCATTTGACTCGGAACACTCTGGTTAAAGGTTAACCTCACCGTACAAAAAATTCTCCGACTTCCACAGATTTTCGATATGTATATTATTACGTAAACTACAAGCTGTTAGAGAAAAAGAAAGGATAAAATAAAATGTCGCAACGTTTGTCTCCTCGATGATCGTTTCGTCCTTAAGAATCGATGCATTTTAATTAATTTTCCGTGAATTTAACGAATTCCAATTACAGGTACTCCATGGACACCGCGAAACCCATCAGGAAAAACAATATTATTATTCAGCCTAATGTTCGCCTTGGTAACGTACAATGCTTATGCTGGTTTCATCACATCGATCTTATCGGTGCAGGCTAGTGGTATCAAATCTATTACCGATATTCTGTCGCACAATTTCAAATTGGGATACAGCATCACCGATGACGAATACATTAGAGTATGTTTATTAACCAAAAAAAAAAAAAAAAAAAAAAAAAAAAAAAAAAAAAAAAAGAGAAAGAAACAAATAAAACTGTAATATATCAAATTTTTCATCATCGAAGTATTTTGCTCTTTGTTTCACAGAACGTGAATGATAGTAATCTTCGACAATTGTATATAAGAGCGTATAACAACCGGGAATCGAAATTGGATACTACTTCTGGTCTTACGAAGGCCGTAAAAGGCCATTATGGCTTCTTCGTAAGTGCAACTCTCGCACGACGCGCCCTCAAGTCCACATTGATTCAAGAACGATGCACTCTGAAAGAATTACCTCTTCCACAAACATTCACAATGGTGGCTCTACCAATGGCTAATTCTTGTCCTTACAAAAAAATTATTAATTTGAAGTACGTGAAATGGTAAAAAAATATCGTATTTCAATTTTAGAAGGAGAATGAGAATCGTATTCTATATAGTAATACGATCTTGGACTTACATATATCTTATCTATTTTCTATTCTTGCTTAAAAATCGAAGGGCTCGGAGGAAAAGTGGTACGAGTAAGAAATATTTCAGTTGAAGAAAGCGTCGGTGAAGCTAAAGAAACTTAAATTAAGTAAATGCAAGTGGTGATTTTAAAATATCTTACAGATTATACGCCACTCTTCCATCAAGATCCTCGATTGTATTTTACTTGTTGTCGATATTCTCATGCCTAATGGCTTTTAGAAAGAAAAAGGAAAAGAACGAAAGAATTGCTAAGTGAATTTCACGTAGATCTTCTCGGTCAATCGAAGCATTAATCAAATACATACGTTTTTCAGCATTCTGAAAATACGAGAACGAGGCGTTCTGAACAGGATAACAGAACGAATGCTGCCAGAGATGCCTCGATGCAAATCGCCGACCACATTTCACAGTGCCAGGCTGGCCGACGTTTATTCCGCTTTCTTCATCTTGATCGCTGGAGGCGTATCGGCCGTTTCCATCGGGATCGTCGAGAGGATTTGGCACAAGAGGCGACAAATGAAGGAAACGATCGTTCGTAGAATGCGTCAACATCGCCTAATGCCCTCTCACCTGCCACATCTGCCACATTTGCCTCGTTTCTCTCATTTACCTCATTTATCGCATTTACATTTCCGCGACGATCGTCGAGACGGTTTTTCTCGCGATCGCGATTCGCCATCGAATCTAACGATAAACAACGAATGCGTAGCAGCGAATCCTTCCGATTCCATGGAAGAATCGCGGGGACAAGTTACAGAAAGGAATTACAACCAGGAACGTTATGCGCGTTCGGACCAAGACACCGATCGACCTCGTTTCGAGCCGAGATTTTTCAACTGGAGGAGGCGTAGCAATTTCAAGCGAACGAATTGGAGCCCGTTTTCGGGATTGCCAAGAACGAGGCTTGGTAGAAGTCAGAAGAGTACATCTAAGGGTAGCACGGTCTTTCCTTTTCATCAATGATACGAAACGATGTTAGGTTTCGAGGAATTCACGAGAACTCAACCCCTTTCTTGAAAGTTTCGTAATTTTAGTATCAATATATTAGAGCTTCGTTTCTTTTCGAAATCAATCGTGTAACTTTGATGCGCTTGATCAGTTTTTAAACGGCTTCTGTGCGGCTAAACCGTCGACGAAGAGGCGAGTTGTTTTCGCAAGAATGTAGAATTATCCGGATAGTCGATATACTATTGCTTCTTCGTAGACATTCTTAAAACAGTATTTGTACAATGTTTCAGAATACAGATGCATCAGGAAACTAAATATCTAATTTTGGTATCTTGACGTTGGTTTCGTATAATAAGCTTTCATTCTGCTGTGTCCTTCGAGCTGAGTAGAAAAACTTTTTATTATAATCTAATTGTGTCATAAATTATCATGTACTTCTGAGGTTGATAATTCGTTTATTCGGTAAAAAGCATTGAATGACGTTCGAAGAATATATTTGTATTATAATACGCTGGGATTTCCAGTTGTTTTTCATCATTTGCATTAGTTTGTAGAATGTATCTTTGTTGCAGCGTATCATACGTTTCTGAAGTTTATGTTTAAGATCAAAGAAATGAATTATGCATTGTTTAAACGTTTGCATATTAATATATATATGTATATATATATAATATTTATTTGAATAAATAAATATTACAAATACAACTACAATGAGTTGCGAAGTAGCGATCCTTTAGTAGCATAATTACAAATATATTGTATTTGTTTGCACTGCAGAATAAAAAGTTGTAGAAATATTACTCGCAGTCCCGTTTGCCGTATTTATCGTAAGTTGCGGTGATTTTTACTTTTGCGTAATAAGTTTTAAACGGAGATTCGTATTTTTCCGTATTCTGCATGCTTATACAATCTCGTAATATACCGTGCACGTTTCTGAAATGATGTAAACAGGTAAGCAAGTTTATCAATGAATATTTTGTTAGTAAGAGCAGATATTTCATTTTTCATATTACCGACACATGATGTTCGACAAGTCGCGAAGTTTTTCATCGCTGTTACATCGCTGCCATTGTTCGTACAATGAAACTTCTCCGATTTCGTCGAGATAATAATGGCAAAGATCTCTGAATCTAAATAAAATCCGATATTAACGGAGGTCGTCGGAAAAATACAGAATACACACGCGACATGTATAATCGTGACATAAATGAAGTATCTTTGTATACAGACTTCTTTCCCCAAAGTCCATCGGCGGACGTAGATACCATGATAGAACCAGGTAATTTATCAGAAATGTACCTTTTCCCGTCTAGTTCGCGAAGACCATAGCTATCAAAAAATTATAAATATATGCTCCTTCCTTTCCTCATTTGTAGGCTATGCATTTTTATGCAAATTCATACATCTTTGAATATTAACGAGTATCTTAGTTTGGATATTTTGTACATTCTTATACATATAGATACATAAAGATGCTGTCTACTCTGTTCATCGGATACTTACAACTGAAAAGAATAATCACAGATAGTCCTCAAAAGAAGTTCGATCTCAGTGTCGTTTAAACGCGCGTTAGGTAACGCTTCGTGAACATCCAGCAACGTCTGATTTATCTAAAAGATATAAATACAATTTTCAGCAGTTTCTTCTATCAATCTGTTGCAGACACAATATAATTCATTACGCAATTGATATCCATTCGTCTCAAGATAATGTTATGTATTTCCGTTTTTATTCGTGAACGAGGGTTTCTAGTGTCTTTGATAATCAATATTAATTTCTGCCGTGTATTTGACTCAATTGGAGAATAATTATTTATCGTGATTGTCTGTTAAATAATAAAACGCCGTGCTTGGACAAATATCGAGTCTATTCGAATTAAATTGTTTAAATAGCAAACTTACGGACGGATGCTTGTGAAAATATGCTTTTGCATATGTAGCAAAAGTATTTACGCTCTCGAATAAAGTGATAAATAGCTTGCGGATGATTTCGCGTTTCTAGAAATATTAAGTAACGCGAAAGTAAGAAAATGTTAAAGGATATGAGATGTTTAACGCGAAGTATGCGTGATAATATTTGCTGCAATTTGAAATATCTTCGTGCAGTTTAGTAGATTTTGAACAGAAATTTCTTTTATCAAAAAATACATATATGTTTTGTCCTATGTATAACACTGTACTCTCGTAAACTAAACAAAAGTCGAAAAAAGCGACGTTGACTCTTGGAGTCAAAAATTCATTTATGTCAATACCACTTTTAGAAATGCACCAAGAGAAACGAGACAAAATGCACGATGACAAAATGACGATCAAAAAGAATAATACAACTAAAATAACATGCAGATAGCGGTTGAGGCAACATATAGATATGCAAAAAGAAAAATAAATGTAGAAAGATATATAAAAGATTTAAAAATTATAAAGCTCCCCTGTGTCATGTCTAAAATGGAAATAATAAAGTTATTGAAATGAGCCATTATTTCAAATTCATATCGCTTTTCCTTGCTTCAGAACTGCTATAAACATTTTAAATATCATTCATGTCTGCATTTCCTTAAACTCCACTGCGAAGTTCTCAAAGAATTCGTTAAATAATGTCATGAACAAAATAAATAATCGTAAAAAATCTATATTTGTGTTTAAGAAATACGCGAATAAAGAGAAACAGGATCAACCTTATCAGCAATGGCAAGACACATCCCGCATCTGATACAAGCGGAAGAGAAATCGATTTCTATGGTGTCGCATGGTGAACAAGAACGCAAATACGGAATCTTTTGTACTACTCCAAACTCTGTTGGGTCACAGTAATGATAATAATCGGATGTTGAATTCTGCTCGTTTTTACTTAAAGTTTGCTTGTTGCCTCTTTGACATTTGGCGGATCGTTTTCTGCCGAAACCCGTTCCATCTGACGTTAAAATCAATAAAAGCAATATTATGATAAAAACTTTTATCTCCATTGTCGTCAACTTTCGTCAAGTTTTCGTTTTCTGCTCGCTGGATATGATACAGATCCCCAAAAAACTTTCTTCATACGAAATTCTACTAATACGCATTTATCAAAGATTACACATTTTAAAATAGGTTACCATTATAAGATTTAAAAAAAATAGCTAAGAATATCTTGAAACAGAAGAAACAAATTTTGAAGTTTGTTGGCCCGAAAACGTCATGATAATGTATACTTCGATATTACTTTTACTCTCGATAGGCGTCGCTGTCGTTGCGCGATTCGCCTGCGCAGGATTATACATTGAGTTAACACATGGTTTGAGTTGGAGTTTTGAGGGTTAGGATAATCGAAATAATTCACAGCCATGGTAATATTTTTACTAATTTATACCTATACAAAATAAATTATCTTAGTAAGACTATTTAATTATGTCGTCTTTTATAGGCCACTGCAATGAGAAAGGAGTTCCAGAAGGCAAAGAAAATGATACATCCAAATAGCAGAAAGTCTATCGCTATTGCAAGGAAAGCCAAAAAGTAAATAGAATTACTGTTAAATTATGTGATATTGTTATGTACGTTTCATTTATTTTATATGATTATATAATACCTTTGTGTATTAATAAAGGAAATGGCCAATATGTTTTGTTTCAGAATATCGAATAGACAGAAAGCAAAAATGTCCCGCTTGATAAAACAGAATTTAATAGGAGAGAGACTGTTGTGGATTAGAGACAATATGATTCCAGGTGTGCGTCCCTATACTCCAGAGTTAACTGCAACTTTGTTAGAAACGTAGGTAAAACAAAGATGTATGTACACGATGATACAAAGATTATATATTAAAGATGAGATTAGTTATAATCCTGTGTTTGATCCAAAGGTACATAAGAAGAAATGACGAAGAAATGGAACAAATTATTATTAAAAGATCTATAGGTAGCAGTAGGAGCAAACAGCATGCCAGCAGGGAACATGTAATTAGAACGACCAAGGAGAGAGAACAAGAAGAATATGATACATGTGGAATAGGTAAAGAATTACAGCCAAATTTATTTTTAATATATGCTGATATACAAACTCTCCTTTATTTTTCAGAAATTCCTGATATTTTAAATGCAGATCAGTATGAAATGTTAATGAATTGGAATAATGAATTACATTATGTGAACAATTTTAAATTTATAAGGTTTGGTAAAAAAGATTTAAACAAAGCATTAAAACAAAAAAAGAAAAATGAGAATAAGGCAAATGTTTCTCAAAGAAAGAATTCGTTAAGTAAGTCAACTGAATCGGATAAAAATAATCAATCGACAGGATGTGTAATGGAAATAGAATAAATTCTGTACATATACGTCTTTTTTTACTTTCACCTCTATTTAAAAAGAATAAAACTGAAGAAAAGCAAACAGTTTCGCCCTTTTTTGTTTGCGTAATGCTAGAGACTGCATTTCGTCTGGCTTTTATCTCCCGCGAAGAACAGAGATGTCACAAGATACAAGAGTACGATAAAAGAGAAAAGATAATGTTCGATCGTAAAATATTCAACAAAACTGAAACATGTAAATGAATCACGTGCACGTCATGAATACTCTATATCGTTTCTTCGACTTTTGTTCCCTTTTTTCTGTGGTTGCTCCATTATTTAAGAACGGAGGTATAGTAATTATTCTCAAAATTGTACATTTCAAAATGGTTACGAAATCAATAGTACAATGATAAATATACGATTTTAAAAGCTTTTTAAATTCTTTACATACTTAGAATGAATCAAATAGGTTAGTATATAAAAGAGTGAACTTACGTCGCATGTTACAAATGCAGTTGCGTTCGTTGCAACAGTTGCAATTCCAAAGAATTTCTCTGGAAGATCGCGGTGAAGAATTTGCTTTGTTAAATTATTATTGGTATACTTCGTCAACTTGTGTTATATCAATACAACTCCTCGACCACCACTTAATAGCTTCCCATTAATAAAAACAATTCGTAACTATTTAATAAAAAGCAGTATATTCTTAATTTTTGTAGAAATTTACTTAATGATGTTTAAAAATTATAACGTAAATGTATACATTTCATTTCATGTTTTACTAATATAGCTCTAATTTAGATTAGTTCTTAGGTTAAATTATCTTTACTTTCCAAAGATTAATCTTAGTATAGGGGTTTAATGCATCGTACAATAATCTCTCTTTGTCAGAAAATTTTAAAAATTATCTATATGACCATAATCTTATTTCATGATGGATATATTAGATTTGATGGACTATATTTTAATTTTATTTTATATTACTGTTAATAGAATAGCAAGTAGAAAGATTATGTATATGCACTGTTACATAGTACGAATAAGCATACAATTTTTTATACTTTGTGTGTAACAGCAATTTGCAATTCTGTAATTGTTAAAATCATAACAAACAATATGTTCATTCCCAAAATATTTGTTAAAATACTAGATTTTCTTAAAGAAATCATATATACGTATGCACCTTAGTGTTAAAATTCTTATAGTTACCTGGTTTGAAAAGTTTCAGTTTATCAGTTCATAAAATGTAAGAAAATTTTTACAGCGTTTGGTATTTCAATTTCTCGCGCGCATTGCGTAGAAACGAAGCCTCACCGCCTCAGCGAATCAGGAATCGGCTAGGCTCACTTTTGGCGGGATACCGCCATTCTACTGTCGAAGAGCGAGTCGTCAAGATACTTCGCCGTTCGAAGCGTATAATCTGAATTTCTTTGTACATCAATTGCTGTTATTACATTTCATACATTATTATTAGGTTCGTTGAAGTAATGTCTACCTATTTAGTTGGTTATTAGATATTATTAACAAAAGTTTATATAATCTGTCAAACTTTTTTCTGTTTTCCTCCATTGGTATTCTATTTGATCGTTTTCATTACTGGTAGCTTGTATCATCAACTTTTGAAACAGAATATAAGTTCAACTATTATTTTATTTTAATATAATTTGTTTTAATTTTGTACGTTTATGTCAACGTTTAAATACGTTTATTTAAATCTTTGATTTTATTTTTCATGGTTTTTCATACTGTGACGTTCGGTAACGTTTGATTTATGATAATCACAGGAGACATATGTATATGTTTGTATTATTTCTTTATTAGATTATGGATAATAAGTATTTATTATACAATTGCTGTGTGTGTGTGTATATATATATCAATTGTATAAATATACACATACACATGCAATATTTAACGTAATACGACCAAATTATACGTTCTATGCTTTCTCTTAAGAATACTAAGGTGAAACTAGACGTGATTAAACAAAAAATCATTACTTTTGGAGAGAGTTCAAATATCTTCAACGTTTTCTTTATTTTAAATCATTTTTTTCTTCGATCTTTATTGCAAAATAGAGTTTTTAAGAATTCGATACAGTAATACATTCTTCATTGAAATTAAAATAAAAATTGAAATATTTCAAATATTATATGAATCGTAAATTCTTGACGAGGACATTGCAGCGTCATTAAATGTTCGTCAACAACTTTTTGTTTTCACGAGAACTCAACGGTACCAGACACGTACAAACACGTGTCGATTCATAAACAATCGTGGCTCTTTCCCACTGTTATCACACTATCCTCGGATGTGTTTACGTACAGAATTTTGGTCTGCCAATTTTTGTCAGATTTTTATTTATTAGTTCAGGATAGGGTTTCTTGCACGTCGCGTTTTAGGGTATTAACAATAATACATGAATGGTTAATACAACTGTGTTATTGACACAATATCATAATATAAATGCTTCATATGAACGATATATGTACAATGTCGTAATATGTAATTATAGATAAATAGTATTTAATCTTATCTCCTGTTCTGTGAGAATATGGAATGATTTAATTATTTGATTTCCATATTCAGCATCTTTGATAGAATCAGAAATTTCAAACTTGAAATATAGCTATAAAATTCGATTGTGTCCGCCCAAAGTTGTATATCAATATCATGTGTAAGAAGACACTTCGCGATAGGTAGATCAGAGCATCAAAGTTTTAAACCCTACTTTTACGTTTTCAAAGGCGTGCTTTGATAATGGGATCGCTTGCGGGTGTTGCCATTAATATTTTATAATATTCTATTACACGCCATGTTTGAAATCATTTGTATTGAATATTAGTCTGTTGAATGACACATGAATAAGAGAATAATAAATGTGTATATGTAGATTTTTATGTAGACATATGTATATATAAGATGTAAGTAATTACAGTTCCTTCGCTCCAGATATTTTATTTCGAACTAAAAATTATTTCTTTCCAGCTTTCTATCTATTAATCAATTTTATTTAATCAAGTGACAACGTATAAGCGCAGATACCTTCGTTTTAGATTCATTTTTGATCTTCAAAATGATATTAAATCATTTGTGTTTACCCTCTATACCTTTTACGTTTATCTCACTGTTTAGCCCTAACGTATCGTTTTTTGTTTTGAAACATGTCTATTACTGAAAACATATCCTTGAGTGTAGATGGCAACTTTAGCCCCCCACTCCTCCCCAACCGAAACTCGTTGGGCAAATCGCGGTGCGGGGTGTTAGTTTAGCGTGAACAATCAAAGGGATTAGACGTATATCCATTCGTGTCATTTCGTGTCAGGTGGCTTTGGCACTTTGGTGGACATCTTTCTACCGTACAAACTCGCACTATCGTTACTGTTATTTAATTGTACGTTTTTCTTTGATACTTCGTTGTAATCTATTATTTAATTATCTTTGTTTCTCCGACTGTCTTGCTCCATTTGCCGATAGATCGTACAATGAGTTCTCGAAACACAATTTGACCATGATCATTGTTTCATTTTCAAATAATTTATTCTTTTTATACATTTGTTTTAATATTTTGCTCTTTTCTTGTGCAGATTACAATTATTTGATTCCGAGGGAAGCTTTGATGTATTAGAGGAGGGATGCTGCGAAATTCAAAAGGACGGGATGAAGGTCAAAAGGACGCCATGGTGATTAACGATAGATTTGATAAATTTCGTCGAAGTATGGTAATGTTTCATTTATTTGAAGGAAAGCATACGTATAAATACGTATTTATACCTTTGCCTTTCCTTTTTTAATTGAGTAATTGGTAATATTTATTCACTATGCAATTAACTCCATTTCTTATAAATATTCCGTAATATTAACGTAATTAATATCTAATCAAACAAATTCTAAATTCACGATTTATTAAGAATACCAAGATGAAAAAGGCAAGATTAAAGAAATTATTTTTTTCTTTCGAATATATTAAATTATGTTTCCAAAGAAATTGAACAGATTGTTTAACATAAATTTGACATAGATATTCTAGATTTTGTTTCATTTGAGTAAGAAATTCAAATAACTTTTTCATTTTGCTTCATTATTCGTAAATTGTCTGTAATGTAATATTGACTATTAATTTCGTCTTTTTCAATAACCTTTATTACATTCGAGAAAGTACATTATCGCAGGCAAGTTTGAACAGGTTCTGCGCATCGCGTTTTTTTCTTATTGCGCAGCTTTGTTTAACGGTTCGAAAAATGCGCCATGTTGCATTAAAACGAAGTCACGTAATGCATAAAATATTTGAAGCTGTAATGGCGGATATTCGATTTGGCGGATAATTTTTACAAATCAATGGTATTATGAAATATTTATACATATATACATATATTTGACAATAATAAAAAATACTTTGAAAAATATTTTAAATATCCTAAAGATATATTTTCTTTCGTATTCTTGGTATGATATTTATATTTTCGTGCTCTTGATATGATATATGATTCTACTTATGGTAAATAAATAATAATTAATTCGTAGTTCTAAGAAAGCAGTATTTTCGTAGACAAACACTCGACAGAAAAAAGAAAAATATTTCTTTTCCCTCTCCCCTACCACTAATAAAGTTTTTCTTTCAGAATATTTTTGTGACCGCGCGCAATGCGGTCGGTAGAGTCAGTGTTTGCTGCGTTATATCACATTTAATATTGATTTAAAGCATAATAACTTTCATTAAATTTAATTATAATAATAAGACGCGAAATTAGAGTCAGTGTGTTCGCCGATTGTCATTTGATTTAAACGGACGCGTTAATAGTCTATTATTTTTTCTTTTTTTTTTTTATTAAATATTCGTTTTCGGTAGTAGAGTCGCAGGTCTCGCAAGAGGATAAAGCCTTTCCTGGAACTCAAGAGTGTAGGTATTTTGGTATATCGTATTTCAATTTATTTATCGAATTAAAATCTTAAAATTTTGCTCTTGAAATACACAATAAAATGATATCGTTCAGAAATCGCTAGAGTCTCAATTTCTAAGTCTGTCATTATTATGTTAAAGTTCCACTTTTTGTATAGTAATTAAACTTTATTAGAATTTAAATTCTTTTTATTATTAAAATTTCAAGATTAAATAGTTTTATTTTTCATTGTTTTAAGTTTTCTAACAATCGCAAGTACGTTTTCAGGAACAAATTATAATATTTAACACGTTTTGTTACAGGTTTTTCATAACATCCATTTTTTCCTCTTCTTTGGGAAGGATGTAGCGGTGTTTCAAATTTGAGCACGTAAGAATCTTTGCACTTTGTATTTTATTAATTTTATTCCTTGTATTTCGCTGTAATTATGACTAATTAAAAACTAAAATTTGATTTTAAATTTTTATATTAGAATTTTAATTTTTGTTCTAATTAGAGTTCAATACAATTTTAATTTCTTTTGCTATTAAAGTTCTAAGTCTTCATAGAGTCATATTTTATTATGCTAAATTTTTTGATCGACCATCGCTGTATTTCTCAAAACAAATTATAATAATTCATATTTTGTTAAAGATGTGCCACTTCTTCCCTTTCTTCCTGTTCCCTGGAAAAGACCTAGTGGTGTTTCAAAAGCCAAAAATGTAAGTAACTATTTATTTTATATTTTATTTAAGCCGATTCCTTATATTTCATGATAATTATTATTAATTAAAAAATAAAATTTGATCGAAAACTTGACAACTTGTAAATTTTTCGTTCGTTCATTCATTCGTTGAATATTTCTGTTAAAAAATTTTATTTTCATAGAAATTAATCTTTTATTATTTCAAACTTTTAAAATAATTAACACCGTCATTACGAATAAATTAAAATATTCTATGCTTTGTTACAGTTTTCTTCCATTGAATTCAACGATTCCAATTTGAGGGACTCCCTTGGATCGGAACGATATCGAAGACAACATTCTTCGCATCTAATGGTGAGTCGCATGGATTTTTGTTCCTCCGGTCACTCAATCATGTCGAAGGATGAAAGGTCCGAATCGACACGGGTGATTGGTTGTATACGTAGAATTTTTGACGAGCATAGTGACCGCGGGTATTTATTGTACCCGTGAGTAGTAACATTTTCTTGTTTATATTTTATTTATTAGTTCAGGATAGGTTTTCTTGCACATCGCGTTTTTAAATGTTGATAATAATGTATTGACATATAAGTATGATATTTACATATTACAATATAAAGTATTTTGTACGAGTAATATAATGTTGATAATACAATAGTATATTATATTATTAGATATAATTAGCATATCTGTATATACATATGATTGAAAATTACACGCTGTATTCTTTATTTTCTAATTATAATCATTTATAAAATCAAATTATATTCAATATTACTATATATTTATAGAGACGAAATATCAGTATGAGCATATATACGAGTATTGAAATAAATGACGAAATAACGTCGTTTAAGTATTTTGTAGCGAAGAAGTCTGACACCCTCAGACTTCGTTATTATGGAAATTCAATTATGATTAAAGTTATTACGATATTGATGACCGTTATAAATGACATTTAATTTAATCTTTTACTTTACGATAGTATGGAACAGTTTTATCATTTGAGTATATAATTTCAGTAAAATTCGCAATATAGAATACGATGAAAGTATATGTTAAAGTCTGACTCTGTTCATCTGACCGTATGATGGATGTTATCAAATTTCACGTGCAAGAAAACACTTCGCGACAGGCAGATTTCAGAATCAAAACAAGTTTTGAACGTTTCTTTGTGTTTTCAAAGATGTGTTTTGATAAAGATATCGCCTGAGGATATTTCGAGTAATAGAGTTCATTTATTAGAGTCCATTGTTATTCATTGTATAAATATTACTTGCATTGAATCTTGGTTTATGTTCTTCATTAATTTCCTTTATTCCAGTTTAATAGTTTAATTGTTCATTCAAATAAAGTTCATTCAATTAAAGTCAAATAAAGTGTAGCATTTTTAAAATTTGAAATGAAATAAGATTGCAGAATTAAAGAATATTAGCCCGTTAGATACAAAATGTAATAGATAGGCTAATCATATTTTTAGCGTAGGATTTTCAGGTTTAACCCCTTCCATGTTCATTGTCGGAATCTCACTCACGTGCCCAGGTGCTTCTTGGGTGGGAGGAAGGCAATGTGCATGATGAGTAGTCTATAAGCTTAACAATTTTTTCAGCGACTGACCTTGCGTTAGCGTATCGTGCACGACGTATTTTCCACTGTGTGTGTGTGTGTGGTTAGGCTGTGGAATTGCGTCGTTTTAGCTATTTATTATGATCTTGAAATAGTTACGGATTGGGAAATATGAATCCAATTACCATTGAAAATAACAGTGTTAACAAATAAGTATAGTGGATTATAGATAATAATATTACTAATCTCAGTATTAAACTACAATGACAATTACATTGATTAAAATACGACGATCTATTCTAGACAAATTATTTCTTTAGACGATATACATATACATGGTTGTATACGATTATGAGTATTTAATTGAAATTGGAATTTGAATATATTTGAATAACTAAAGTTGAAATATACGGAATATTTTTACGCAATGGTCGCTAGCCATCGTCAGTCGATTTCAGGAAAATGGTACGTACCTTAGAGTGTGAATGTTGGTATGTCAAACTCGGGTGTCGGAGGCGTCCCGGGACGTCTCTCTAGTGTAGGCCTTTGCGCCCGGGTTATGTGTGAGAACCGTGGAGCGAATGTGTTGGTGTGCTTGTTTTGCCATTTTTTAAATTTTAAATATAGGTCTCCGGGTAGGATAGGTAGCATATTTTCTGGTATGAATGTTAATTATAAGTAGGTAGGGCCGGGCAGGTTGGCACAGTCTTCCGTCGGGTAGGCGCGTTTTCGCGTGTCCAACCTGTTTCAGGAAATTTGATTTGAAAAATTGACGGTGAAGCAGGCATCACGAATGGAGCGTACCATTTGTCTTGAGCTTTGCCTATCGGTTTTTCGAATATCGCGGTCGTGGTCGCGAGTACGGAGTAGGTTCCGAAACGAACGTTTATTGCTCGAGCACGCACATGCGAACGGACAGCGATCGCTATGATCGTTGGTCGTCCATGTGCACTGGGAATAGCATCCGCGGTTTATCTTTTTATTTTACCTTTATAAGTTATTTTTTGGTTTGCGATTAGAAAGACTCGAGCCTAGATTTAAGTTTCAGCGGGCATCGCGCCCGAAGAAAGAAGAGGCCATGAGCCGAAGAGGCCCGGCAAATTGCCATAGAAGAGGGCAACTACCAATGACTGTACCCATCTTTAGAATCATTCTAAGGATGGGAAGTCATTTTTGTTACTACTTTGTCACTATGCTCGCTTTAGAGTTTGTAGTTTCTTTTTCAGCCGACGCATATTGGTTCATCATAATGGGGCAAATCGCGGTTTTTTTATTAGTGTTGCGAATAATTAATTACGGTTGGAATTAGAGTTGCGAGTTCAAATTACGCGTTTTGAATTAGAGTTGCGAGTTCAAATTTCGCGTTTTGCATTAGAGTTGCGAGTTCAAATTTCGCGTTTTGGATTAGAGTTGCGAGTTCAAATTTCGCGTTTTGGATTAGAGTTGCGAGTTCAAATTTCGCGTTTTGAATTAGAGTTGCGAGTTCAAATTTCGCGTTTTGGATTAGAGTTGCGAGTTCAAATTTCGCGTTTTGCATTAGAGTTGTGAGTTACAAGACCTTTCGCGTTTTGAATTAGAGTTGCGAGTTACAAGTCCTCTCGCGTATTGAATTGTATTAGAATTGCATTTTCTTTAGCGTTACAAATTCCCAGATAAGAAAATTAGTTTTTATGCTTCAGTTAACCTTATAGTTTTGCGAACTAGTGTTTCGTTATTTTCCCATCGCGACTGTTCTTATTACTTTGATAGCGTTGCGTTAATTAATGATCGCGTTTTTAAGTAGTGTTGCGCTCAAGAAATGCCTCAAATTCTTCCACTAAAGTTGTGGAAATGTGTTCCTGTATCTGGATCACAGATGTGATCGTTCATCGCAAACCATTCATAGGTTTGCACTGGATCTCTTTGACATTAGTGTTGCGTATATTTAAACATGAATGAATAGATTAATACTTATTAGTGTTGCGTAAATAATTTTAATTCATACTTGCGCTTGCTTGCTTCCGGGTATTTTATTTTTCCTTTTTTTTTCCTTTTTCTTTTTTTTTTTAGTGATAAAATAGTGTTGCGAATATGACAAAATACATATCGCGATTTTCTTTGTGAGTTTTCTATTTTATAATTGAATTTGGTAAATAAAATTAGTGTTGCGAAATACAAAGATACTCCCGGTTTGTTATCCGGGTTTATGTCGAGTAAATGGCCCTTCTGGCAATCGGTCGGATTTCTTTTTCAGCTCCCTTGAAGTACCAGAGCGTCTGTTACAGAAAATACTGCTAAATTATATATTTATTCGTTGTTGTTAGTAGCGCTTAACAAATTATTAGATGATTTTATTAAATAGTTTTTAGTGTGTTGTATTTCAAGAAAAATAAGAACAATCTTTTAATGAAATATTTCAAATATATGTACATATATGTAATTTGAAAATTTTCTAGGGAATCAAAACATGTGAAATAAATAGTCAAATTGATAACATTCTGTATAATATTAATTTTTTTGAAATATAGTAAAAAGATTCATGTTTTTAAAACTTTTTAAATCAGTGATTGTTCGTTATTTGAATTGATTCTTCTTTAATAGTTCCCTTGTTCTTATTATATACAATTTTTTTAACAATCAAGCAATTTTATAAATGTTCGAATTTGCTGTGCTTATATCAAAATTCATTTACTATATAATTCATTTCCTATAAAAATTTAGTAGATGCATTTGGATTTATCATACTGATAATAAAATTTATATTTTTATTTTTCATAAAGATTGTTGGTACTTAAAAGAAAAGTTATGCATATGACTTTAATCATATCCTTCATCTTGGTATTCGTAACAAATCTTCTATATTTGATACAAATTTATATTCAAATCTGGGTTTCAAAATTCAAATTCAAAATTCAAATTTATATTGCTGTGAAGCTAAAACAATGCTTTGATAATTTGATTTCCTTGTTATATATAATATGTTTTGTTTTCAGC
This sequence comes from Bombus confusus, assembly GCA_014737475.1. NCBI lineage: Eukaryota > Metazoa > Arthropoda > Insecta > Hymenoptera > Apidae > Bombus > Bombus confusus. Next base: position 4,148,328 of record JACXIV010000015.1, read on the forward strand.
GTTAAATTCTTTCATGATACTAATCCAATAAATAAGTTTGTTGCAGGTTTCTTGTTTAGGAAATACGAATTTTATATATTAAAGATTTAGTGAAAGACAATATCAGAAGACGAAATGAGGTAAATCGTACGAAATATAGTATTTGAGTCTCACTTCCTGGAATTATTTTTTTCATACATTTTTTACTAAATTTTGGAGAGTTTGAGTTTGTTTCAGAATCCATCGCCAGACCATCAGGAGAAGACACGTGTCCTACATTATGTCCCATTCTTTCCCCTTTATCATATTTAGATTGTTAGATAGGTAAAGTGCACAAACAAATTTTTAGATTTTTAGACAGGTAGGATCCATAAATAAATTTTTAGATTTTTAGATAGGGAGGGTCCACAAACAAATTTGAGATTTTTAGACAGGTAGGGTCCACAAACAAGTTCTTAGATTTTTAGCGAGGTAGGCTCCACAAACATGTTCTTAGATTTTTAGACAGGTAGGCTCCACAAACATGTTCTTAGATTTTTAGACAGGTAGGATCCACAAACAAGTTCTTAGATTTTTAGTGAGGTAGGGTCCATAAATAAATTTTTAGATTGTTAGATAGGCAGGGTCCACAAACAAATTTTTAGACTTTTAGACAGGTAGGATCCATCGATAAACCTTTAGCTTGTTAGGCATATAGAATCCATAAATAAATCTTCAAATTTTTATCGAAGAAATTGTTTAAGTTGGTTGTATGTAAAAGTCTATAAAAAGAAATCTTTAAACTTCTAATAGGTAGAACTTGTACAGAAGTCGTGCAATTTTCATGTAAGTAGAGACGACGAAAAATTTAAAGTTTTGATGAAATTAATTTCAATTTAAGTTTATTTCAGGTACCTCTACGGGACCAATGGAAAGAAGATAGTACAATCAACATATTCAACGTATTCAGGATCAACGTATTCAAGATCAACGTATTCAGTTGTGGAAGATGTATTCATTCCATATTCTTCGTACAATATTTCCTCTCCAATCATATTTATTATATTTAGATATTTACGTAGATAGGATTCATGAAAATCTTTGAATGTTTGAGAGACTGGTTAAATTAGATTTATAGTCAGGGAGGATGTTGAAATTTAATTCTTACTGTTAGGTAGGGCATTTGTGAATTAATTTTATGGATGAGATCTATGGTTTGTGGTTGGTCATTCCCAAATTAAAACCCCAACTCAGAATTAGGTAGATACTTAATAGAAAACCCAATAATGTTAGGAAGCACTGTGTCCCTGTATGTGTGTGATAGATAGGTCGTTTTGAAATTAAAAACGGTAATAGAAGTGTAAAATTACCGATACAAATACGAAAAAGTGTGTCCCACATAGAATTATACGACGATTAGTCGATGATTTATGTTAATTTTTATTTTCATGGTTATCTTAAGATCTAAATCAATTTTTAGTTTCAGGTGGGTCTCCATTCGCAGCAACCTCCACGCGGTGAGACCCGGGTAATCATATTATTATTTAATATACAATTTCTAATCGCATCAATACGTAATTAGTAGCCACGATACAATTATGAATTGTGTAGTAAATGATAATATGAGCTGATTGGCTGCGATCGCGATTAGTTTTACACAGTTATGTAGTCGAAATTTATTTATTATTACCTTTTAAAGGATAGTTAGTAATTGCCACGATTTACATTCCAAATTCGTTCGTAAGTTAATTAACTTTCACTCTGCCCACCGTTCTCAATTACCACGCGTCTAACCGAATTCGTCTCACGAGTGCAGCGTTCAATCCATGGCTCGTTGCAAATTAAGCGAAAATACGACAAATCTAACGAGGTCTTTTAGCTAAGTTAACATTAATTCGATCAACCGAACTGGTAGAATTTCAGGAAGAGATTAGGCCGATATAATAGGTCATTGAGGTGATCATAGGAGTTGTGCGACGAGCTCTTAAATAGTTCTGCAAATTGACGATATCCGGATAATACAGTTGTTGAAATTCATAATTCTGATAATATAGTACATAGATTGTTGGTGGAATGATTACAATATGCATGAGAATATACCTATTACCATCTGCACGTATTTGGATATTCAATATTGATCAGTATATACAAAAATGTCCAAAATATTCAAAGTGAAGTATTCGTTAAAAAATCGAGAGGGCGAAACAAATCTTTATACAGATATTATTTCTTTAATTAAATTCATAAAAATCATCTTCAACCTATTGATCGGAATTTCCAATTACCATCGACTCTCCTAACTTTCGATCGGTTTGTTAAGAGAAAGCTAAGAATTCGCGAGATGTCAGACAGGATCTTCAGTCCACCGATTATATGGACGCTTTTAGAAATTCATTTGCGTTGTCATTAGTTACAAATAGAACTAATCTAATAAACTAATAACTATCTGAGGATGATTGGCTCTTGGTATCGAAGTAAATTGGTGGAGTGCTTGTTAAATGACGTTTCGAAGCTCGAAATTCATAAACTATCTACGTTTCCAAGGTTCTATATCGAATCTTGATCCTTTATCGAATCATATTCGGAGTGACTCGAATTTCGAAAGTACCGTTGACCTCTCAATTGTTTCGAAATTATCGATCAGACGTTTATTACTATCTATGATTCCATCGTAATCGCGTTTCGATTCCTCTTCGGCAAGTAGTACTCCGATAGCATCGAATTTACCACATCGGGCATTTTTACGCTCGCTTGAGCTTTACGATCTCCCGACGTCCTTGCATTCTCAATTATACTCGACGCTAATCCTTCCACTTGTTTGACGGACCGGTGCTGTCGAATTAGAAAGTTCGTCGTCTACCTGTGACTTTTGGACTTTTGTCTTCCTTCGTCCAGCTATGCGGAAAAATGACGAGGCGATGGATATTGCGCACATAGGGCGTGAAATTCAAGCTGTTACGAGAGAAAAGTTGCGTTTGTTTATGCAGATGTTGATGCGCATGCGGTTAAGATTTACCGAGAGTATCGGCGATGCAGTGGTTCGTTGATTGGGGTCAAATCTAGCGAACGAATGGCTTTATCGAGTAGTAAAATTATGCCTCATAAATTTTGCAATTTGTTGGAAATAATAAAAATGAAATAGCTCTGATGAATTATGTATTGTTGGAAATTTAACATTGAAAATTTGCAATTATTAACATGTACACGTTCTTACTAACACGTTGCCAATCTTGGTTTATATCGTAATGTGTATTATTTGGGTTAAAATCCATGTCTCCACAATTTATAGAATAAGACAAATATTTGGACCACGAATTAGGGAACTATTTAGTGAATCAATTAACGAATCATAGATTTCTTTCCCGATAACATGCTTTAACGATGAAGGCAATTCAATAAATACATCCTCTGCATCGTTATGAACCTCTTTCTAGTCACCGCAAGTGTGAATACGTGACTAGGCTACGGATTTGATGGCTAGAATGCGGATGTTTATGGCAAATACGAACACAAATGCAAGAGAACAAAGAATGTTAAAAGTAAATTATGTAACGTAAATAATACGTTATATAAGTAAATTGTTAAGTAAATAAATAAAATTATATATAACTATAAATAATAAAAGTTACAAAATTTAGAAGATACCACATATCCTGATTCAAGCTTTACTTCCACGTTATTCGTCGGTAAGGTGCTTATCAAAGATCCCACTTCATTTAGTCCAGCGTGATAAAATACTGACACCTAAATGTAGCTTAGAAAGTGAACGTGAAACGTCTGTATATATATGTACCTATCACAATTGTCAGAACCTTCGTCGTACGAGGATTAATCCTTTCACTGTGGATTAAGATGACTATGCGCTGCAATAACTCTGTTGTAGAACTTAAGAAAAATTATCTTATATGGATTTGATGTACAGTCATTTCGCTATTGGCTAGAACAGGAAATACCATGATCGCCCATGTATCGCAACCATTGTAGGCCTCAACAGTTTATATCGTCGTTGAAAAAGTTTGAAAGCAGTAAAAAACATCAGAGTGTAACGTACAAGTAGAAGGATAATTCGAACAAAACCATCGTTCGCGATAAAAGAGCCCCGTCGATAAGGCGTTAATCGACTCTGGTAGATCTCTCTCGGGGCTCATTTTCTCCGTCATCGTCGTTCAATTTCGCGGTCCGTAAGCGTGACCGGCGGCTCCTCCGCAAGATGCAAAGAAAGAAGCAAATGGGGAGAGGAGTGAAAAAAAAAGGAACGCGGAAAAGAGAAAGAGGCGAAGGAAGGGAGTAATTTCTCCAGTGGAATCTCGGCGACGGAATTCGAGAATCGGTCGGTAAGCGAGTCAACCGACATCGACACGAATATCTCGGCGGAGACGAGCCAGACAGCTGGAAGGAGAAGAAGAGTTCGCTCGTGAATGTAGGTCCCCCGGGTCGCCACCTATAATACGAACCTCCCACCTCGAGGGAGTCGTGCCACTATCTTACAGCTTCCTTCAAGAACCGTGCCCGTTTCACCGTCGAGTTCATTCAGTTCAGCCCGGTCAACAGGTGGACCACCTTATCGGGAGACTCGAAGCAAGGTTGACTTTAACAGGAGCGTTCCAAGAGATATAGAACGTTGGACGCGTACAGGATGTTTCTAAAATCGCGTCGACCGATTCGTAGGAGACGGGATATTTCTGTACGTCGTGGGCGGGAAGGTCGTGGGAAGCAAGATACATCGAAACTTGGGTTTTTTTTTATCGATATCGATGTTTTTTTATTAGCATTTCGTTGATTCAGAAGGAAACTGAGGTTTTTATTCGGTCGTGTATTGGGAATTTGGTGGTTCGGAAGGACATTTTGATATTTAAGAAGCGTATAGAAGGTAAATCGAGCGATTCTGTTGAGGTGAAAAAGATGTTTCGATTTTCGGAAATCTAAACGCTTTAAACGAGCCACCTTTGAATCAGTAATTTGTATAATTGTTAAAGTAGTTAAAATAGTTCTCGTAAATACAAACTTCTTTTTAACGACACGACGTATTAGAAGATGGAAGATCTGCGAATAAAGAAATTGCTGTATTCAAAAGATTCGAACGACGAGTTAAATGGGATTCCTCGGTAAATATAGGCTTATAATCTGGCTTGTATTATGGTTTATTGGTATTACGGAAGAATCTTTAGAAAATATTAATAACTAAGAGTAACTATTAATCGATTAATGTATCGGCTATTTTAATGTCCAAGCCAATAGCATTCCTTTTGTAATAAATAGCATTCCTAAGGTGACAAAGATGTTGCTATAATCCATTAAATATTTTTTCCATTTATTCGATGAAATATCACAAATGCTTTCTTCGATATCATTTCTTACTTCAAATTCAAATCCGCTTTTTCGACGAATCTTTATTCACTCGAACACTTTATAGTGAAATCTTCGAGCGAACATTTTACATGAAACTTCGACACTCGAAAGGGATACCTCACACAGGTGGGTCTCCGTTTCCGCATAAATTACTTTTCTCTTTTAGAAAAAGTAAATCGAAGATCCGTTATTTTTGAAAGTAATTTTCGTCGAATCCTATATACGTGTTTAAATAGTAAAGTATGTTGGACTATCATATTTTTTTCTCTCTTTTGTAAAGAAATATTCATCTATCGAACATTCGTATTCCATTATCACCAGACTTACGAGTGTATATACATTGCAAAATTAAAATATCAATAAGTTAAATATTATATAAATCCATTAGATAAAATATTCAAACATAATGAACGCATCGTTCAATCTTGGAATTGGATCTCTGAGAGTACTATAGTCGAAGGAACCAAAACGACTACCATTCATGCTCGTTGCCTATCATCTTCTCAACAATTCAGCAGCAGTCAATGGCGAGCTTGCGGTTTATCGCCGTGGAAAATGATCAGGAATGGATTTTTCAATTAGCAAAGCAGAGGTTTGACAAGCAAATTAAAGCGAATGTAACAGCTGTGCCGACGTATTGAGTCACACTAGTGCACCGGCTTAAATTACCACATAACGGGTGGTCCTGTAATGCAGCTCGAAAGCGGCGGACTGGATGACGGAACGACTGACTGGAACGACGGGCGAGTCGCGAAAAAGACGAAAAAGAACGAATCTCGCTGTACGAATTAATCGAGCAACTTTCTTCCGGAATATTTTCCATAGCACTTAGCTACGTGACGTTTTGTCTTTAATCGTACGCAGATCTTTTCCAGAATTCGTTTTCATCCTGGTTAAGAAACTCGCAGAAAATTTTGTACGAGATATCTCTGATCTCTGTGTACTTCAAATTTTTCACTTTTCAACGTTCTACCACTTCCACGTTTTTATATTTTCCAATTCCACGGCTACTAAGTTTCGATTACAATATTCGTATATCCTTTTAATTAAGGAGTTTTAATTAAGTGTTTCCCCAGTTCCCAATTTTTCCATTGCTCTTATTCTTGTTGTTATTTCTCCAATCCACGAAGGCATTAGTAGGTTGTAAAAATGTAAAAATAGGACGAATGTATTGTTACGTTACAACCTAATAATTTCTACCATTTATACATTTATCGACATTTCAATTTGTATACCGAACGCACATTTCTTCGATTATATATCTCCAATCCCACTATACCCATTTTTGTCGCCCAATAATTACACCCCCACCGATACAAATCCTCTCGATTCTCCCTCAAATCCACATTATCCCCACTCTTTCTCCGTCACCAAACTCCTACCTACTTCTACTGTCATCCTTCCAAGGCAAGGATACTTCAAAGAGATAGTACGCAAGGCCGCGTACTCCGCTGTAAGTTGGCGCAAATATACATGCGCACGCGCAATTACAATGACAATAACAATCTAGCAAAGAGGGAAGAATGATGCGACAAACGGTTCTTCTCGCCACGAAGAAGATGCCAGTAATGAGAATAAGAAAGAACTTGACCCACGGCACAACCGCGAGAATTTTAGTCTAAATACAAGTAAGCTAAGAAGTACTTTTCGAAAAGTAATTTATATTGGTTTGATCGACGACGCCTGCAAATCGTATTGTTAAATCGTAGATCGACAGATTTCATTCCTGTAAACTCAATTCTAAGAAAAGCCAAATTACTCGCCAAGGGTAATATTATCGAAATAATCATTTTCTGAATATTTTATCCAAACGATCTCTATAAAATTAGGAACCTAGGATCTTAGTAGTGGAAGAAAGAAACACATATAATCGTGTGTATAATCTACCCTTCTTTCATAGAGCTCCTGTAGCGTAGAATTTTGTTCATTCTTACTCAATTCTCACTTATTCAATTCGTTCAGAAGTTAAATTACTCGACAAAAGTTAATAACTTAGTTAGCTTTAGGTTTTGTAGATGTTTCATGCAAATAGTATCCGCATATATGTATAATCTTCACGATCCAGTGGTAGAAGAGAGAAACGTGTATAATCTGTGATTGAGAGAAGGGGAAGAGAAGCGATAGAAGAAGGGGCCTTACCGGCTCGCCTCTGGCCTCTCTCTCGATACACCTTTCTCCGGTTCCCAACAGCCGGCGGTGGGCCTTGCTTCCCCTTCAGTCCTCACCGGGACACAGACAAAGTTACGCACCCGGAGAAAGGTCAATCGGTCGGCTGCTCCGCTCGTCGAGTACCAGAGCTCTCGTTAACTGCTCTGTCTGGTGACCAGGTGGACAAATTTTTCCTCTTCGTATCTCCGTGGATAGACTGTGATTAAAGGGGAAAAAAGACTCGTCGACGATTTGAAACGATCTTTTTTCGTTGTTGAAATAACAGAAAAGAAATTTAGTTCATCGTTCAATCGGTTTGTCCTTCCTTTGTTGTTTGTCGTTTCGTCTTTCCGTCCGTGTAGATTTTGGTTACATTTGTCGAAAGATCTTTTTTATTCGGTCGCGTCGAAGGTGAGATAAGTAATTCGAAGTGTGTAGGATAAGAACGTGGACGATCTTGGTGCTGATGTAACGGGCTAACGTTGTTCGTTCGTATCGGACCGATTTACATGAGAGTGTACGTCTTCTGTTGGTAATTTCGTGCAGCGCAGCTCCCTGCCAGCGGGGAAACAGATGGGCAAAGACATGTGGAGGCTCTGGTTCACGAAACTGCTGCTGCTGCTGGCGGCTGTGTTACTCTTCGCCGCCGTGGAAACGCGATCTGAGGGTGAGTTTTCTTGTTTTGGTGTCGATTTCGCTGTTCTACACTTTGAAAATCTTCTATGAGCTGTAGTGTATCTTCGAAAATGAGGGACTCGGACGATAAAGTGATACATTGTGGGGTACCAGTGACAGAGTCTTCAACTTGAAGAAACTGTGGGTAGAGTCTTTGAATGTACGAATCTGTTTCTCCAAACATTAGAATATTTCAAGTACGCGTAGCCACGAAGGCTTGGAAATTCACGGAAGAATTCTTTCAAATTCATGAAATTTTTTAATCTCAATTTCTATTTTTTATAATACTAATTTTAAATACGAATGTTCGTGCGTCGTTTTCAGTCCAAAATTGCTATTCCATTTCAAGGAACGGTAAAGGCATCTTCGGTATTTTACGAAATTTACCGCTTCTGTAATATCGGAATAGCCATATTTAAATTATCTTACAAAATTTCCGTGCCCCTGAAAACAGAGAGAACACACGCGAAGCTGCGTGACTGCCGAATTGTCGAATCGAAGTTTCACGAAAGGAAAAACGTCTGGAAGCGTAAGCTCGACTGGCAGAGTTTTCCCGAGTCTCGTTGCGCTTGTGCAAACGACATTTGCATCGTGCAAGCCAGTCGTGGTTGGAAACGCGTTAAACACTTTCTAATTCGTCGCCTCGAGAAGGGAGAAAATACTTGTCGCGGAACGCGTTGTGCAATTCCGCGATGTAGGAAGAATTTGGTCGCGCTGGTACCACGATTTTGGTCCTGATCGACGTTGAAGGAACATGACGGATAGGAAGCTAGCTGGTCGAACAACAATTCCTCCGTTGTGACAGCTGTTCTTCCGCATGCAAGTCGATATAACGCGGTTGTCTTCCCATTAATAGGACATCCACTTTTACACGACTCTATCGTAGCTGTAGCTCTCACCAACGAGGAATTGTTCGCGTGCAACTGTTTTCCTATGTTTAAGACGAGGCCAAGAATTATCAGCCGCCTTGCGTGTGTTTATTGTTAAGATATTCGCTGTTGAGAAAAATAGGGGAAAATGGAGGGAAATAATTTCACACGTTCTTTGGTATTGTCCCATACATAGGTTGCATCGATTCAATTATTAGGTTGTCATATGACATATTGGCTAGAACACTACAGATCTTTCGTGTAGTGTACTAGGAAGTGCGTCGTGTATTCGCAGTGAGATTTATGGAAAATTGGATGTCGATTTGTACTTCTTTGGTTCTATATCTTCTCCGAGATATTCACAACGATATAACGAACGTATACGAAATTCACATTGTTCTCCTCGATGAATTTACAGTTAGTCATTTTGCAATGAAAATGATACTGTATTTGTTATCAGCGTTATATGTAATTGCGTTATATTTTATCATATTATGTTTATCGCGTTATGTTTACATTATGTTCATTACAACGTTGATCAGCTGCTTATAGGAACGAAGAAGCGAACGGAGTTCGAGTAAGAGCGTAGTGAGAAGATAGAATAAGATATTCAAAAATATTAAAAATTCTGTGCAAGAATCGAGGAATAATTGAATATATTCGTGGGAAACAAGACAAGAACAAGTGTTAGATCGAGATTGATACGGGGACAGCGGGTGGTCTCACCTGTAGGAATTAGTGAACGAAGGTAATTTTGAGGAACACATTGCATAAGTTCAATGGAATTAACGTTAAGAGCTAAGGAATACATTAAAGAGATAATAGTGTGGTCGGAGGTGTTGCAAACCGCGTAACGGTGTGCGCGACGTAACAATACGTCGCGTAAATTCTTGTGACCCAAATGATCCAGAAAACAAGCAGAAAGACGATGAAGCAATACCTCGTCGAAAACGTTCCGTACAGACGAACGTTTCTTCGTTTCGACGCGAAATAAAACGTAAGAAACGCGTCAGAATAAGTCAAAGGATTACTTCAGCGATGAATTAGATACGAATGAATTAAGTATCTTTTAAACGACCTAGAAATCCTCTCATTAAGTATCAAATTTACGCCAGAATATTTGTAGACTACGGCGTGCAAGAATTTCTTAAGATATTCGTGTGGAAGGCTATAAATTGCTACCTGCAGAAGATCTTGTTACTTATTGTTACGCACAAAAAACGCTATATCAATTTCCCATGGCCGCGCTACACGCGTGAACGACAAAACAGTCTCGACACAAGAACCTTCCAAAATATTCCCACTTGATTAAAGACAGACAAGCGTCCCAGTTACATTAATTGACCCGTATCAAAGACGAACAATCTCTATCGACGTAGCCGATGAATGATCGTTCCACATGAAAACAGAACGGAAACGGCGGCGAACGAAACCGATCTTCGCCAGGCCGATGCATTAAAGCTGGAGAGAAATTAGGACCTGCGAACTACTACATTAGAAAATAATGCCGATACTTTGTGTGTTACGAACGGTATAACGGTTCAAGCGGCTTATGGCGCGCTCAGTCGCGCGCGCTCTACTCTGGTATCCGCTTGTTCGATTCCTCGATCGAATACAAGATCGACGATCCCATCCGCGCACGCTACCGTCTATCATCGATCAGACGTCTAGAGCCGGTGTAGATCGTTCGATAACGTCTTTAAGATTCTTGTCGTTAATCGAAACGAACCTGCAGAAATGCGCGGCATGTTTAATGTTATGACGCTTATGACGTTCGTTCACGGTCGTGAGTTTAGTACGGAATATTCGCGCTAGAAGGAAGCTCTTTCGTTTCTTTGGAAGTCAAACGAGGCTGTTACAGATGGTTAGAATAGTGATTTAGTCGAAGATTTTAATAAGATTTGCAAAGAGGAAGGGAATAAGAAGGGAGAACGTAACATATAGCGAGTGATGGAATTCTGTGGAATTTTCTTAATAGCTGAGGAATAGTGATCAGAGATTCCGAATGTATTATTTGATATCGTTTTATAGCGTTGTTATCAATCGTATCTTCTGCTAAGTAATTAAATCGAATCGAATTTTTATTATGACATAGGTCGGCGACTAGAAATTCGAAATTCCTCACGTACCGATCATATGTCCTTGACTTGTCAGAGGTAGCATTATGAACCACCTATCTACCATATGTTACTGACACACTCTCTCATGAAAAATATTCGCTATAGAAATACCAACAACCCAATGAAATGCCACAAACGGTTCCAATGGAACAGGTTTCCAAAAATTCAACTGGTTTCTTCACTTAACGGGACAGTCACAAATTTTACGAACGTTGTTACAGCTCTAGTAAAAGAATTTCCATTCTTGAAAATGCTTTCTTTGAAAGACTCGCGAGTGATTTCGCGGTTGGTGCTCAGTGATGAGAACAGACTACTTTGCTCCTCGAGTCTTTATTAAATATGCATGTAATCATTTGCCAGCACGAGTCAGCTCACGTAATTCCTCAATTAATTCAAGAGCGAAATAGCGAACGATGACTCGACGTTCACCGGTGAAACGAACTAGCTGCAGAATCAGAAAAACAAACTACAAGATATGATGTTGCTCACCGCCATCTCTAATTGAACGTCTCGGAAGCGAGGTGGTGTGCGAATTAGTCCTTCCGTCGTGCCTCTATCTTCCGTTTGTATCTTGTTCGCGGTGAAACCAGGCAACTAAAGAATGAAACGATTCAGGAAATTCTGTGTTTGTGTGCAACGAGTTTCAATCGAGAGTAATGCTTTTTCCTTTCATGGATTTTACGTATACGATGATTTGAAGAGATGTTTGATAGGATGGTTACATTTGGAAATTTTGGTTGGTTAATGGTGGTTGTATGCGAATCTCATTGAAAACTAGATATAATCGTATGATTAGTATCAATATCGTTATTTTTTGAAAGGTCTTTTCGAAAGTGGGAATTCTATGAAATACAAAGTCCGCGGTTTCGAGAGCCGGCTGTGAAATTTACTCGAAAACTGTGGAAAATTCGTGTTGCTCGGGTTTCAAACACCAAGACGCATCGAGTGCGAAATCGATACAAGTGCAAACTCAAACATTTCGAGATCGTTTACTCTCATCGACTTATCGGATTAACTTAACTTCTTCGATTCTTCGATTAAAAATCTTTCGTTAGGTCAACGATTTCCAACGTTTAAGCCATATTATTATCCATTAAGCATTGTATTAGATTCAACTTTTCGTTTCTGTAATTGGAGAATTTTTCTCAACGACAGAAAGGGATATTAATAGCAAGCTTCTTGCTTTACAATGATCAACCTACTTGAGTCTCCAAGTTCAAAGGTTTAACGCCATCCATAAGTTTCCCAGAATATAATCGACTGAGAAAGATCTAACGCGTGGTGGAAAACAAACTGTGCTGGCGATAAGATCGCCGTTAGCACGGGCTTTAGCAGGCTCGCCGCGGAATCCTTTTACACACGCGAGCCCAGACAGGAGGATCATCGTATATCAGAGAATCGCGAGCCGCGGACGACTCTTTCACCGCGGAGACGAACGAGCCAGCAGGAATCGTGGCTCGTTAGCAGAGATCTTCGACTCGAGCGACGATCTCTCCTGTTTTGCAGTAGTGAATGGAACACGGAGGTAATGTCCGCAAGGCCAACCGGCGCCGATAAAAATGCCACGAATAATGCAACCAGCCGCCTCTGTTCCGCGCGCGAACCTCGTTTTCCATCCTGATTTTGTTGCTTGTGGTGCAACCGTTCTTAAGACTTGGATTTTATGAAGTAACTGACGACGGATTTTTGGATTTTGGTTCGCGTCGGCAAGTCGAGGACGTTTCCTGTTTCGCTTCTACTCTCTGTGATACCAGATAGAAAATGTAGCAAACGGTAGCGAATGATAAGTTGCACACTTCTAATCGTCTGTAAGGAAATTAGTATTTCATCCCATTGGATTTTCATTTTTACCGAAGAAAGGTTAAAACGTTTGACTTGACGAAAGGTTGTACGAGACACTGACAGATATTGTAGAACCTTTTCAGGTTTTGTGAGAACAGAGGGGAATAAAGAAATTAAAAGTTATTAAATTATCCTGGCGAGAAATTCAAATGGGTGTTAGAATGTAAAATTTCTACGAAGGGGGTTTTAAAGAAATGTACAAATCTGTAAAGAATTTGATTTCTGGAACGCGAACGTTTTGGACGATACTTTTTGGGCGTTCACTTCCATGATAATTTCGTAATGATACAAGCGACGAAGAATCGAAAATGTTCCTGATAAAACCAATTTTTGTTGGAAGAGATTCGTCATGATGTTAGTTATATACAAAATATCGTACTTATATCGTGCATACGATTTTTGCTAAAAAAAAAAAAAAAAAAAAAAAAAAATGATTGAATCGATCTGAGAAATTGTGAGAAGCTCGATTCTCGTCGCAAACGAATATTGTTCAGGGTTAATGAAAATCGCTGGACGCCTCCTTTTTACCGATCATGGGAAAGCCTAGTGTTCTTCTATTGGAACAAACCATGGGGAAAGCTCCGATTGCACATTAATGCAAGTGGAAATCTCGGTCACAGGCTGCAAGAAAAGTGAGTTTTAGTTACCTTTGCCGATCGGCCGATCGATTTCGATCATTGGGAAATTCTCTGGAAAGTAAACGAATCGAAGAATATTTTATTGGTGATGGACACAGAAAATGCTAAATATCCTTGTTCGAAAGTTACAGTTAACTAGAAAATGTCTCGGATATCTCTGCAGGGACCGAGAAAGCAAATTTATCAATGAATTTTGATCCGTTGATTGGTTTACGAATTGCATTTATTGAAGCTAATTAAGACAAAGTGATATCAGAATTAACGCAGACAATTGCAGTTTAAGATGTGATAAATACGATTTCTTTTTCTAAGTGTAGAGACGTTGAGCTTCGACTGGTTTCAATTCCACGCGACACAATTCTATTAGTAAGTTAAAGCAGCATACAAGAAAAGTTTGTATTTGAATTAGATCAACTTTATATTTCCTTCAAAAGGAACTATTAAATCGATCATATCTCGCCTAGTTTACAAATTAGAGATCAGGTTTCGTTAAAAATTCATTTGGCAACATCAGACATTATCAGTTCCTTTCACCTCGTCCAATAATATATATGTATATATATTTTTTATAACATTGGGAAATCCGTAAAATTATTCAACAATCCACTTAAATCTTCTTCGATACTAAAGAAATAGAAAACAGATCTTGAACTGCACAAAACCTGTCATTAATTTCACCGAATCGAGTATTCTCTGGTAAAAGGAACGAGACGACGAAAAGAAAGACGAACGAATCTGAAAGAAAAGACTCCTTTGTTTCGAGAGAAGATTGGAAATGGTAAGCTCACCGTTGCAACAGCATTTAAACGCTTTTCTCTCCCCTTTGTATGCTCGGTTTGGCGCGAGAACTTTCTCCACCCGAAGGGGAAAAAACCGAACGATGGCTCGGTAGTCGCGAGAAATGCCGCTTCTGTCCGTTTTGCGCAATTGTCCGGCCAGCCATCTAAGGGAGACACTCCTTTTTTCAGTGCCGTTTAATTTGCCGAGCTGTCGTGCCGCGAAACGGAGCGGAGACGCGTTTAAGCCTCTGCAAGAATGCGCCGCTTACGCACAACGTCAGGAACTCGAACGTTACGCTACGACTAGATTTTTGTCCCTTTCAGTAATCCGGCAAACACGATCCTCTTGGGAAACTAGATCGACTTTCTTTTTTAGGCAATGTAGAAAAATTCCCCTTTAATATGATTGAAATTTGGCGCTGGGCCTTTCTTCAGAATGTTCGTGGTGATCCTCGAAGCTTCTGGAAAATAGCTGTTTTAAAGCAATTTGTAGACCTGGACACAGTGTTTGTTAAACTCCTTGAGCTTCTAGAAGATTCTGAATATTAGAGTGCCTTTGTTCTTTAGACAATTCATAACATGTTTTTAGGTTTTCTGTACAGTGGATCAATTCTCTTTCTTCAGAATATTCGTGATGTTTGTCGAGGTTGTTGAAAATTACTTCGACGTATTTCCTCGAAAAATTCTTCTATTTAGCTTTCTTCTTGCAGGATCTCTTGACGTTTGCCAGCGTTTTTGTGGCTATGAAACGAAACACGTTTGCTATAAAGGCTGGCCGGTTTTAACCTGTGAACGTAAATTACTCCTAAACTACGTGTTGCATAAAAAAATAGTTCAGATAAGACGTGAAGTAGCTTTTTTGTAGACAAACGCGTTTACAACACGCGTCCACTTCTTACCTAAACTATTTTTTTTTTTTAGACTACATATAGCGTACGAGCAATTTGCATTTATAGATTAAAACCGGTCATCCTGTATAAATTTTAGAGAACTAGATAAATTAGATAAATTTGGAGCAAAAAAAAAAAAAACCATAAAATTTTAGGTTTTTCGACAAATTCATATTTATTGCCACGCGCGTTTTTCTTGCGTCTTACTATTTTTGCTTTACTTGGAGGGAATTAAATGTCAAATTCTTTGTCTTTCTAACTGTCCAAGAGTCACTCTGGTAACCCACCCAGCTCGTTTAACAGTGTTGCACGCAAAGTTCGATTGGCCAAGAGACAGTGGTGCGACATTTTCGTGGCATTTGCGTTACAGCTTTGAATTGCCTATGTAAGAGGATACGATCGACAGAAATACACATATTATGAAGCAGCGAGGTGCAATTATGACAGTGCACAATAACGATATGTTATGGTAATGGTGATATAATTAAACGTTTGGTTTACTTAGCTGCGCAGTGTATTAACCAGTTCGTTTTATTAATAAAACAGAATATTTTATTGTCGACGTTATTCGATATAGAAATTGGATGTCTGGAAATTTTGACACGCAAAGGATGATGGGATATTTCGATTAATTGAAAGTTAAGAATCGCGTTGTAAATACCGCGGAGTCGATCGAAGTGAAACCACGACGAAATATCACGTAGCCCCGTTTTCTCCAAAGGATCACGACGACGCGCTGCATGAGCTCTCGACACGAAGCCAATTAGAAGCGTTAAGGCAGTTTCTGCCATTTGTACCAATCGCATTCTTCTTGGCGAAATGTTGGCCGTGAAAACGTCAGCTGTACTTCATCTTGTTGCATTGTCAATGTTACGAGAACACGTTGCCTATAAGTCAATAATCTCAGAGAAATTTTCCAAGAATGATTTGAAGTTGATTTTCCAACTCCAAGATTTCTGTTTCAATTAAAGTTAAATTTTGTCAATTTTCGTGTAAAGATTTCAACACCTAGAATTCTACAAAATGTTCGGAATTAACGAATATCCTTCTTTCGAAGAAATTGAATTTTCCTTAAGTAAGAATTCAGATACAATTGATGTATGATTAAAAATGTCACAAATTAACGTTGTCCAGAATTAATTAATTTTAAAGGAGTGAAATATCCTACTCATAGAAAGAAAGATAGATCAGGATCGGTTGGTTCGAGCAACAACCTCCTATTAGAAACGAGGAATGAAAGGACAGCGAGTGCATTGGAAGGCCATCGAACAGAGCACGGCGAGAATTGTATTTAAAATGCGAGCGAGTTGAATATAGCTAGTGGAGTAAGACAGATTTCAGACTTGACCAAGGACGAGAATTCGAAAGGGACGCTTCATGTCACGGTCATCGTGAATCGGCGTCCTTACCTCGATGACGTTAATCGACATTTCCCGCTGGTTTCCCAGCCACGATAACCTCGATGATGCTTTTTGCTCTCGTTACGGGTCGATTACATTGAGAGTGTCGCGGGGAAAGTGGAAGTACGTTCAAATTTTTCTTTTTCCCTTCTTTTTTTCTGGAATATTTTACGCCGATTTAGATACCGATGTTGTCATATTATTTCGTTATGTTATTTTATTAATGGAGAAAGAATTCGTCATTCATTCTGTAGTACGTAGAAATTGTAATTATTAATTGGCGTTATTATTTTTCTGCTAAACTTTAAGTTCTTCATATTTAAAAATCGTTTATATTTAACACGGCTTTGTTAACTATGAGGATCTTGGATTTATCTCGTCGATTTAGATCAGACTGATTTTAGAATGAACTCAAAATATGTATTTATATCTTCAGTGAGGAGAAATTTGCAACAAGGGTGATTCTTATGATAATCGCATTTTGTTGAATGTAGTTTGCACTATGTGCAGTGCAAATTAACATATCGCGAAGTACATCGTGTTTCATAAAGGATAGGATTCTCTTAGTCAAAGAACGTATTTTATTCGGAAGAGAGACAGTCTCACGTGCATGAAAAAATGTGCCACGCGAGGACTCGATTCATGAAAGTGGACACGCGAATATCACTCTCCCATCGTCCGAATGCTGCGGGCGATGAAAGTTTGCGTTCCCTCGTATCGAGTGCTCGGACCAGGTCCTAATTTCACGAACGTGAACTCATCCGTGGGCTCGGCCAAGAAAAACACGTTTCTGGGTGCTTCCTCTTTCTCCTTTTCTCTATTACTCGCCCCTGTATGATTCGGTTTGATGAGCTACAAGCTTTTAAGAAACTGTTTTGCCAACACGATCGACACCTTACTTGTTTGTTGTGAATTTAAGGAGCTTTCTTTAGTTATAAAAGTAAGCTGCCGTTGCGATACTATCAACGATAAAAGTGGGGAAGGAAAGGCCACATAATTTTCGATTTCATAAAGTTTCATTGCAAAAGAATGCTAAGATTGTTATCCGAATAAATTCTCAGTCAAAGGAACTCCTAATCTTCCTAATCTTTGGGAATTCTTTAAAAAGTCTACAGAAATGAAAATTATACGACATCTACCATTCCCTCCGTTCAAATCCACTGCTTTTTTTCCAAAAAAAGTCACGAACATTTCAAACAGCTGCTCACAGTGTTCTTACCAGATTCAAACGATCCAGATATCTGCGATCGAAGCTAATTTTCCACGCGGTCATTCGCATCGTTCCACTTCCGCGTTCACCGTTTCGCGTGCGAATTTTTCGTACTTTCATCGATCCATTGTTCCTTTTTCTATTAGCGATCAAAGCGGTAGTACGACAGGCGGAAACGAATTTACGATGAAATTTGCTGGAGAACGGATCGAGAGGCGATCGACGTTAACGGACTATCGATACGTGTCATGCATATTTGCAGGCTAAACAAAGGCATCGCCATGATGACGGATGCGTCGTAATAACAGGGCTGCGAGCCGCATGCTCGATCCAGATTGGTTTCGCTCGATCAGTGACCCAGATTTTTGCATAATCTTATGCAACCGTGTTAAACAAAAGGCCCTCCTCCTAACGGGTCGTTACGTGACATCACTGGCAAAGCTCTGCTTCCTCGTCTCTGAATGGCGACACGAGAGTGGAACGCTTCTTGTCTGGGACAGGAATTCAAGTTCACGGTGTCCGATGGAAATTAAGGACAGGGGACTGAAAAACTGTATCTTTTTGCGATGATTAGACCCGTGTTCCTTTTTTCACTTCTTTTATATGTGCACTTTATATCAGGCGTGTAAACGAAGTCGGTGTCTTTTTTTAAGCAAAATTTCATTCTATTTCGTTTTTATTCCCATTCGTTCATCGTGTTATTATTTATCCGATTTCAATTTAATCTTATTTCTGTTTTCATGAATATAAACTTAATGATATTCTTTTGTTTAGACAGTTGGAACAGTAAATGAATGATAAACGGTAATGTTTAAATTCAATTTAGAATGGAAGTGAAATGGCATTGTGTCTTGAGGAAGATTATGTAAAAATATTTCTCTATTCCAGAAGCGAAGTGGTTTTTTAAAAATATCCTTTTTGGTAGAAAAATTTTCTTCCGAGAATAATGTCTCGTATCTCGGTTCGATAAAAATTCATTGGCACCATTTTCTTTTTTTCGCACTGCTATAAAAAGCTGTTACCGTATTTGGTTTTTACTGTAGAAGCAAAAGACTTTCCTCTGATAAAATTCAATTGCTTTTTCTCCAATTTAAATTTATATCCAATTTAAAGTATACTTGACTCGTTCGATGAACTTTCCTTTCGAACGCTCGTTCGAACAATCGAATTGCTATTTCCTCTCTACTCGACAAGAGATGTAGATCGATCTGACGATCCTCGTCCAATCAGATAAAGGTTTCTGTTTAATGTTGAACGTCTATTTGTTCTCAGACGATTAATTTCCAACGACAGACAGTGTTATGACACAGAGCATGACTATAACAGTATGAATTTCGTAATTTTCCTTGACAATGTGTCGCAACGTGAATGATCGATCTGATTCAGCCTTACGAACCCCTGTCACTAAACTAGTTTGCGTAAAAAATCCCCCGTAAGCTAGAAACCCATTTACGTGTTTCGCGTGTGCCGCACGGCCTCGAAGATCCACGACTCGAAGTGAATTTTGATTTTACAGCAGCTCCTCAACGGCCACGACCTCGAAAAGCCTATTCCGTTTGCATAGAATTCGAAACTTAGGTATGTTACGCTGATTTTTAATGAGGATTTTCAGACTATTAGGTCATTTCAGAAATCTCAACCTATTTTTGGACAAACTTCACCGTTAAAAAGAAATATGCATCGTATGGAAGTGAAACGAACTTGCGAGTAATTGCATATAATCGTTATATTGTTGTTTTCAATAACTTTTCGCAATATTTTCATCGATCGGATCCATTGAAAAATTGGATGGATTTTCTAAGTTAAAAAAATCGACGGACTGCGATTCTCATCGTCTGTATATCTTCGAATATTGTTCCACACAAAAAGTTATTTAAATTTTTAACGATCGTTCTTCGCGAACATGTTTAGTCAAGAACTTTGGTTCCGATGGTCCAAATCCGATTTGTTGGTAAGTGAAGCTTCAAAAATAACTTGTTGCAAATTTTCGATGTATATTTGTATCTAGAATATCTCTTTTTCCATTGTACCATACCCTGTGTAACAATACCTATACGAAACACTACAGAAAGTAACGAAACACATCAGATTTCAAGTCAACGTTCTTTCTCATACGGAAGCTGATCGAACAACGTTTAACAGCCGAACGCGATACGTTTGCACAACACGGTCGAAGAAAGTTACGAATGAAACAACGAACGAAAAAACAGGAAGCTAGTGGACACGAACTCGATATTTCTCGAACGATGGCCCGATCGCTTCGAATCTTTTGCTCTTTGGCAAAAAACGATGGCCGATCGGTTGTTGAACACTCTCTCCTTTGAAGATGTCAGAATATTAACAAGCGTTGAAAGAGAGAGAGAGAAAGAGAGAGAGAGAGAGAGAGAGAGAGAGAGAGAGACGTGGACGGAGAGCGCGAGATTCTTTCCTCGTCGACGGAGAAAGTACGCGTAAGAAAAGAAATCCAAGCGGTTCGCAAGAATCTCGTGACGCAGGAATTCTCTATAATTCAATTTCACAACCATTGGTTAGATAATAGCGAACGAACTCGGATATAATCGTGCGTGCACGCAGAATCAGGAAAAATCCGGTCACAGTTGGCCAGTCTTATATTTCAGCTTCACGGAAACCATATTGATCGACTTTCTATAAATTTCTCATTTCATATTAGTGTTTTTATGTACAAAAATTTATTTGTGATTTTTTATGAAACGAAGTTTGACTGGTATTCAACGATGCACGTCGTCGTCCGTCAGTGTTAGATAATGAAAAATCTACGTTCTATTTTCTATAAATTTTCTCAGTTTTATTGGAGTTGGAACGAAGAGAAAATTTTTAAATGTTCTTGGATGTAACGGATCGCATAGCCTTTCTATGAGACTCGATATGGATGGTTAAACTTCCCACGACGTCCTCAAATCGTATTCGTCATTTGTCTCGTCGAATCTTTTCTGTCGTATATAACCTGAGAAAAAAGTATTCGGTGTCGCCACAGTGTTCTAAATTTATCGGTGATCGAGTCGTGCTGTGCGTATGGCAATGGAGGAAAAGCAGCTCCATGCGAATGTAGCTTAATGGCCACGCAGAACCCGATAAAGAAGAAAAAATTTTAATCTTAAAAGGAAAAGATAATCGACCATAACATATGATTTATCCCAATGCTTGAATCACATAAAATTCTAACAGGTATCGAAATTCTTCAAATTCTGAGAAAGAGTATAATGACACATCAATGACATGGTCATCTTGTTATTAGCGAATTCTTCCAAAAGTAGCCAGTAATCCGAAGACCAGTTTTCTGGAATTCTTGAGGTACTCCTTTATAATGTCTTGGCTGGTTTCGCTATACTTTTCCTGGACAAGTATCGTTTTGAATGGGGCAACTGAATGGGACAAAATCGTCGTAAAGCGGACCCTGAACGAGACTGTGTCACGGATTTTCGGAAATATCCGTTTCTTTTAACGTTACATGGCGAATCTTTAATACTGCTCAGCTTACCCTCCATTTCGAGTTACGTTTCTTAGTCATATTTTTGATCAGGTTATACGATATCTGATGATCTTTATTATATTTCGAATGTCTTTTTTTTATCTCTTAGAATCTTCTTCATATCTTTCAATTTTTTGAAATCGTGGGGAATGTCCTTCTCGAAGTTATCTATTCCTGCGTATGGCGTGCTGTATATCCTAATGTAACGCTATTCTCGTTCTCATAATTTTGTAGCTAAAGACTGTTATATCTAGCATAGACAGCATCCTGTGCATCAGGTTTCAGAATTCCATTTACTCCTGTGCAATTACTGTCTCGAGTATGGACAGGCGTTGTCGGTATGAATTTGTAGAATTCCAGAATTATAGAATTGCCCAAGTTTTCAAGATTCTGCCAATAATAAACGAGGAGATCGTATTGCGACCAAGCGTAAAATTTATATTACCACGATTTCTCGAGATGCTACTTACACTTGGCTGCAATCTTTACATTCTTCTCGTGTACTTGGTAATTCGTCGATTATTTCTCTCTACCGACTGCTATCGTCTCGAGATTCTGTAACGCGAATTTCGCCACAATTTCTCGTGAAACCTAATATAAAATTAGCTCTAATTTATTCGACGATTTCGATATTTTTCTTAGAGTTTCAATGCTCGTAATTTCCCACGCTTCTTTCGATATTCTTCTACGCTAATTATGACAAATCTTGTTATGATTATCCAGAATTTGTATCGCGATGTAGAGCTTCGAAAGCTATAAAATTTCGCTAGAATTTATGATATCGCGTCGTGTGGAAAGATCGTAGCGAAATACGTACGTTATACTTACATACATATTCTGCACATACTTGCGTCTTCAAACTTGCCATAAGTGCATAGAAATTCGTAGTCTAGAAATCGCCATCGACGATAAAATTTTCATTCAACTATTTAATGCGATTCTCTTCGTCGTGAATTTTATCAATCGGTTAAACCATTCGCGATTACTGTCGATTAATCTCTTCCAATCAATCAAAGTAAATACTGTAATCGATCGATGCTCAATTACGAATTTTCCAAAGTTATCCAATAATATTCTCGATGAAGGATATCCTCCAGTCTCGATATCCTCTTGGCGTACCTTGTAAGTCTAGAGATCCGCCTCCTGCGGCTATCGTTGGACTCAACCATCTGTCGATACCTGTCATCTTCCTGTTACTCTGGCTACGCAACAAATAATCGGCCGTGACCCACGCATCGATAGTCGATCGACGAGGCAGTGGCCAAGAGGAAGAAGAGCACGTCATCCTTGGACAGATTACTGTTTTTGAAGCATCCTGAGTGGGACGATCATCGAGATTTCGCATCCGCGTGTGCGTAATACCGTTGCTCGTGGTCTTTCGTTGTTTTAACGATCCATCGACGGACAATGGAATCGATAGGCCGATGTCCTTCGTTCTGGGACGTCGTCGACGTCGTTTGCCGTTCTAACAAGGCCTTCGTCATCCGCTGTCATCTTTCTTCTTCCGCCTCCATCTTCCTGTTGACTATCAAGATCCCTTCCAAGAGAGAATCTTTGGCATTGACGATGCAATTTTCTTCTCTCATTTTATTTCGAGTTGCGTCAATGGATGGCAATAGTAAGTTCATTATCGTCGATGTTTAACAGTGACGTCAGTGGCGATTCAGACGAAAGGAATTTCATTGTATGCATATATCGATCGGACGATTGACGGTCTCTTCTTTTTTAACGCTTGACGTTGTGATTCTTTGGGATGAAGATAGGAAGGCATGAAAGTTGATTTAGTTCGAAGATTGTGGGGTGAAACGTGATACGCCAGGAATGAAGTATATATATTTATATATTTTATATATTTTGGCCACCCTTTCGCATATTCCAAAAATATTGATTGATATAAGATTGGTTGTATCGTCGGTTTTTTAACGATATTTCGTACATTTATTAGCTAGTTGTAAAAGAATAATATTTTTCGTTTGATAGAAAATGTACGTACATTTTATCTGCGTATGTCCTTCGTTTCAAGGCAAGGACTGGTTCATTATCTAAATTTTTTTTTATATTCATTTGCAATTGAGCCAACTGAAACCTCTACGTGTTTCTTCCACACGAAATATTAAAATAACAGATTGTGGACCTTTTGCGATCAACGTTCAAAGTATGTAGGTTAGATTACATAAAAATACGTATCTTTTTCACTTACCTCTATCTACATATCCATCTTGAAGATTGATCTGAAAGATTGCATCTTTATGGAAGCATAAAAGCACTCGTTGGACAGTTGGTCGTAAGTTTTTGTAGCATCTCTTAAGAGCGGCTTAGCTCATCTCTAATTAAACTAACATATCTTCTGACGGTGTTCGAACACGGAAGACATTATCGATCCGCGGTATCGAATCGTTGCAAACGTCAACGATATTTTTACGTAAGAAGAAAGTAAGACAAACGATCGGTGCAGCAGCCGGCTCGTAAAGATCAGCTACTTTGTAATTATAATAGACGTCCTTCCATTCCTGCGATCGTAGATTAGCGACTCGCGTTGGAGAATTTTCATATTTTCCCCATAGTTGTGATGCAACCCTGAAATTCCTATCCCTCCTCGAACTTTATTCTCATTCGATACGCTGTCTACCTTAAGAATATGTCGTTACATATTTATCATTAAAGTTTAATTGTTGAGCAACGCGTGCATTTATCGCGAACTTTAACGAAGACAATGATTTCCAGGTTTTAACGTATCAAATTCTTAATTCTCATAGAGGTGGCAGTTAAGTTACATCCAATATTCTAGAGTTGATTTTTGTCAATTCATCGTCAGTGTTTGATTAGGAAGTGTCTTTTTAAATGTACAATTTTAAATTTGTAAAAAAAGAATACCGATGCGTTAAGAGGCAAAGGATTTCTGGGAAAGCAAATTTTTACATTGACGATACTGATGCAATAAAAATTAAAGGCTAGAGAATTTCTGAGAAAACTAATTAATCGCTACATCAAAAGTTCCAATGCGAAAAGGTCGAAGGATGCAGAGAAAATAAATTACAAAGTGCAAAATGTCGATGCATTGAAACGTCCGAGAAATAAATTATCCAAAGGAAGTGGATTATTATTCAAGTCATCGATGCGTTAAAAACCAAAGGATCCCCAAGCAAAATAGATTACCATTAAAAGATGCCGGAGTGAAAATAATTAAAATGTTAAGTTGACTACTTCTTTCCAGTTAACAGATTGACGATTATGATTAACGACGAACGAAATGAAGAAAAGGATAAATGGCGTCACGCACGATCGTTGTCCACGGTGCAAAACGAGACGAAAGTATGCAATCCGTCCGGAATGCGGAATAGTATTTGAACTCTCCGTCAAGTGTATAGCGAACTCGTGTCACGGATCAGTAACACGCGTGTACTTATATCCGGTTATCGATCGTTTTTAGTAATATCCTTTTATTCTTGAAGTTCGAAATTACGACAAGAAACACGATCCTTCTCTCCGATCGTTAGAGTTGATTAATTGGAATTTTGTAACGCTGGTGAGACGAATAAGAGAGGACACGTGGAATTTTTAGAAATAATGCTCTCTTCTTCAAGCTCTTGCTCGCGATTAACGGCACGATCCTCTTCTCTCATTATAGCCGACGAATTGAGATTTTAAGACGAATGGGAGGAGACGCCTATAATATTCTTAGAAATATCCTCGCTTCTTCGGATCGTGAGAAACAGCACGATTCTTCTTTGTTTACGAACCTTCCTTTTCATTAGAGTTGGTGAATTGAAATTTCGAGACAAATAGGAGGAGGTGATACAGTGCACTTGCTACGTTACGCAAGGAACGTAGAAAGTTGTTTGTCATATGCGGGCAATGGTGCGATCAAACGGCGCAGCGAAGGAAATCTTGGGAACGCGAAAATTGTAGCGAACGAGATCGTTGAACTTTAATTCGTGAGGCTGAAGGATTCGCGAGCCTGTGGCCGCTTAGAGCGATCGTAGAAAGTCTGCAACTTGTGTTTTTCGCTTTATAATTAATATTAGATTCACTGATAATAATTGTATATTTATGTACGCGGTTTATTATTTGTTAATTATGTAGATTGATAACGTTAAATTGTTTTGCGAACAACTTCGACTTTCTTCTGATCGTGAAATCCATAACTACGAATTCAGTTTCTATTACTATAATTACTGTCGTAAGTGCTGCTTAATATAAATCTTTATTTCTATAATATAAGACTTGTACCAAAGAAATCAGAATGGAAGGTACATGAAGAAGAAGTAGGGCAGGCGTATCCATATATTTTAGAAAGAAATCATTCAAATCTTCAAGAATGTGTCGCTAAGAATTTTCAATTTTTATCAAAAATTATTACAACTGTATATATTGTAGTTTCTGCGTTTAATTGCTCGTACACGTGTCGACATACTAACATTGGCCCCCGGATGATGTTCCAATTTGACTAACATGTAGGCGACTTGACAGTACGTCCTGGCACGTGCTTTAACGACCGACTAACTGTAATATTCGCGGGTGATCACGGAAGACGATTAATTAAACCGTATAAGAGACCGATCGTGTACACGACCGTGTAACGACGCGATGGCAATTATTTCTTTTTCGACTCGCTCAATTTCCGTTGGATGACATAAGTGTCTGGTTTGCGACAAGCTGGTGGTTCGTGTTACTATAACACGCAACACGGGCATTTTGTAATCATTCAAAGAGTTCGTAAAAAGTGGTTGGCTTTTAGAAGCTGAATTTGATTACGGTGGAAAAATTGACGTTGACAAGTTGAATTACCCTGATTTAGTTATTGATTCTAATGTACCTGTTATTATTTAATCATCTTGGCGTAGCACCTCCGTGTATTGTTGGAAATTCTTGTTAAAGAAATCGTGACGATAGGTAGATCATTACATGAAACGTGTATTTCGTTTCAATTTAGGAACTAGAGTCGAATGAATGGGCCTATATCATTGTCAGGATAAACGTTCAATTTTTCCCTTCCATTGGCGTCAACGTTATAGATTTTTACGGTATTACTTACCGATCGAGTTTCAGATTTCGATCGTTTCAACTATACAACTATGTTGTAATTATTCAGTCACAGAGCATGGGTTTCTATTAGACTAGACTACCTAGGAATTAATATTTAACGATATTCAGAGATACTTATTTAACGATCTTAAGAAATAAGTAATCATTAACGAATAGAGTAATAAATAAAACACGAAAGAACTTTTTTTCCTGCAATTAAACTTGGACGCATATGTATAGTTTCCTCGAGAAACTTCCTAACGCCACGTTCTCCTTTTTTATTTACGATGGGCTGCAGATATAGAACGAACGGCGTTATTAGCTGCATATCAGCCATCACGAGACTTCTCTATCGCTCGAAAATTTCTAACGGTATGCTCGGAATTTTCACGGTACAGCGAAGAAACCCCTATTTGCCCGCATTCTCGTGCGCCACAGACAAGCCACTATTATCTCCTCTCCGATTTCATTTTATTTCCAACAATCGACTGTCCACCGTTGCCGCCAGCTAAACCGAACATTTGGTTCGTCAAACGATCAAGATTTTTACCCATCCTATCTTAGATTCATCATGGCATGAAACTCCTTATGCTTAAGAAATTCTTATTTGCATGAAGCGTGGTGGAACATATGCAAAGAGGAAGCATTACGTCTACTTTATGTATTATGCTTTACTAACGCTAGAAAGATCACCTGACTGTGAGTTGTTTCGAACGAGCGGTAAAAGTTGCTATCTTCGCAAAGAAATACGATTATTCGCAATTATTTGATTCCGAAGCAAAATGAACGTTTCTTTCGTATTTTGTTTAAATTAATAGCAGACTGTCCCTTGTGAATTTTCTCCAGGTACAGGAAGAGAAACGCCACATAGCAATTCAGCAACAATCTACAGTGTTATATTTAGATAAAATATGCAAATCAATTATCTCGATCTTTAAAAATCACATACTCAGCGACTGATTGTTCGTTCTTTAAATTTCCCTTCACTAAAAAAAGAATAGATAGTTACGTATATGCAACAAAAAAAAAAAATATTTAACAGTAATGTTTGCTGAAAATATATGTAGTTACACAAAATCAAGACGAATGAAATCCTTAGGCTTTTCGTATATTAATTTTATAAAATTCTGCGGCTTTGTGCCTTAAACTCGACTCACGATAAAATTATTAGTCGCCAATACTTTGAACAAACGTGTGCACAAGCACAGCGCAACAAGGCGCTTAGAACAAAGCGCATAGAGAAATACCGAGCGTGACGTTCCACGTGAAAATTCACGTGGGCGTACTTTGGCACGCCGGCATATTTGCCGACCCACGTGCTTTCGCGCCTTCAACATCAAACCCACCGTTTGTTTTCCTGGCGGCGCATCGTTGCCCCCGCGATGCAATCGTTACCATTGTCCATTACACAGCAAGCGGTCATCTAAGCAAAGTGGGTGTCTCGAGTAACTTCGACCGTCGCTAGATAATCGTTACAGTACTTAGTTACCTCTCCATCTGTATTTGCGATTCTGTCCTTTTAAATTTCGAACCGTTTTCGCTCTCGACATAATCCGTGCTCGTTTTGCTGTTTAGGAGAAATTCTCGTTGACATTTGAGAAAATTTTGTGCACAGAGTGTTTTAAGATTCTGGATCGACGATTTACAATGTTTCGTTTATATTAGAAAGTTAAAACAGTCGAATCTGGTCGTTTGTATACCAAAGAACACTTAGGAGTATAGACAAATGTAACAATAACCTGTATCATCCGTAGGAATAAGAATAGAGTTGCGTAATTTCGATAATTTAACCTGAAGTACAACAGAATAATGAAAAAGAAATTGAATCTCTTGGTCGAATCGTCGTGGTGCAGTTATCTGTATATTTTTGGGGACGTAATAAAGGATAGAAAATTGCTAGACAAATGTAGTTTGTAAAAAGCGTTGTTTGTTTATCAAAAAACGTGGAAAACTAGGGAAAACGGGAGTTGGAACGGCTTCTGCCGAGCTAGTTCCCGGAACGTAGATTTCAATGCACGTTTTTACACTCGACCCATTGCGACCGCAATTAGTGCCACCGCATGGCTGCTTTTCTACGTTTTAAGTGTATTACGTAATCCCGTATGCTCACCGTTATTTTATGCCTTTTAAATTAATTGACGATTGTTTGTACAAAAAACGATCAGTTAGATTAGCCAAGTATGAGTTCGTGTTTAGAAAATTTTTAAATGCATATGAATGCAATGTGTAAGATATTCATCGTTAATTCCATTAAATACGTATCAATTTCTTGCGACTGTGCGCACCCTAATTTTTTATATTCTGTAGGATCATTTTACTTAATTTCTTAATCATCTATACGTCTATAATTTTAACAACATCAAAACATTTCAAAGTATACATTTTAAGATAAAATCAGCTTCTAAACAGATTCTAACGGTCAACTGTATAATTAAATATTTTACCGGAACGGAGATTTTCAACATTATTCGTTTATAAACGATACCATTATGCACTACCTCGGCTGTATCGTAATTACGGTCCGATTAATAATAAACCGAGATTCGGTTTGGGACCTTCAGAAACCGGAGAAGTATCGTAAACTTCAATGTTGCTGCCTTCGATTTGATGTGGTACTCCAAAGAATCGGATAACAAGATTGTTAGGTTCTTTTCCATTTTTTCGGAACGTTCGAAGTCTTGGCAATGTCTTAGCAAAGTATTATGATAGTTTTGATAGTATGATAGTGGTTTGTTCCATAATTGCGTTATTTGTTATTTTCATTAAAACTTACTTTCTCTTTTTACTTGTTGAAAAATCATCTGTTGCTGAAGTAGTGCCATTACTCTTTCGAAACAATGATAATACTGTGGGCCTCAAAAATATTCTTCATATCCAATTTTGAGAATATAATCGTTCGCTATATATTCCGTTTTAATCTCAAACGATTAGATCATTATATATAACAGTAACAAATAAGGAATATGAATTGAAAAGAAATTTCGAATTATTTTCTCTTCTTTACTCGTATATGTGTAATTTTATATCAAATATACCGAATACTCAACGTGACAAACCGTATAATACTTTCAAGTGAATCATCACAGCGTCGGCATTTTGTTCTAAATTCTCGAATTCTACTGACCTAATCGCGATGCAAAAATCGTGTGTACGCTCATCGACTCACGAGGCACGCGCGTCAATCGGTATTCCGAACAATCGATTCCACACGCGCTGGCGAACGTCACAGTAACACAGTGAACCGATCCAGAATCCGTTTGGCGTACGCGTCCCGACGCGGCGACGCTGCTTTCGAAACGAAGTCAACGGGGAAACCGGTCCGCGTCGCGTTTCATTTATCACATCGAACCAGCTCACAACATTTTTTTCGGCAAACGGCGAGCAATTTCTACTCGTGAAAAATGTTCGACTTGCCTAACCTGGCTCTATTAGAAAGAAACTTAAATCACGACGTATGCAAATAACATGGACTTTGTAACTACATTAACATGAATTGACATTTATGAGATAAATTTTTTAATTTTTAGAAGGAATCTTTAATCCACGATTAGTATCTTTAATTTGTTCCACCACGGTTCAGTTAATCCGTATTATTGTGGATAATCTGCAACGTAAATCATTTAAACGTCGTTTAAACAACTCATCGACATTAAAATCGTCAAAACGATCAAAATGACAAATTCATAATTCGTCGTAAAAATTTCGCAAGCTAACAACGTTACGTTTTTAAGGATGCGAATGATTTTTTCAAATAATTCATGTAGAAATCTTTTCTTAAGACGCGTGTAAAAACCGTGAAAATATTATACGCAACTATCTAGTAGAACCTCATTTACTGGAACAAAATTTTAATTAGTACCCAATTAAATAAATTTCTGCCAATTGAATCCGAGTAATTGAATACGAATTTCTATCATTTGAATAAAAACGCGGGGAGAATCGGCGAGCTTCGATTGTATGAACCGTTTGCGTCACAGTAGACACAGACAAGTAGAATTTTATAGTCAGACACAGGCTAATCTTAACAGGAAGAACAGGAAGAATGGATTGAGAAGTGGAATCAGTTCTTGATATTCCTTCAAGCACATTTATTCCTATCTTTTGGAATTTTATTTTATCAGTTAATAAAACTCTTGTATCTTAAATCGCAAATGAACTCCTA
The DNA here is from genome assembly GCA_014737475.1 of Bombus confusus. NCBI lineage: Eukaryota > Metazoa > Arthropoda > Insecta > Hymenoptera > Apidae > Bombus > Bombus confusus. Next base: position 4,178,883 of record JACXIV010000015.1, read on the forward strand.
TAGAAAATTGTTATTTCATATCTGTACCGTACTTTCCCGAATTAGTCGCTTTTTGCTCAATTATTCCACTGGTAATATTATGATTTGTATAATCCATCACTCGAAGGAACGACACGCACATATTTTTGTAGAAAGACGAGTTTTGTAGCTCGAGCTTATTCGGTTAATCACGTGGCGGGATATACCGACATTTAGCGAAGAATTTACCAACTGTGTAATTTTGTATCGATTGTACAGCAATTTGTTGTAACACATTGCTTAAAATTTCCTGTTGACCCAGTCTCGGAAACGGTGTCGGGCAAAGCAAGAGTTTCCACGCGCTCGTAGAATTCTCTTAGGTCGCGGATGCGGGTTTTATTATCGCGATAATTTCACCACGGGCGTTACATCGTGCAACATGCTCGCGTTAGCTGATTATTAGGCTAGTATCATTGCGTTCCCGCCGCTAATTATCATTAGGGGAAACGGACTAGGATTTCTTGGATTTTATGTTCCGGTTTCCCTCGGTATACGAGAGCGTGCCTCTCGATAATTCCATACGCGCTACGACTGAAAGTCGGCTACCCGTTTTAACCAGTTATTGCTTTTTTCTGTAAATCATGCCTTTGACGTATGCAACACTCTTGAGTCAGGAATTTTCCATTTTAGAAATATTTGCCTGTCTCTAGAGGTAAATTCGTAAAAAAGAAAAAAGAGTGAGATTTCACTCTTGAATTTCTTATCTCTGAATTTTCATTTTTACACTTGCAACATATAATTGATTGCAGCCTCTTTAATTTCATTGCATCGTCATACACAATTTCATACAAGCGTAATTGGTTCACCGAGGTAATAGGATTTTGATTAAGGATGATCATAAAATTTACTTCGTTTATGATTATGAGATGCCATTACGATTTTATACTTGTTTACTGTTAATTTTATAGCTGCTTTAGTTTCGATTTCAACCGCTATCGATTTAATTATCCTGTGCTGAATCTGTTAAATTGCAAGCAACACTAGGACGGTAAAAGGCAGGAAGGTAAAAGGAAGGTTAAAGCTGCGGATAAAAATTGTGGTAGTAGCGTGTTCAGACGTGATCAACCAGACAGTATAACGGGGGACAACTTTTATCACCTAGAACCTATTGGTAGCAGTCTGTCAGCGCCTTTTTTCACACATCCCTCGAGTATATCGCATCGCGTGTGTACGCAGAAGTGCCTACTTCTTTTATCTACGATCGCGTGTGATCCAGTTTCCCACATCGTACTACGCTAATCCATTCATTATCCCTCGGGAACCATGAACAACTGCAGAGTCTCCGATATTTGCAATAGGTGGTTTTATGGAGATGAAATAAAAACTATTTTTTTTTTATCGTCGATATAAATTCATGAAGCATTAGTTAGTACTTATTGTTAGTAGATTTAGGAAATATACAAGTAAATTTTACTTAAATATTGTTTTTAGTTAAGGATACATTCCATAGTAGAAATTCAAAGAGTCGATTTTTTTTTGGTCATGTCTTACAAGAAAAGAAAAAAAAATGAAATAAAGTAGAATCAAAAAAGATTAGAGTCAAGTCAACGATGAAAATTCATTTTATACTTCAAAATCTTCGATTATCAGATAAAAAATGTAACAATATTCTTCTTCCGCTATAACATTAAATCATAGTCTCTTCCACGTCAATTTTTGCAATTCAATCGACGTTAGTATCGTCTCTTAAAACCTGATACCCTGTCGCAGCAAACAAGTATTACAAATCGGTGAAAGTTTAAACCATCGAAATGTAATGACTGCCTATATACTTTTTCTCATGGACCGTTCGCACAGTTTATGTTCACAGTTTATGTTCCAGAAACGAATTAAAATAATGCTGTAGTCGTAAGGAATAGTTTCACTGAATCGAACGCGCGTGTGCGTGGAGAGATTTCCATTATCGCGCTTTTATATAACGGCACGAGACGGAATGTCAACCTGTACCGTGGCAATCGTCACGTTTATAACGGTAATGCTTACGCGGAACCACGGAACCTGTCGTTAGCTCGCGAAGCCGTGGAAAACAATCGAAGGCGAGGAAGAGAAAGAAAAACGAGAGTTTTCAACGCGGAACAACGCCGATGCCCGTGACGATTCGATGATCCCTTCGGAGACTTTCATTCGATGGCGAATCAATTCCTGTAACCTTGTCGCTAATTGGCCATGAAGAACGAAGAACTTGACGGAGAATGGAGTGATTTCTCTCATAAATTTATGGATTACGTGTTTAACTTGTTGGTTGGAAACTAGATTTGGATAGCGGATTGAATCGATGAGAAATATTACTTTCTAATTTAACTTGTGACGTCAGTTTCGAGAGTAAAAATATTCATAACTCGATATAACGATATTAGAAAGAAGGAAATGATTGGTTTGATACTGCTGTTTAATCTTATTTTTGACAAACAGAAAGACTTTTAATATTTTAGGGAAAACTTTAGCATAACAGCTTGGAAATTTTAGGTACTCATGAATATCAACGCGCATTTCGTAGTACTTTTGTTTCATTTTGTAGTATGTTTGTATTCATATTTAGGAAATTTGTTGACCATAGGAAAACATGATTTCGTTAAAAAATGACCTAAGGTGCTCCTTTGAGAAGGTAGAATTTCAATTTTTCTTCTTCTTCTCCTTCTTGCCTCTTTCAATCTTTCAGTAATTCTTTAGTATTTCTTAACTTTGCTACAAATTGTCTTTCTGTTGCTTATAAAACAATATTCTCAACAATATTGTACATCCAATTAAGGTTGAAACTTCCACCGCGGATGGATAATCAGTGATTCTTTCAATTCAGTGTTCTTTTTTTTTCAAAATCATCCTCTTTTATTTCCTATCTCAATCTTTTCAACAATGATGTGCTCAAAGATGATTATCAATAAGTCACTTTAACTACTATTATGTAATCAACTTGTTCTAGCAGCGTTGTATACACTAAGTATGAATCGGGGGAGACAAGCGTTGAAACTAGGCGATGTTATTGTTGCAACTCGTGTGAATCGTCGCTCATCCTCAGAATTCAGACGAACGAATTGTAAATATGAAATTAACGCGTCAACGTGTATAATTATGTGCGCTTGCCGTTGTGTGGGAAAGGAATATAACGTGGTTGAACGCATTTTGGTTGACCAATTTGTCGTATAACGTGTGACTCGTCTCTGCTCTAGAAAGTGGTTAACGTTTTGGCGCCCCTTTTTAATTGTCGCCAGCACTGCTGCAGGGAATGAAAACCCGTCGTTGGTTTGATGAAACCAAAATCCGCTCAACTGATTAAATATGCTGGTTTTTCTAACGAAACAAATCTGGTTGATACGGAACTGAAAATATTAATTTATATCGATATTAAATATCGTCTCTTTATTATTAATCTTCTAATTTAAAAAAAAGGAATAATTCATTATTTATTTAAGTTAGGTGATTAAGTAGAGGAGAGTTTCAATTCCTAAAGAGGGGAGGAATAATTCACTCTCTTTCTATAACTTACAAAATTAGAGAATTAAATAAAGAAGCACACAGTCAACGTTCTTCAATTATTAAAAAGGAACAAATTAGAAACAGGAGATTTGATGGAATGTCGTGATATTATAATCGTTGGCAATCGGTCACCATCGTATTCGAGCGTGATGATGGAGACAGCAGTGACGATGAACATCTACTTCGCGTATCCCAGATTCAGCTAACAGTACATACGCTCGTCTGCGATAGGACGTCTACGAGTCGCCGTGTTCCCGTAAAAAATATCTAAACTCGGCCACCTAGCCACCTCTGCAACATGGCTCGACGAGATAACTAGGAACGACGTTGAAGAAAAAGACAGACAATCGTGATGGAGCGATTGCAATGTTACTATACAATCGTCATACGGAGAATCTTGATTATTCGCATTGCTGCAATCTACATGTTTTGCATTGGGATCTTGATCAGATGAAAAATATTTTACTCGAGCCTATGCGATATAAATGTCATTGAGTATGATATATTTTTCTTTTTTTTTTTTTCATTTTTCATATGTTACATTCTCCGCTTTTATAAGGAAGCAATTTTACAAAATACGTCCAATTCATACGAAACCTTATTGAACTTGGATATTTATATATAGTGTTTGATTCTATGATTTTTGATATTTATTATCGGATTATTTCAATAAAAAGAAATACTAGTTATTTAATAAATCTTCATATTTTTGTATTTATCTTTTTACCACTTATACGACGCTTCTCGCGTAAAATGAAAAATATACTAAAATAGTCTACAGAAAAGAAGGTCAAAGTGATTGCAAAAGTGATTGAAAAGAAGAAACAGCTGTGAAATGAAAACCATATATCCAATTGTTATTTCAGAAATCATTTTCAATATGTATTCAACGAGTTGAAAGGCAGATTGACTTATGCGTCAGTGAAAGCATCGGATAAGTGCGTCGCCCTTCTCACGGCTATCGGAAAGTGAGTAACAGCCGCGTAGGCGTTCACATTACTGGCATAAACACATGTCAAGGAACTAGAACTTGCCCAGAATAGACCGGATAAGAAGCAGGAAAAGCGATCTGACCGGCAACCACCGAATCTAATGCTCCAGATCGTGTGGCACCTAACGCGACCATAGAATAGAAAAAAAAATCGCGTTACGTCAAAGTCGGTCGGTCGAATCGTTTAAACACTATCGTGAAACAGATCGATGTAAATGTGGTTCTTGATAGGCGATGTATGTATATATATGTTGATCTGTGGCGGAATAAAAAGTTGGATCGCGGAATTGCCATTAAGTTAATTTAGATTAATTTTTACGAAACATCGGATTTATCTGTTTAAATGGATAAATGTGTCAGATTAGTAGGTAGGTTTTGAGAGTAAAATATTAGAGATAGAGTTTCCTATATTTATCCAGTTCTCTAGAAAAAAATATGCAATTATACTGCTTTTCTATTAATCGCCTCAATTATTTCGAACGTTATTCGTCAACGTTGGAGAAGATATTAACGTTCAGTTCACTTGTGCAAGATTTTTCAACGATAGAGTGATGACTATTTCTCCTTTGATTATACTTTACACGATGGTCGTGTCATTTATCTTGATACTGCTGCAGGGAAAAAAGAAACATTGCGCGAGATGTTTAACGTTGCACTCGGTTGTGTAATCCTCTCCTGGCGTGTTCGCTCAGACGCTTTGACTAACGAAGTGAAGAATAATTAAGTAGAAAGCAGAGATGTTTAACTCGTAGCTCGTTACACGTGTCCCCACTTTTTTAGCGACGACGAAATTGTATAAACATTGGTGACTTGAAGTTGATAATTGAAACTTACAATTTAAAATTTGATCCATCTAAATCAAACGGCCCGAGAGAATCAAGCGCTAGAAAAGAACTGAAAAAATTGGAAATACAGTTCGTCGTATATATAATGTTTATTACGTTAGAGGAGCGAAGGCTCGTAAGTTTCGGCCGTTTGATCTTCGATCGAGAATCTGGTCGTACGAAGCTCCGCGTGTTCTCAGGCGAGTGTCGATTTCGCAATGCTTGCTGGAGGAGGCGTAGAAGAGAGACGCAGAGGCTGAAGAGGAAGGCAGATAGGATCTAGGTTGGTTGCATAAGGATGAAAGTAGCGAGCGACTGAGTAAATAATAACGGTTACGTAGCGAAGACGGGCTCCTCTTCGCTGAAAAACACCGTAATGAGTGGTCGTAGCATGGTGTCCCGACGCGGCCTGCACCGTGGGATCCTTCACGAAACCGGGCCCCATTGATCGTCACGGACTACGCGTAGGGCAATTATCGTTGCCACTGTGCAATGACCATTCCCGCGTGTCGGCCGTGAATCGACCACGCGCTCGAAATCGCCAGTTACTCTCGTTTCTTTGATTTTCTTTCCTTGTACCGACTCCACGTGGATCGAAGTGTATACGAAGTTGCTCGAATCGTTATGGATTCCATAGAATTTACAATTCTATGGAATATGATCCATTCATGGGATGTGATCGGGAAGAAATTGTTTCATCGCACGAATTTTATACGAATTGGGGTGTATGTTTGAAGATGTTGGAAGATGCTTGAATTTTTCAAGATTTACTGGATCTTGGTTGAACTTCTTGCGAAATGTGTCTGATCTGGGAGAAATTCTAGCAAAACATGTATTTCGTGCGAATCGAAGCTGCTTGAATCCTGGAACATTTCATACAATACATTTTGAGATATGTAATTTGGAAGAATCTTTCCCATTGTAGAAATTTCACGTGTCTTGAAGTGACTGTGAAGTTATTTGAATTAGCAGACGAGTCGCAGAGAGTTTGAAGAAAGTTTCTCATCGTGCACTTTGATAGAAATATTATTTCTCTTTTTGACGAACTTTTGGTGGTGAGAGTGTGCTGTCCGTACAAAATGACGCGTATTGTTCTCTTGAGAAACCGCGTGAATAATGATATTTTCCTTTGTTATTTTGGAATTCACTTACATAAGGAACGATGCGATCTTTCCCATTTTCTTTGCTACAGTTACGTACTTCCTTAAAAAAACAAGATGTTCAAGCAAGATAATTGCTCAATTTGCCTACACAAACGATAGCAATTAAATTAATCAAAATGTTACGAAGCTATCCACTTTAATAGATAATAATCAACCAGTGATCGTTTAGTGATCGTTTGATTCGCATTTCTAGTTTCACGATAATACTCGTAATTAGAAATTTCAACGAAGCTTGCCTAATATTAAACTGACAAGAGAGGAAGAAAAGGTAAAAAGAACGTGGCGCGTGTGGCATCAGGTTCAAGGATCAAGAGCAAAGAGTGGTCGGTTGTTAAGTATAATTTGTTTGCGTTCATCGTAGCGCTGCTACTTCCGGAAAGTAGTTGTTTTACAGCGACGTGTAATCATCGTTTCCAGTCGCGTGAAGAGTTTCCGGAAAGGCTGCCGCGTTGCGTTCCCTCCTGCGAACGAGTTTCTACATCCTTCCACGCGGAAGGCGAATTACACGCGTGATGCTTAGATTTGTTTTACAATATACATAGATCACAGAGAGCGATTCGTAATGGCCATAACGTCGACAGAGTCGAACGTCTGCTTTGAAACTGAAATCAAAATATGTACATTCCTGACTGGCAATTAACGAATATGTTCATTTGAGGTATTTCAATCATCGCTGGTCTTTCGCTCGCTACCAGCTAAATCTGAATTTTCTAGTAGACGATTCGTTCTTATTAGAAATAATAAATTTCAACGTAAATTATAAATGAAATCTAGTAGCAGAATCGTTCTTGTGGAAATGATAGTTTTCGAATTACAAATTACGAAAGAAATTGGACTTTCTATCGGGTTGAAAAATTACTTAATGGAGAATTCTATCGAAACGAAAAGTCGATAATGGACTTTCCCTTGGGGAGCATGGACATTGATAGAAACGATCGCGTTGCACGAAACACGCTGGATTCGATAAGATCGGCGAGATGCTGCCGCAAGTGTGCTCCCCGAACCGTGTAAACACGGCTTTACACGCGAACGAAATTGCACGCATAGCGTGTACTCGACGCATCGTGTCTCGATGCAACCTCCTGTTTTAGTTTCACTGCCGCTTCCTTTTGTTTTCCTCCCGAGTCTTCCGAAACATTCTACTTGGCTTGTTGCATAATAAATGTCGTTTCAATCTCGTTCGAATTAGGCAAGCTTTGTGCTCGTAGAAGTTAAGTGAAAATTGAATCGAACTAAGCTAACATCGAGTGAATATCTAAATTATTTGTAGTAGACTCGATTAAGATGGTCCTTATTTGGATTAAAAAATGATTGAGTAAATTAATGATAATCTGCTAATAAAGCTCTTAAATCTGACAATAATCTAATAAATTAGATTGCTATTTTGAAGTATTTTTAGTTATTAAAATTACATGGAATGATTATTGAAATGATCGTTTATTGCCCTTCGAAACACTCTACTTAGGAAACAATTTTGTGCAGAACATTTGATAGACTTTCGTACTTTTTCAATTTTGTTTATTTCTTTCGTTCTTCGTAATAATCCTTCGAGTATATATTTTCGTATAATATCTTCTAATCTCTTCTGTGTGTATTTTGTACACGATTTCCTATCTTTTATACTTAAACTTAACTTTGTATATTGAAGCAGTATGTGTGATAATTAGAAACGGTAAATTTAAAGTCATATTCTACGTGAAACAAACATAAGCTGCTTCACGAGCAGCCGATAAATCGTATACGATAATAATTAGTCTGGAACGTTGTTTAAAGCCTTATATAGAAGGATTAATGAACGATTTAGAATCCTATAAAACTCGGTTATTCGTTTCTCCATTCAGTGAGCAGCGCGTTCTACTTTATTAATGAAAACTTGCATCGTTCTGATCGCCGGTAATAGTTTAATATCCATCCTTTAATATCTACGAATTTCTATAATTTAAACACGATCTAAACTTATCTTAATTTTCACTATAACCAAACATGTACAAGCAACATCATCGTTTCACTATAAACGTACACAAGTGTTACCGCTAAATGCATCCGCAGCTGCGTAATGTCAGTTATCTTAAGCTTAGAATCGCTACTGTTCATTTCCACGATTACAACTTTACCAGAAACACACATCGCACGTAGATAGGAAACAGCAATCGTGGAACGAACTGCATGTTAGCAAATAATTACAGTATTTTCGTTTTTCTCTTGTTTCAGGTGAGTACTGCTTTGTTTCATTGTCGATGATTCGAGTTCAATAGGTGAGTACCAAAGCAGCGATAATGCTCACTGTTCAACCATCGACTCTCTGTTATTACGACCGCGTGTTTATCCAATTTTCATCAATTTTCTATTTAACGTACCACTCGAAAGTCCAGGCACGTTTTACGCGACCATTTTATGCGCGACCGTGAAAAATTCGATAGTCGTTTCGTGAAAATATTCTTGTTTTGAACGTCGCGGTATTTATCATTCAGGAAAATGTGAAATTAGATGGACAGGCACGAGAGATTGCAATATGTGTTTTCAGAATGTTAAGTAATGTTTACCGATGCAGATTGAAGTCAGTGGTTTCAGTGTGTTTCGAATAGGTTCCGAGTATGTTCTGCGTTATATTAAACTGTTAAAAATATTTAGTGGAGGATTAGGTAGATTAATAGCTGCGTACTGTCATTTGTTAACTCTGTGTATACTGACAATTTAGCAACAGCATGCTTTTGAAAGTAAAATTTTCGATGGAATTCAATCACTTTATTTTTTTTTTTTTTTTTTGCATATCGATAATATTCCTTTTGCAAGAAATTTTAAAGTATCATAGAGGTTTAAAAATATTCCGATTATTACATACTTTTAGATAATACTTCGTCTGTGTAACACAACGTGTAGTAAAGGTACACTATGTCCGACTGTTTCGGTAACTACGGTATATTCTACTTACGAACTCCTCAGGCTACTACTGCAACAAAAATCTATTGAAAAATTTTTCAATATTATATCTGTGATAATAAACTTTCTACGTTAAATGTAATACTAAATGTAAAACACGCTAAAATATTCTATAGCAAAATACTCGCTTTATTCCAAACTCCAGGGATCATTGGTAAAGGCTGTTCTAAAGAACTAGAAAAATCATATTATTGTTGTAATAATCATGAAGAATCAATCGTCATAGTTTAGTATATTAGTGAGGAAATAAAAATAGAAAAGCAATCAAGCGTAGCAAGAATGTGAAGAGTGAGATATTCGAAAATTATCTCTCGTAACAGTTTATTAATATTATATCGATATTACATCGATTTTATTGCAAGAAATAAGCAGCAATGAACGAAGCAACTGTCAGTCGATTAAATAAGATTAAGCAGGTTTGTCAGTAGAAACAGTGAGATGAAAAAGCTGCGTAATTTCTACACATTCCAACCAAGTCTCTCGGCCGGAGGCAAGATTTTGAGTGGAAAGTGTTTTATATCTCTTGTATCCGATATGACAAATCTCATCAATTCGAGGTAATTCAGTTCGTGATAATTCCATTCGTGGAACGAACGGCATCCTGATCGTGATCGTACATTTAACGACGTTCCTGTTTAGGGAACGGCTGCAATGAATCGAATCGAAAAGCAACGACGTTAGAAATGCAGAATTGTGAAACGTGGAATTTCTATAGAAGTCGCGTTGGATTTCGCGCGATTTACGCTTGTTTCGATTAGAATTCAAGCAAAAGACGCGAAGTTAAGTTGCTTGAATTCTAATGCGTAGTCGTAAGTCTGATTTAATCAGTTTGATGAAGTTTTACGTGGCTTGAAATCGTTCGAATTCGAGAAATTTCGAACTACTCCATCAATAGGGAATATGTGAATAGTATTAATTACTTGACTTGATATCTTCGATGTTTTTATATTTTTTATTATTCGAGTTACCTGACTTCAGATAGCTAACTTATATTTAAGTAGTATGAAACCACTATACGCATTAATACAAAGTGGGTATTTAAAATGGCGCGTATCTAAAGTCGACTCGAGTATCGTTTAGTATCTAACATCAAGAAACACGAAAGTAAACGCACATTATATCGTTCAGCAACTATCGTTCCTTTCAAGTTAGATGGTAGTTAAAAGATCTTGAACCTCGTTTGACATTTAAAGGAGCATTTCGAGTTATGTAAGACAATGGGACAACGTTGATAAAGTCGCCTGATACGGACAACTCGATTAATTTAAACGAAACTTTAGCTTACAACTATTTTATCCGCGAATAGTTAAACAAAGAAAAAGAGAATTTCGAGGACATGCAAGAATTCCCATGGTCCCGCGTAATTCATGCGTATGCAAACTCCGATGCACATGAGTCAGAGTCTGTTGCATTGGTGTTTCGCGTGTCCGCGGCGAAAATGTCAGTGGCAGGGACGTAACAACGTGAGGCGCATCCTCAGGCACGTGCACTTGCACTTTCGAAACGCATGCCAACGAGAACACGTAAATCCGTGGACGTAGAATCCGACTGGTTGGAATAATTTACCGTAATCGTCTTCGTGGATCGCATTCGCAGCTGACGCGATTATTTTTAGCTGTTTACAGAGCCAAGGAATTCTTGGTCCCTCTGTGCGATTCTCTCGTTTCCACTTAATCTTAGAACTTTTTCATGGTCTTTAATCGAGAGTCTCGACGAAAAAGTAGTACGAGTGGCAAAATCTTTAGTTCAAGAAAGTTGAATTTTAATGCAACTCTGTATACCTGAGAACATTTAAATGTTTTCCTATATAATGTCATTTGGTCGTCGTGGTCATAAAGGTTTAAAGATCCAAACGTAACAAAATTCTCTAGATGATATTCCGTATTCTTTTCTCGTTTGTCTCGTGAATAACTAGAACTATGGTGTTGAGTGAACCGAGTCTATAGAAGGTCTAGATGATACACGTAAAAATTTAGATTCTTGGATGGGAGATCGTAAACACTAGAGATTTGGATAATTAAGTATATCGTTAATGGATCCCAAATTTGGATAGCGAATTTTCAAATCAACGATAATTGGCTTCATCTTCCTCGTTTAAGAAACCTACGTACCAAATTCTATGAACAAAGAAGTAGACAACTTCCAAACTAGTTTAACCGATGAAAATACTAAACATTAAATGCAAATTCGATCCATCGAAATTCATAGATTTGTAAGAACTTTCACTTGGAAAAATCCTCGTAGATTTTCTCCATCAGATCTTCAGTTATCCGAAATAGATCTGAATCAATTAAACATCGTACAATCCTCTTAATTAACGACAGGAGGAATGGACAGGCCGCACCTCTCCCCGCAATTAGTCTGGAAGGCAAAGTTGCGTTTTAAAATTGCAAGGAACCACCGTTGGTATAATTGCGCAGTTGGCATAAAAAGCGAGATTGCGACTAGCCACGAGAGTCGTTAATTAAAGCTGCCGTAGAATTACTTCAGATGACGCTCGGTATATTCCAGATATCCATTCTTATTCGTATTCTCGCGCTTCGTCGTTGAATTTCGTAAAGCACGGTTCGCAGTGGCAACGTGACGAATTTCTTGTTTCGTCACTTGAGAATCTCTGGCGACAGGGCCTCGCAATACTAAAATCGTTAATCAGAATTCTATGAAGGCGAACGTCGCACCCTGTTGTGTACGCATATTACAAATTAAACTGAGTTTCGATAGTTTGTAACGAAAGTCTATTCATATTTCTAAACGATTTTGTCGTGTGATTTCTCTTCTGGTTCTTCTTCAAATAGTAAGGATGATTACGAAATTGAGAGAGTACTTTTGCTTAATATTAAAGTTACTATAACAGGTAAGGATTGTTAAATATTCCGCGTAACAATATGTCTCGACTAATGTGCGATTAGCAACGCTATTGTACGCAGTTATCATAATTCGTTACTCCTTAAGCCACGGATGATCTCGTAAATGGAATATCAAACATTCGCATCAGAGACGATTATATTTCGCTCGTATTTAATTCTTCGTTGCTTCACTTGTCTTTTACACAGCCTCTTAATGATGCGAAACCAGCAGGCTCGGGGCGAAAGATTGCGTAGAAAGTGTCTGGGAAACTGCGTGGATGCACGTCCACGTTGTGACGTAACTCTCGTGCTTTCCCTCGGTTCATCATCATCGTTGCTAGCAAATTAAAATTCGCCAAAGAAAAGACGCCTAACGATTCGCATCTAGCCTTATTCTTTCGTGCGATCAATTGAATCTCTTTATCGCAAAAATGCACAGAAGATATCTCATATTTTGGCTGGTTTTCAATGGTCGGAGTCATGCGTATATCGTACAGAAATTCATAGAAGAATTTATACCTTTCTCAAGTTGAAATTTCTCTTTCGAAAACGCACGCGACAGCCATTATCGTCGAGGCAATTGTCTCTCTTTGCGCGTCGCATTCGCCATTGAGAAACTCGTGGTGTTAACTCGCGAAAGACGAGGGAGCGTCGTCTGTTGCGCTACAATTTTCTTCACCCCGCCATCATCGAGCATTCCGAATTCAACGTTTGACAAGCATTGATATTTCCCTGGCATCCAGCCGATCTCCCCTGCATCGGTAAACGGTGAATTCTCGCTTAAGCATTCGTCACGAATGCCAACTCGCGTTGTTGCGAACTCGATTTCGTGGGCGAGGCAGTCGCGAGAGCTCGAGATTCCTCTATCTTTACATTCGGATTCGTACAGCTTGAATGCTCTAAATACCAAAGAAAGCAAAAGGCGTTTTTCGAATTGTTTTATATACTTGTACAATATACATATATTATACATATATTACGTAAGATATAGAATGCAAATTATTATCGAATAGCCGAAGTTAATTTTAACTCAAACTGTGATCGATATTGTCCTATAGGTGAAATCTATATAATATATAATGTAGTAAATCTTGGTTATGTACATGATTGAACTGAATTATGAAACTTCTACTTTGTGTGTAGACAAAATTATAAACTGGAAAATTTTGCTTTCGAGTTTCGCCATAAATTCTATAGTCTGTGCTACATTCAGAGTTTCCAAGATTCTCACGTTAAAGTTCGTTTGTTTCCCTTCACACAGAGCACGAACGAGGCGAAGGAAATGATCGGAGAATCATGCCCCGACCTCACCCACTCCATTGACTATGTGCAACGATTGTATAACCGAGATTCCAAATCTTTATTTACCTTCAGTTTCCATAGCATCGAAGCAAAAATAGAGAGTGTCGATTCGCCTGAAAAAAAGCACTATACATCTAATTATCTTACATTTGAAGCGCAGCTGCTAGTAGCGTCCGACTATGACTAGCCGAATCCGCTTGTCTGTCAATTGCAAGGTAGTCTTCGATCATTTTCTTTTGTTTTATTTTTATCTCTCTGATTTTCAGTCCACCATTAACCAAGCGTTACTCGCAGAATTATCAACAAACATTCGTCCAGTACGGCAATATGAATTGTATATTCCAGTTAATTTACGAAAATTACCGATTTCACGATTCTTAGTCATTCGAACGCTGATTCCTTGACGGTCTGACTGGCTTTCGTCTCTTATTTTCTGCGTGAAGGAAGAGACATTGCCCTCGACGAATTATCGTGCACTTGCGTACACGATAAATTGCATCGCAGGTGAAACCGATAGCCGCTTACGCAACTAGACTCGCTTCGACCGCGTGTCCTTTTCTCCGAGGATTCAGCGCGGAGATCTTCGCTTCCTAGAGAACGGGCCGTGCACAGATTCGAAGCCGAGAAAGCGTCTCGTGAAAGCAGCCGTATTTTGACTTAGGTGGAGAAGATGAGAAGTTGTCCTCCTCCTCGTGACAGTGATTCTTTTACGAGCAGAATTTGATGCTTGGAAGATCAGAAAGTGTGGAGAGTGACGAGAAATTTCTGAAAGAAATGCGATTCTTTTTTAATGAGATGCTGCTCGAGTTGGAGGTCTTGATTACATCTTGGGGATTCGAAATATAAAAGGTTGCTACTGCGTTATTGGATTCTGTGGTAGTTTTCAGTCACGCTTGAAGCATTGTTTGCGATGAAAATGTATTTGAGAGAAAGTTTAGATTCAGTTCTAATTTTGGTTTCTACTTTAATCGGTAAAATTTGGAAAATCGCCGAAGCCAAATTGTTTTTTACGATGTTTTCATATCGATTCTTCAGATTTTAATTTCGGAATATAGACGTATTTTATACGTTTGTTACACAAATCTTTACGCAATTTACAACCACCGTGAAATTTCACCAATAGTGACGAATTAACGTAATTTCCTTCGATGATATAGTTCCTAAGGACGAAAAAGAAATGATAGATCAAGAGATTAGATTCGATAATTTCTTCAAAGACCTTCGTGCTTTGCACTGAACCGTGAGTGTCAGTGATTTACCGTAGAAACTGAGCTTCGTGAATCTATACATACACGCGTGCATAATAGTGGCATGAATCTTTCAATTTCATCGAATAACGAAGCTAAAAAGAGGGTACACGAGTGGTTTTGCACCCACAGTGGGTCACATCGAGATTCCGTGCCGAGGAATCGAGGTCTGATCAGTCGGCACGATCTCGAACAAGGCATCCGCTCACCTATTTCCAAGTTAACGTGCACACTAGATTACATTCGCGCAAGGATTAAATTCATCCCGATGAGAAAGTAGCCACAACCTTTGACACGTTTATGGCAAGAGAAACTATCGTGCGCATCCTTCGCTCTCTATCTTTCAGTGATCGATTGTCAACGTATTCTTAACAAGGAACGTTGCCCATACGTGTGCATTGCCAGAGGATTTAAGAGACGTTTAATTTAAGAGACTTCGCGTCTCGAGAGTAGGTGAAGTGCCGTTAGGCCTGAATTTTACGAGGTTGGATGTAATTCAATTTCTATTTTTACGTTTCAGCCATGTTTCAACCGGCTGAACGTCGGCTTTTAACTGTCGTTTTGAAGTAGCTTCACGCTGACGTAATATAAATTGATGTAATGTAAAATGATTGATCGCTCTTTTGTTTGGTACGAAAAGACTGAAAAAAGGAACGATCTTAACGATGATCGAAATCTAAGTATTTGAGAAACCTCAATATTCTATCGATCAAAATGTCTTTTCCAATCTTCTTGCATTGGAATCTCTCAAAGAAATAGAGATTTCTATGTTTGAACATTCTATTAATAAAGAAGCGAAAGAAGACGTAGCTCTTCTAACGAGCCGATAAAAAAAGAAACAGGGATCACAAATGGCTGAATATTGTCAATGGACAAAGAGGACCCAATTTAATTTTCCACTTTACCTTCAAAATATTCAGAAAGAAAGAAAGGAATCCTAATGTTGATTTAAAGAATACCTAGAAAACTGCTATTTTCTTTCACTCAACACATAAGAATCTTCACCAATTTCTCTCTCTCTCTCTCTCTCTCTCAACATCTCCCAAAGAAATGGAAATTTCGTGCTACATATAGAAGATACACGTCTTCTTCTGGTTCTTTATAAAGTGATGACGGTAGATATAGCTTGTAAACGAGAGAATAAAGTGAGACTAAAGAGAGAAGTAGGAACGATAAATAGTTAGACATGGTCGACGGACGAAGACTCCTTTCGATCCCGTGGAATTTGATTGGTTCGATCGGTAGAAAGCGTTTTCACTTGGAGATGCCAGGTCGCGTGTGCGCGATCGGTATGAATGACCGCGGGATGTTATGATAATGAAATCGAGTGCCGGCGAGGCCGACGACCGTGTCGATTTCTAATTAAAGCCAGTTCACTCCGCTAAATTGATGCGCGTTACGCGAATTCGCGTGGATCCGCCGCTCTTTATGCTCACTGCGTTTCCCGTGCACGCGAATACGAGCAGAAGGAAAAAAGAAGGCGATAGTATATTAACCTAAGATAATAAAAATCTTTGCCATGAATATTGTAATTTACTTTCCGGCGATACATTCTCGTGTACGTGTATAATTTGTTAGATTAGAGACGTGGATCAGATAGGTGAAAAATTAATGTTAACAAGAATGGAAAGTAAGTGATTATTGTTATTTTGTGGATAGTGGAGTTTTGCAAAGCTATAGTTGATAGTTATCTATGGATTATACGTTTATGAAGAGGTATACTTTAAAATTTACTTTCAGTGGATGATGTTGAGTACAGACGTATTGAAGAGTGAGAGTGAGCTAAAGGTCTAACATCGCAAGAGAGTGGGTAGATAGTAGATAGATAGCGTACGTCGGTGGGATTTTCAAAGATTTTTAGTCCATCGATAATTGTTCTTCGATTTTACGTCGTAGAAAAATAATCGTGTAACACGAGCCTTCTCGCACGAATAATCGAACTAATCTTATTAGCGAGGTTTTACAAGCTACGAGTTTCAGGTTACAAATTATCGGTATCAATACGTTCCTTTATATAACAGAAAGAAGATATACAAGCGTAGTTATTAGAAATTATAAGGTAGCTGTCTTATTCGATATGAAATCGTAGAATTCTAAAAACTGTTTCTGAAACAGACGTCTACAACTTGTCATTCGTCGATCGATACATTGCGCAAGAAGACGTTCACGTTATACGTGTCTGTCTAACGTGTTATATTTTCTATATTATAGTGAAAAGTTTGCAAAGAAGAAACGAGATACCATCGCATAAATTCAGCCGAACAGGTATTGGTTCTACGGTATCTACAACTCTCACTTCTATCGCGATAAAAAATTCCGTTCAATATCCATTAAAATCACTGGACGCTGCAAAACGTCTTGATATGCCAAATCAACCGATTGCTCTCCATCATCGGCGAAACTATGCCAATTTCTACCTCGCACGTATAATCAAACAGCAAAGAAACGTGAAAGTATAAGCACCATGTTATCGAGACAAAGGAACGTGACCCAAAATCTCGTCGATCGTGTATTAAAAGGATACACAGAGCGATAGAAGCGAGGAGGAAGCACACGTGGATCATCAAGATGAAATCTGTTATGGGAGAAGGTCGAAGCTAGATCGCACGTAAATCGAAGACTTTCGGTTGCTTCGGCCTCGGCAACATGATCGGTGCTACGTCATTACGAGATCCCGCTGTTAAGAGCCGAGGAACTTCTATGGGCTTGGTCCATAAACGACCTACTAGCACAAATACCGCGCCTTTCTACGTTCATACCCTGGAACACACGGGGACGTGCAAACTCGCGCTGCAGTTTCAATGGCATCGCATTCTGACAGATCACGGAACGTCATCATTCCCTATTTTCGATGTTTTCGGGTTAGTTACATGTGACATCGTAATTTATTTCGGTTCTTCACATGGTGATTTCAATGATGATTTTGTGAAATATTTGAAGCGATATGGATATGATTGTTTGCAAAGAAAAAAATTTTTACCTAGCTTTTTTGTATATTTTTTTATTTGTGATATTACTTGTGCTCTTATATAAGGAATTACGAATATTTATTACATAGTCGTAGGAAGAGGAGAAATATTTTTTGACAGAAAGTTGTTTGGTATGCAAAGAACCATCGTATGGTTGCATTCATCCTTCTCTTTTTCTCTGGTCCAAGGTTATTTAGGTGCGAAGATCATCCTTGCTCATTCTGCGACACACGATATTTTTATCTTTATTTCAAGAAAATTTTCTAAGGTAGCTATAGAGGGACGTATTAATTGGAATAGTAATTTTGATCCTATTTGAATGTAGAATATTTTGCTTATTTAATGGTGTATGATAATAGCACGATTTATCGGAAATGGTCTATCAGAATCGGAAATGTCTACACTTAGTGACTCATAGTGAGTCATATCTGGTTCTGAGAGTTTTCGCGTGGAAAATATCTTGGTATCGGTCACTGAAGAGAAGGCAAGTGTTTCTTCTTGGGAACGAGAGCTACAGGCGCCTATTCCTTTCTCATACTTCGCGTTAAGATCGTGGAAAAGTGCGGTTACCTACGGAAAAGGGTGTATCCGTGACGATTTGATATCTCTTCCACTCGAATTGTCGATCATATTTCTCTCAAGAATAAGTATAATTGTTTCAAGGAGAAACAAAATACCTTTCTCCACAATTTAGTTTTCTATTAACCTAGATACGTCCATTATTCTCCCTTCATTTGCGATTTCTAACATCATTGTGTACATTTAACGTTATTTTTGGATGGTTGGAATAATAGGTGAACGATATAAACAGTAATATAAATATATAGTTCCAAGCCGATCTAAATAATATTATCTAGAAAAATTTCTTAAACAAAATTCAGGTATGCCTGAACTAAGATACTATAATTAAAACCCTCGTAGACTTATTCCGTCTAATCATACGCGAAATTATATATGTACGTATAGCAGAAATATGTGTATTTATAGATATCGAATAATTAATGAAAAATTCTTCGCAACTTCTCCATATGACCAAACAACTATTATGATGTCTTCGCGTTACACACGTGTCATCATTGCTCTTTCGATATGAATTACCTTTCTCCATTGCTTTACCACCGTCGCATAACGCATAAAGTCTTCTCTTCAGGGACACCTACGTACCTGGGCGATTCTCGCGAGCCGTGAACGTCACCGCGATCAATCTTTCCCTGGCTAGCGTGCAAACGACTTATTCACTGGTTTTTGCTACGCATCGAAATACCATGCCACATTCCAGCACCGTTCTGCATACTAGTATGATTCCATTCTTTCTACGTTCTCGGCCGTTTTTCTATTTTTCCATGCGTGACGACGTACTTGAATATTCGATCGCTGCTAGGAAATCTCCAGCTCGCCAAGTTTTAGATTTTTGGCAATCTCCGAGATCTTCTTCGTAAAGTATGCTTTTGCATTTTATACAAAGTCTTTGAAATCTCTGTGTAAAATATATATAATTTTACGATCAATACGATAATACGATACGTTTTATACATCGTCGATAAATTTTATTGAAAAAACAATCCATAAATTAATTGAAAGTGTAGAAAAATTGAACATTGAATAACGTTTCATGTATATTGCAAAGATTTTGAAATTCCAATCTCATTACCATTTAAATTTTTTAATTTTTCCAACGCTATGAAGTATAGTACTAGAAGAATATCAGATTTGTTATGTTTCGCGTCGTAAAGAAAAATTCCAATGAAGGATCGTTAGAACCATAACGAAACATAGAACAATTTAATCGTTCGTAAATACTGTTATCGTATAGTTTTCTCTGGCGAAATTAGTCACGTTTCAGGCATCGTCACTCACAGGCGTCGAATGCCAGTCTCTTCAATTTCGAGACGGTAATTTTGCTTTCGACTCTACGATGAGCATTGCGCTTCAAGGAGAAAGCTGTCACGAAAATCAGATCACGATCCTTATACCGGGATTCATGGTCTGTAAAAAATGTTCCGATTCATCGACCTTAGTTGAAGCCGATTTTAATCGATAAATAATTACTCTCGAACAATTTCCACCGAGTGTGTTCATTCACAAACTTGGTTATCCTTATTTGACTTATCTAAGCAATGAAACAGCAAACATTGATTTCTTGAATGTTTTGTTACTTTTTAGAATCTTCCAGAAAACAAACTAAAAGGAGGTAACTTTTAATATCTTATCAATTATATCTCAAGAATGTAATTATATAAGAAAGTAAGAAACAGCTACGTCTTAATATTCAATTTACTTTTTAAAAGTATAATTACTAAAAAGTGACGCAGTATTTTGTATTCTTTGTAGCTCCGTATTAAAATATTTATCAAATCTAGATCTAGATTCAACCAATCACTGTTTCTGTATGGGTTTACGTTCTCTGAATACAATTAATACGAAAAGAGTTACCGCATCTACTATTTTTATTCTGATATTTTGAACTTACAAGATGTGCCTATTTCTAGAGATTTTTGTGTCTTGAATTTCCTAGAATCACTCACAAACATTCGTTAAACTTTGAATACGATACGATACGTTACGACAGCATAACTAGAGATCATAATCAACCGTTCCCATCTTCTTCCGCTTAAAAATTGCCAATTTTCATTGCTTGCAACGCGAGTTGCGTTTCTTCATGGTGGTCAAATTCCAGCAAGCTGCGCTTTCTAACATTCTCCCCATAGAAACGTCGCGGATACTAGCCACCATAAATCAGAGTAAATACAAATCCTCGAAAGGAAACAGCGGCTGATAGATAACCCGATAGATCTAAAGAGATCTGTGCCACTGGAAGACCGTGGGGAATGCGAGATAGCCAGACGAGGAGGAGGTAGTCGGCGTTCGAAAGTAAGACCGAACGAAAGAGAACACGAACCGGGGACACATAATAAATTCGATGCAAATTGCAGCTTGTGGCTGTAGCAGCAACGAACAGGCACAAAGGGGTCGATTAAGCGTACGAGTGGGTAGTCGGTATGGCGATTTGCATTGGCCAATTACGAAGAAGCGTGGTCGTTGGAGAAGGAGTCAGTGTGCCGGCCCGTTATGGGCCCGAGGCGATCTGAGGATTTCGGTGGAACACACGGCCCACATAGGGCCCCGTGGGACCACGTGGCCCTACTCAGCCGAATCGTAAAGTTGGTCACGCTTGGAGTATCCGTAACGCGTATACTGTGTTTCTTGTTCGTCGAGTCGTCGTTCGTTGCAATTGAAAATTACGTTGGAAAAATACGATAACTCCATTTTTGGTCGTTTTCTAATTCTCGTGCTGTTCGATGATCGAAGAAAAATAGTTGAATATGATATAATTGGAAATGGGAACGATTTGTTAGGGCCAAAGATAGAAATAGATGGGCAATGCAAGAATTATTATACAAAACCATGGTTATCGTTAGTAACAAACGTGTACCTGTTGAATTCTAAAATTGTGCTGCATAAAATCCAAAGAAACTTATATTTTTCTCCTGCGGTCTTCAATTAATACGAGAATGTAATTAGGTTGCGAACTCGGTTGTTCGTTACGATCAATAAATAATTGAATAATAAGATACGTTAATTAGGTTACATGGTACTAAGAAATAGATGAAAAAGTGGATGAAAAAAGTTGTAGGTAGATAGAGAAGGTGTGTTCAGGAATTTTATGAGCTGCTTTAACCAGGTTCTTTTACATAAGTTTGTCTCGTTCGTTAATTATAGAGAATCGTCGTGATTGTAGTTTGCAGGCTAGTATATAATCATTTCTTTGATGTTCATTTTAAATTGTATCATATATATATATATATAGATTATTGTTTGTTAGGGAAATTCAATGAAACTTCTCTCTGTGGATGGATCTGACGTTTAAAACAAATTTTATCGCCGCTTAGAAAATGTTTTACGTGTATTATGGAGTACAAATTATTTTTCAACTTCAGGAACGGAATGTTTTTAGGTATAAATATACGTAGTATAGATAAATGACAAGAAAAAGCACAGATATTATTGATATGTGTCATTCATGATGTGGCAGTTGACGAAGATTGCGATTAATTAAACGGTTCATTAATACAAATTGTTAAAATTACAGATTCGCGTAATTGACATTTTAATAAAACATTTTGCGGATGGCGTTGTATGAAAGGAATATTAATAGCTTGACGGACTATCGTCATATAGTCATATCTTTGCATAATCACCTTTCCTACCTTATTTACTCGTGAAATTACTAAAATAATATTTATCGGCCAACATTTTCTACTCGACGAAGAAACTTAATTAATTCTCGGATTAAGAGAAATCGTTATTCAATTTTGGCGAATAAATGAAATTTTAATCTATTCAATTGAAAAGCGACACAAAATACTTTCTACCTGGCAATGCGGCACCTTCTATTAACAAAGACAACCAGGTGCATAAATATTCACGGCCTATATTACACCTTGCAGACACGAAAACTTTCCCCAGGAGGACGTCCGCGTTACAAGCACCTGCAAAAGAAGTCCTCGTGTAACAATACATCGAGAAACATCCGTGCAACGCTATCGAAAACAAGAATTTTCCAGCAATTTGCATCGCCTCGTCCGCGATATTGTTCCTGTACTTATATAAGGAATCACAAATACTCTGTTATCTGCTTTGCTATTAACAGATTAATAAGCCTCGAAACCTGATCGCTTGTATGCTTAAAAAATTCAACGAATCGAAAAATAGGTTCGTTATACAATCACTATTGTTAGAAGTTGTAACAGAAATGAAATGGATTTTATTCGAGGTAACAGGTCCTCCGAATAAATGGTTTGTATTGTCGAACGACACAAATGTGAAAGTGTTTTCCTCTCTCTGCGCCAAGTGAGATCCGTATACTTTCATCGAACGTGCAATAAGCACCTATGTGCATATACTTTTATATCCGTATCGGTAATGACAGCCTCCGTAGCCTACTTCGAGTGCCGAGAAATTAATTGAGAATTAACAGCGTGAAAAGTAATTGCCTTCGCTTGAAACAATAGAATTTCGCAGAATATTTAGACGTATCAAATTGTTTTAAGATATAGCTAATGGAACAGAGAAATTTATTCAAAGAGAGGTGAGAAAATATGGAAGATGAATAGAAGAAAAAAAGATAACTGTTACGTGTACGCTATACTAATCAATGTAAAAACCTAACATCAGATCAGCCATAACGATATATTATTCGAAAGTAAACGAAGTTAGCAAAAGGTAAAACACTTGTTCACCGATTGAAGCGTGGAAACATCCTTTTCAATACGAGTCTGTGTCAAATTCCTCGACTGAGTTGCGAAATCACTTTTCCATCGTTGCTTCATTTGCAAAATTAATAACAGCCTCGACAACTAATAGCCATCCGCAGTACAGAAGCTTATGTCAATTATTCGAGACGGTTGAACGCGTTGCAGGATATACTTACAGAACGTGCAATTAATAATTAGAGGCATCGGTTCGTAAACCGAACCGAGGTTACTCATCCGAACTGTGGCAACAATTAATGGCCCCGTATGACCCAAATATCGGCTACTCACTTTCTAATTCCCCATGAGGATGCTGAAAAACGAGGATGAATGGCCAACGATTATTAACGCCTCGTCCGGCATCGTTCGACGAAGATCGAATCGAACGTCGGCTATTGTTTCGAGAGTATCGAGCCGCTGAAAATCACAGGGACCGTGGAAATCACGATGGACCGGCCAAGGACACGTCAAATCGTTCCTTCTAACTAAATCTCGAACACGATGCAGGACAAAGAGAATGATGTCGTTTGGAACAATGCGCCGTTACATGGTCGTACAATACTGAACGACATGCTAGGACTCGTTTGCGTGTTTCGTATATTTTAAGGAAGAAAGCGTAGATTTTAACTATCTTATAGGATTTAAAAATTGAGTTTACTTTATACGTAAAAGTATGTCGTACGTTTTTCGACAAAATAGGGTGTATATGAAATTTTCGTATGAAAGAAATCGAAACGCAAGGTATCCGATGTAATGTATATAATGTAAAGGAAGAAAAGCAAGGTCTATTATCGTTATGAACATATATTTTACAAGAAATACATTTTTGTATATTGCATGCATTGTGTGCGCTTTCGCGCTTTAAAAGTTTCCCACAAATGCATAAAAATTCGCAGTCCAGCGAGAAGTTTCACCGATGTACTCGCGAATGAAGGAAAGGGGATCTTTCGAGGGCACGGGGCTCCTCGCCTTTCCTTCCTCGCACGTAACAGTCTCATTGTTTCATTGTGCGTCCTACGAGGCTTCCTATTTCGAGGCGGATGCGCGCTCGCCGCCCCGTAACAGTCATTTCTCAGCTGGGGTCTCTCTGAGCCGAATGCGTAACGGTCCGTGAATCGATTTTTCATGTGGCGATCAGTGACGAAAAAAAGAAACGGGCAAGAAGAAGAAGAGGAAAATGCGAAAGAGGAAAAAGAAGGAGAAAGAACTGGACACGATGCAACGGGTGCACGAATCGAATATAACTAGTAGAAAGAAAAGGAGAAAGAAAAGTGGTTAGGAGATTCAGCGAGAGATGTTCACGGTCTGTTACTTTGTCAGACCAGTTTGTAATGGTTTGCAAGATAGTCCACGGAAACGTTAGATCTTGCGATGTCATATACGATGCGTTGTATTTTTGATACTTGCGTTGAAATACCGCGAGACCTTCGTTACGTCTAAAATACCAGTTATCGCAGAGTTTCTTTAATTATTGTTTGTTTTGCTGTTTTGGTCTTGTATCGAAAGTATTCGATACTTGATAGGATAGATCGATAGATGAAGCAGATTCTGCGTTTCATTTCTTCGTGATTTATTTGTTCAATTATGGTTTCATTGTTCTCAGCTTTCAAGAGTATAATTTTCAAAAAATGAAAAGCAATTTCGTTTTACGAGGAATCCTAGCGTTTTAAATCTCTGTTGCCACGTTGTTTTTAAATATTACATTTTAATTCTTTAGAACGTCTTAACCCATTAAGTGAAACAGGCAAATTAATTTATTCAAATCTGAATTATCGGTCGAAGCTAAATCTATGCGAAATCGACAACTATCATATACTATCAACATGGCGCAGGAGAAAACAGAAAAGTTCGGCATCGTATAATAATTAAGTAGTCCAAAAGATTTCACCACAATCCGGAACTTCGATCGGAATCGTCGCACCCACGATCCTACTTTCTTCCCTATCTTTTAAACGGATCGTTTTCCTCGTAATTTATCCCAAGATAGCGGAATTATCGTGTGCACGTCGCCGCGCTATCTGCACCTTCTTCCGCCGTGGCTAATGACACGTGAAAAATTTTACGCCGATCACATCGTCTTTAAGCTTCTATAATAAATTGTACGGTCTGCTTGCTGGACATCTTTCCTCCAACGGCGAACGTTTCACGTTTAATCGCGATAAAATTGCTGTTACAAACAGTAAAACAGGGTAAACAAAATATAAGACATACCGCGCTAAAGAGGAGTTGATTTATTTATCGGAGTGGTATTTGCCTTTTACGATCAGACCGTAATAAGCGAAGGGAAGAGTTATGCTTTTGTATTGTTTGAAATATATCTTTTCATCTTTCATAGTAAAACACCATTATCATTTCGATCATCATTCTGAAAGTCTATGTACGTGCAATATGAAATATCAATTAATAATACATAAAATTATAGAAATTAATAAAATTTCAAAGTAAAAGCTCGATATGAATGATTCATGATTCGTTCAATACTTTCCTTTGGATGCTGGATTCGATCTCTGCTGCTTTCGTGAATGCTTGGTGAACTTTCTTTGTTGATAGAGTAATTAGCAGACTCGGTGTAAGTGACTGGTCGAACAGTGCATAAGGAATGCGTGTGCATTCCGTTTCTTGGTTTCTTCTGGCTGCTTTTATTTGAACAATCGGTTACTTAGAGAGTTTCTTAACCGAGAAGATTTCTTAATAGCGTATAAAAGTTCTTTAGCTCGATCTTACAACGATTCGTGTTTTTGTTTTCTATTGTGTTGCTTTTTGGCTTGTTTTTTTAAGATTTTCGAAAGTGTAATAATTGTTACGCGACTATTGTCACGTTTCATTGTTGTGTATCCGACAGGTCTATAAGAAATCGAAAAGTGGTTCCCTTGTTCAGGATTAGTATGTTGAAAGATAGAAAGGCTGGTTGACTTTCACTGATTTTCTCCAATGCTCGCAATTAAAGCATGATCGGTAGCGGATCGAATTAAATCTATTGATCGATATAATATTGCATCGAATTCTTCGATTACACAGTTTTTGCGACATAATTTTCTGTATAATAAGTACAATGCGCCAATGTACGCATATAGGTTAGAGGATCTAGCCGACTAAAGACTAGAAAACAAATTTAAAAAACCAGAAAATTGCAGATAACTGTAATTCACATAGAAGCATGCATATTTCTACATTTTCTTCTATCAAAATGTTACGGTTCTTTGTCTTCTGGACTCTACATTTAAAAAACCAGTTTGCCTCGGAATAATAGATCCGTAGAATAGTGTTGAACGCCAGACCAGGCTAAAATAGTCTGGTCTACTGTTAATGCTTGTTTCTCTATTTTCTACAGATCAAAAGTATCCTCCGTAACAATGGTTCAGTCCAACACTCTTAACCGTCAGATCAAGATTTTCAAGATTTCCTACAATCACCCTGATATAGCAAATCGAATTACCCTGATATAGCGAATCGAATTACCCTGATATAGCGAATCGAATTACTCGTCTAACGAAATGCTATGCGAAATTGTAGGAGAAACGGCGCGTTTCGTTTAAACGGCGGAATGCAAAGCTGCTCGTTATCGATACCACAGGATAGGATGCACAGAGTTAATGAGATGTATCGGGGACAAATTCCGAACTGCGTACGGGGAACCAGTTTATCTCGAAAGTTTCGCGTATCGGGATCAAGCTGTGCGACCGATCTATGCCGGACCTCTCGTGATCGCCATCCAATTATTTCGATGAACCGGATTATACATAGCAGCTACACACGAGAATCGGCCGATAATTGCCCGACGTCCTAACTACGAGTCTATGAATCGAAGATCTCGATCTCCGCTTCGAAGAGAATAACGATTTATCCTTAGGGGATCGTTGTTGATCGTCTCTAACGATCGTAAATCAAGCATTGCGCTACGGAAAAGGTGAAAAGAATAACAGAATCTTGATCGTGTACTAGTATCTTGTCTTGTTCTAAATTCATGGATGTTAACAAGATATTGATGATTGGATAATAACACGCGTGATAATTAGGGGAAATTGATCGTCAATTGTCTTGGAAATTAATTGCCTTTTGTTCTAGAAATTTTGTTTTCAATTCTTGGTCGTTTGTTGTTTGATTCACACACTCTAATAAAATAAACAGCTTATAAACTTCTGTTATTAATAAAAAGACCATTTTTCGAATCCTTAATGGAAAGAGCCGAATCGACTTACGAGGGCAATTAATTTACGAATGAAACTTCAATTTCTGGAGGACAAATTAAAATATCTTTACGTTTCATATAACGTTCAACTAAACGTTGAAATTACCTTTGGTACGATGTATCTATCAATACGTTGAATTAAAATACGCCACGATGTTTGTCCTACTATTGCGATATTTATATATTATAGTTATTAATTACTATAATTCATTACTAGATTCAAAGACGAATTATTAATAAGAATAATCCATAACCCTCTGTGGTATTTTTCTCTCTTCGTATTTCACAAAAATTACATTGCTGCGTGAAATGCTATCAAACGAAAATGAAAACGACGGTGTTCGCAGCGGAAATTGTATGAAACAGATCGCAGGTGGTCAGAGAAGGATTGCGGAATCGGTGGAGCGGATGCTCGCGAAACGATTGAAACGAGATCGCTGTCCGAGGAATTCGAATGGAGAACGGAAACGGCGAACACGCGGTCGTGTGTTTGGCGTGACGCGGCTACCGCGCCGATTGACAGTTCTTGCCGATGTTTGAGAACGAAATTGTTTGCTGAGAGATAGTGGTAATTGCAGCAAGGTGGCTCGTTTGCACGGTCTACGGTTAGTATAAATCATAGGGAAAATAGAATGACTCGGAAGTAACGGGTAATGCGTTGGAAGAGTAGTTTGATCTTAAGTTAAGTAGCTTTCCTCGTTAGAATCTCGTCTTATCGGGACAGATAGAAATAGATTGAAAATGTTCTGTTTCGATTGCTTCTGCTCAGAAGTTGTAATACAGACGAGGAGATTTGAAAAAGGATACGCAATGGTATGTTTATAGGATGCTTCTCATTTTTTTGGACAACTTGCAAAAGCGAATAATATGCGAATGAAATTGAGGAAATGACTTTTATAAATGCTTGGTTATCAACGTGATATTAAATCTGCCTGTAGCGATGGATTCTGGATTACTGTTAAAAATTGTCAAAGACATTTGTAAATCCAATAACCATCGAAAAACATCATATCAACTGGTGGTATCGTATAATGGACACAATGGATACAACATAATTCATGATCACATATAACAACAACGCTGCTTACAATTTTAAAATAACGATTTTGCAATCAAATTTCGTTTGACATCTCCTCCTGCCTTCCTTTTTTCCTCTTTTCGTTTGAACTTTATGCTTCTTCAAATCTATGAAGAAAGACAGGAAATACATTTCATCGAAGAAAAAAGCAACGAGTACGGAAATGATTCGACTTTTACAACGGGATTCAGCGTCGGAATGTGACGATTAAACCTGAAAATATGAAAGCATTTGTCATCCCAGACCGTAGATGGTTGTCAGGGGTGATATCGGAACTTTCCATCGCTGGATGATCCGCTTGTTATCGCGGATTTCCACGCAAA
Organism: Bombus confusus; assembly: GCA_014737475.1. Taxonomy (NCBI): domain Eukaryota; kingdom Metazoa; phylum Arthropoda; class Insecta; order Hymenoptera; family Apidae; genus Bombus; species Bombus confusus. Next base: position 4,207,499 of record JACXIV010000015.1, read on the forward strand.
AAGTCAGGCTCACTCTTGCGGAACGATCTTTTCACGCCGGTTTTCCATTTAGCCGCAGGAGGATCGCGATAGGGACTCGTTGAAAACCGCGTGCCGCCTGGGTGACTCGCGGCGCTTTTTCAAAACAGTCAAGGCCGAGTCGCCTTTCGCCGCGAAAACTTGAAACAGAAGCGTATCCTCCATCGATCGACTCGAAGCTGACGCAGGTGGATCGATGGATGACACGACCGGTGGATCGATGAATCGGGTCAGCGATTTGCTTGAGTTTCAATGAACGTTTCAGCGAGCTCGTATCCCAGCGTGACTGTTATCCGCAGTATTCTAAATATTCAAATATCACTTCCTTGTCATTGCGACACCTTGTGGAACTCGAAGTTTAAATCTTCAACTTCTATCTACATTCTCGACATATTTTTCTGTGACACGTTTATCTGCTAGCTGCAAACTTCAACGTGTTCTGTTTCGCTCCAATAACGTCGCATCGGGTCCTCCGGTATCGTGATCGATGGAAACCAAGACGAACGTAGAAATTCATTAAATATATTGCGACCGGTTGTGCCTATCGCTGACCTAATAACCAGTAAGACTGTATTTAGGTTGTCTCCATCTGCAGCACGTTGTGACGCAAATCGTCGGTCAGTCGAAAGATGCGAGAAGCGGTTGTTGCGTGGTCGAGAGTACCGCGTGTATCTGTCTGTCTATCCGTTTGCCTGGCTCTCTGACACGCTGTCGGTCACGTGCGTCCGACAGGTCACGTGGCAGTGGTCATGCTTCGTGCACAGCTCCTTCTTGCCGTGGTTCTCAGGTATTGCTACCTTCGCACGGTTACCGTATGACTTTTCAGCGTTGAAGAGAGTACAGATGTTGTCTTGATTTTTGTTCAATACAATACCAACCTTTCGATGTGAAATTTGTCGATTTGCTTTGATAGATTGTTGATCTAGAGTACTAAAGTACAGAGTGTTGTAATCCGAGGCTTTGTATCGCCAAAGTTCCGGCAGAGAATTGGGATAAGAGTATAAATGGTAAAAATATTAAACTCAATGGCTGGTACGGTATTATATTCTGTGTTGGAATATTTGGCATCGCCAAATTTTTTAAAACAGTACTAAGATTATTTCGTACTCAAATGCCCATTTCGTGTTTCAATACGGTGCTGAATTCCGTACTCGAATATCAAGTATCTTACAGCGTTAAATTTATGTCAGGGACCTAAAGTAATTCCATGAAAATATTTTACATAGACCAGTTTTTGTTGGAATACCACAGTGATTCTGTATCGAAACCCAAACTAGACTAAAGAATAATATATTTGTTACATAAATCACGCAAATGTTACTAAATGGAAAGTGAAAGCGCGTACGACGGCACTTGCACAATTATACGTGGGAAAAATTGTACCGTCGTAGAAGCATGATTCTTATTAAATTATTTGAAGTTCGTCGCGAATTTTTTCCTATTTCACTTTAAGAGGAAACGCGCGTTCCAATCGAATCGCCCGGTATCCTCCAGTTTCCTGACGCGTGTGTGTGCTTTCTCTAATTTACAACAACATCAGGAAGACACTGAACATTTTCCACGGAAGAGATGCGAGCACTATTTTTACCGCGGCTACGTGAATCGCAGAACGCATAATCGAGGAAACGAATCGTTTCCACTGGCGATTGCTCGAGTCTCGTGTGCGCAATTGGCGCGCAACAAGGTCCGTGAACCTCGGCTTGCGTTGTTGGCTTTATTTTAATAATAAAATATGGCGGTTGAACCGAGAGACACTGTCGTCGGTTTCTTAAGGTCGAAACGTGACAGCGAGTAGCGCCAGGGTCGTTCTCCCCTCTGATCTCTCGTATCCGTTTCCAATCGGTTCCAGCGACTTTCAGAATTACCATACGGACTAGGTGTTATTTCATTTCTCCTGCAGTCGGAAATGTCACTTGAAAAACGAGAAACCCGCATTTTTAATCGTACGACGAGTACACGTGCTTTTACTCGTAGTGTGCGATACTTTTTCTTATTTTTGGAAGGGGGCGGGCTGGAAGATATTTGAAAATAATTAGAGAACATCAATCTTCTCTTGATAACGTTTCCTTATAAGCAACTAGAAAGGTTTAGGTTACGTCAAGTTAAGTTATATAATTTTCGAACTGCATATAATTTCACTAACGATATTTTAACCAAGTGGAAATACTTCAACTTTTAATCTGAGAAAAATAATTGCGATATCAATAAGAACTTTTGAAATTTCCCCTGTGATTCTAATTTAGTCTTTTTACAAAGATTTTTATTGGCGGCGAACTCGTGGATTCTTTGACAGCGTGTAATAGCTGCGTGCGAATAATACGAAGTCAATCCTTAGAAATAATCTTATCATGCCAATGCCAAACTTCTACAATATGTCCAACAAAATCCTACCAAAATTTTTAACTTCCTCGCGCCAATGCCAACTTCTCTACGTACCGACCAGTCTCGAGTATAATCGAGTGCCCTGAATGAGGTCCAGGTCTCGCGATAATTGCTGCAGTCGTGGTCGGCGTCCCTGACCAGAAAAAGGAAGTCAGAAAGAGGAGTAAAAGGTAATCGCAGACACGAGGACTGCTTTTAACGGTATTGCTCGCTACTCCAGTTCGCGTGTGGCTCGAGCCAATCCAGCGGATCCTTGTTCCGACTCGGCAGCCTGATAATGTATCGTTTTGATCTCCGTTCCTCCTGGTTGAACGGCTGTGAAAGCCACCGATCGCGATATCACAAGCGGCGATCCAATCGCGTCGCGCGTTTGCAAGACCGATATATTGAGGTAGGTTTCCGCGACGTACACGTGCTTATCTCGTAAAACCAACCAGATTAATAATCCTCGATAAGGCGTGAATCACGGATACAATTAACCACTTGGAAGGTTTTTTTTGGCAGTTCATGGAATTTACGAGTTCACGATGGAAACTGTCGACTGTTGGTAGACGCAGAGAAATAGGAAGATTGTAGCAAATAAGGCTTGTTTAATCCTTTCAAGATGGATTTTTCTTTCAACTCTTAATGTTTGGATTATAATACACTCGAATATAAGGAAGTAAACGAATAAAATTCCGGCAAACCAGATGTTACTTTGTAGTTATCGAAGAACGCTGCATTTTCCCAGTTAATCGGCAGAAAATCTTGACATAATAAATGACAGTTAATCTCAGTGGATTCCAAATTAAGCCGTGTGTTTGCATTCCTAATTAATTGCGTTAATTAATAATGTTGCGAGTTAGAAAAGATTCTAATTCACTCTGAGCGCTGTTAAACCGAAGTTTAGTGAAATGAAGAAGCGAATGAAAATTGTGCGTCATAAACGTTGGAAATTTATTTTGTACTTTCTTAAAATTAATTTATATAGCTTATTATGTAGCTTAATTTATATAAAAATTGCAAATTATAAGAGTTGGAAATTTAGTTTCTTTCCTTAAACTTAATTTAGATGACAGATAATTAATGAAGATGACGAAGGAAAGAAACGCTACCAACGTTCAAAGATTCAACGAAGAAAGATTCAGAGACAATTCTTGAAGAAATTAATGTGCCGTGTTGATAGCGCTGTTACTGGTTCCCACGATCGAGCACTTTCTCCGTCGAACCAGCTCCGTACGTTGGATGCACAGGATTTCACGTTCTTTGACGGTTTAAGCATGCAAAACAAATGTATTCCTCGTTGAACGATCCTCTTCCGTCGCGCGACATGGCTCTCCATTTCCCTGAACATGGGAAATTCTTGTTGTAAGTCGAAAACAATCCTTTGTTTGTTAACTCGTGGGGAAGATCAAAGAACATTTTTTAATATCGAACTGCTGTTCGATTTAGTCGATTTGAGTGGTAGTAAAATATTCTTAAACATATTTGAACAATTTGGTTCGATAATAAGGTTAGTCAGTTCTTTCTATTCTTCCTATAGTGCCAAGTTGCTATCTAGTTAGTAGCTGGAAATTGGTGGTAAACTGTTTTTAAACAGATATGTACCAACACGAATCGGTCAATGGTAAAATGTTTTTAAATAAATGGAGACAATTTGCCGATAGTAGTAAGCTATTGCTAAAGAGTTTTAGATGAGCCGGTTTCGGTACCAAGCTGCCTTTATAAATAGATTTACTCGATATGGTTCGAGAATTAGATTGTCATTAAACTGTCATAAATGATCGTTGCTTGATAGAAATGAATGGCACTCTTGTTCCTTGTCTCTGTTTCCATTAGTATTCAAGAATATTGATGGCAGTGGTTAACAAAACGTATAAAACTATTTGGTAATCCAGTTAATACATCGTAAATTAATAATACCTTGATAAATGCTACGTCGGCTGTCGATGTACAAGGAGATCAATCGTCAACGATGAGCATTGCATTTGTATATCGATATTCGAGAGAATCGTTTATATCTATGAACAATAGAGAAGGATGGGAAGAAACTTAAAAAGGGTTTCTACCGAAGAAAACCGACGCAAGAAGAGAAACTTATAATTCATTAAAACTTCCTGTAATATTTATAATTTGCTAATATTTCCTCAAACACATGGTATAAAATTGTCATTCTATCAACATCCTAAAGGAGTTGTAGAAAATCACGTTTCAAACCGTCCAAGTGGGCATTATATAAGAAAACCGGACTGACCTTTTCCACGTCAGTCGCTAAAAACTCGAAGCTTAACGCTTGAATTATCTCTGCTGCTCACGTCACGATTATGTCACGCGACGAACAAGGTATTTTATCACGAAAGAGAAGGAGAAAAGGAGAAAAGCGTGAAAACGTATCCTTTCGCGACAAAACCACCCTTACAATCGCTAAACATGGTGACGAACGAACGTACACGAGGTTTCGATTGCGAAAACTTATTGAGCAAGTGAGAGCGATCATCATCCTGGCTTGATTAAACGCACACGCGTGGACAAGTCTTCAAAGATGGCTTTACACTCGCGAAGAACTATCCGCAGTTAGTTAACTAACATATTATACATATGTATGTGCGAGTACAAGCAATCGAGTCGATGCTGTGTCAGTATTTAATTCGTGCGTTCGACTATAGCGTTCAGTTTCGAAAGAGTAAATCGAATGCTGTTAGGTTGCCCTTTTCCTGGTTTGCTGTTTGATGCGTGTTTAATCAACTTTCGCAACGAAACATCATCCTAAATCCTAACATCTATCTGCAAGATTCTTATAATCGAACTCATTAAGGCCAATGTTGAGTTACGGCTACATTTCATTTGCAATTTTTTCCTTTTCGGCCAATTTATATCATTGTTGTATTCTGGTTTTTCACGTTCATATAACGAACGAGTTTTTCGAAATACTATCTCTTTGTTCACTTGGATTTTATAGTTTTGTATTCGTATAAATACATTTACAGTTTGTAGAGATTGAAATGTTTATATTGCATACTGCGATATACTTATTTCCTTTAATTTAAATTGTGGAAATTATTTTTGGCCGTTCCTAACGAGCAAACATGAGTGATAAAATTTATAACTTTGCAAATTTTTCACTCTATATCCATAGATTTGGTAATTTTAACGCTAGAAATGCTATATACAAGTGTAATGATCGTCAAATATTATGCAGCAGTAACAGCGTAATGAAAGCAGAAAAAATAATAACACGATAATAATTTATAGATATTAAAACAGCAAAAACAAAGAACGTCTAATAATCCAATAGCAGCCAGCATGCCACAAGCTTCAACCACAAAGCCTCCGTAACTTTTCCAAATTTCAAAGTATACTTATAAACGCTTCGCTCCCCAGTTTCTCTCAAAATACCCTTAATATTCCATTACCTGTCTCAACGTCAATCACGTTGCTTCGTTATTAGAAGCTAATAGAAACGAAATAGGAAATCAATGGAAATTAATGGAGATTATAAACAATAGACAATCCATCGAAATACGCACCTATTAAAACAACGAATAGATGGATAGGTGTTTTGCGGGGATAGTGGGTAAGCAGTTTCGCCCACGGCGGAAAGTGAGATCTCGCGTTTTCGATCGCCAAGTGGGTTACGTCGTCGGTGAGATTGTTGAAACTTGCGACACGTTTTCCTCAGGGTCAGCGTGTCGGCGACTTCACGCTCGAAACGGACGTGCACCGCGTATGCGCGGTCACGTCCGATGCTACCTATCCTCACGATCAACTCGCGTTGCTGTTCAGAAAATTCATTCGAGACGCACAACAGACTACGACACTTGTTAGATCGTGACATGAAGCTGGATTAATATAAAACAGAAATAAAAAGGAACGCGCTTCCACGAAGTATTTCTAGACACTGTCTGCGACGAATTTAAGTAGTCCGTTTCCGTGTTTTAAATTTAATTCCGAGATTCTAATCTGTTTCTACTTTCGTGAAATATCTAGCCGTTTTCCTTTTGTAATTGTAATTCTTTGGCTTCTATGAATGCTCGTGTCTGCCAAGAAGAATCATCCATTCTTTTGGTATAAATGGTAAAACGCGTTGAACGAAGTCTGCGATAACTGGTCTCCGAGTAAAAACGAACCCGAGTCTCCTTTGAAATTGGAAAATTGTACGTTCCTTTGCAATTTGATGGATTTATGTCGTAATTAATGGCCGCATCGTTCGTGATACACTTTTCTGCGCGATCCTTATAAAGAGATCAGAAACGTATTCGGGTCACGAACATGGATTAATACTCGAAGTACTCTATAATGTGATATACTTTGTAAATGTTAACGTGTAGTGTGAAAATTAATCCGCATTGAGAAGATAATAATATATTGATGTATACGTAGCGTATACGTATCGTAGTTTTAGTACATCAATGACACAAGTGATAAATTGGAAGGTGTTGGATAACATGCGTCACTGGCCACAGAAATGACTAATTCTCTTAATAAAACAAGCCAACTCAAATATATTACGTATATTGTCTTGTTTTTAACGTTGTCTGTACAATTATTTTCTTGCAACTAATCTTCATCGTTGCTCCCGAACAGAGATATTACCCCACTCTTTCGCCAGTTCGATATTTTTCTCCAGAAATGAAGATTTTTCTTTTTTTTTTATTTCTTACAATTAAAGTTTGCCGTTCAATCTCCACTTTCCTTCGCGTAATTACTTTTTCTGAAATATACTCTCTGAACATCTTTTCCACTAGCGTTTACTAATTGACTCCTACAATCCTGTTGCTTAAATACTTTTTCACCGTGTAATTCTCCCACTGAGACAAACGATGATAAATTTGAAAAATTCGCCATCTCTCTTTCGATTTGCACGCTCCAATTTTATCTCGTCTTCGTGAATCTCCGCCATGCGGAAGAAGCGTGGTGAAGCGTTCACGCGTTCACCTGGAACATTGGATTCCTAGGAGGATCCATTATAACGTCCCTAGGCCGTTACGTTTTCGTCGTTTATTATCCGTGTCGTGTATCGGAAGAATCTAGCGCGAATGAGTGTAAAAACGATCGCAAGTACGATTCAGAAATCGGAGGAAAAGAGATCCGCGTCTCTCTTCGGCACATAGGCTATCAATGGACCGATTGCTTATTGCGAAAGTCGTGGAATGCCAGAGGGATTTCTCTTCTCTTGCTTGGGTGAAAAAGCAGCTCAAGGCGACGCCCGTGTATGCAACTGCAATCGCGTAATCGAGAGCGTGCTTGTGTATAGCAGACGTGGTTCCTTGGATTTTGATCTCTCTATTTCGTCGGTTTCAATAGCGTTTCATCTCTCGAAGGATATAGAAATGATTCGTTGAACCATTTCAGAAAGGTGTAACGAACGTTACTGCGAACGAATGGCATCCTTTGATTATGACATTTCGTTTGTTTCTTAACCTCGTATGTCGTTTCTCACGTCGTATTTCATATACCCTAGAGTCTAAAGTTTTCTTTATTGCGAATCATTAAGGGAATCGCAATTAAATGGCTCGTGTCGTATTCTCCGTTAACGTCGTAGATACTGGCTCGTAATGTACCACACGTGGATGATTACAATTAAAGCAGCGCGATGAAAATAAGTGTCTCTATGTTCGCAAAAATCCACATTAATCTCAGAGCAACTCCGCAGTTTTTAGTAACTGCGAAATCAAAAGACGCGAAATCTGTCATTTGATTAGCGTTGATTTCCAGCAGCGAAATTCGCTTGTAAAAGCAAGACGATAAATACCGTCTTCTCGCATCTTTTTACATCAAGTTTCTTAAGTCTTAGGTTCCGTTTCTTAATTCTTAGGTTCCGTTTCTTGATTCTTTGAATTCTATGGAACCTTGTCAAAAGAAAGGAGCCTTATTCATCCGTTCGTTCTTTATTAATTTATTCTTTATTCAACTGTTCATTGCGCCAAATTGATGATAAGCCAACGGTCAAAAATTGACGACGACCGAACGAGATGACATCCGGTTATCCAACCGGTGGCCACTTCTCGGTAGTCCATCGATCGAGATCGACGTACTCTGATGGTTCGAGGTCATCCTCGTCCAGGTGCATTGGGTCAGCTGGTCGACTTCGTGTCGCCCTTCTTTCTCCGACGAGATCTGGCCTCAGGCCAACTGCGGCCGTTTCGCAGTCGCTGCCAAGGGGGCCATGCTGTTGCTCAATGATCGACAACGATCATGCTCATCGATCCTTCACGAAGGAAATCCGCGTCTCGTGAACAAAGCGAAGAAAGTTTGTTACCTGTGTCGAAACTATAACAGTTTCCTTTTAGAACGATCTAAAGACGAAATTGCAAGTATTCTCTCAAGTATCGTGGAATTACGCACTTTTTTACTTCGATGGATAAATAGTTGCCTGGATTTTCGGAGAAATCAGTACTTTCATAAGATTAACCGTATCGTTAAAATTATAAGCGAAGAGAACGTAGGCAGTAATCGACAGAATCGAAACAAACAATTTATTTATGAATATTCATATAGTGTGTGCTGTAGTGGGTTAGTATATAAGAAAGTATAATGCAGCAAATGATAGAAGTATTCAAATCGCATTAAACGTAATATTGGAACATGGTCTTCTCATTAACATTGTAAGCAAGCAACCAGGCGAATTAATGCGGTAATCTAAAGTAATTATCCTTTGTAATCGCATAAGCATACATAAATAGGCAATAATAACAGATCTCAGCAGAATGTATTATCACTTTTCGCATAAATACAATCTTTTTATCATTTTATTTCCATAAAATCTATTTTTATGCAGTTTTCTAAAGAATCAACTATATATGAAATGGTTTTCATCGTTAAACCAATGGTTTCGTGAAGTATCGGCCGAACGAATTCACGGAGATCGTTAAGAATCGTGTAGTTGGCAATTAAAGAAATCACTGATCGATCTCGTTCGACAAATACGTATCGTCGGTAGCCAGGGTTTCGTAATCATCTGCCGTAACACCGAAGGATAGTTTACACGCTCTGTTTACCGTAATATTGTGGACATTGTAACGTTGTAATAAAGGAGCTCGAGTATAAATGCAAACCGCTCGAAGCGCTTGGAGCAAAAGTTTCAGTGAAACAATCGTTATCGCCGATCGGAAAGAATCGGCTAGCCATACTGCTTGCTCGAACAATATTAACGTACGTAGAACAGGGTTTCGTTCATTTTTACTATTATTTCATTTTGCAATGTCATATACGTAGGTAACGTGATATTTAAATCTTTGTCTTTCCTTATCTGTAAAAGATACAGTATTCTATCTATCAAGCTTTCACGCGCGTCGATAATTAAATTGAAACGACGTGTATCCGATTGAATCGCTAATTATTAATTGGATAACAATTTAGTCCGTGTTACAACGAGTAACGAGGAATTTTTCGACCCGATTGCGGTAGACTTTTCAAGAAACCAGTAGAAAATTTCATAATATATCTTGAGGATCTTTCGAAGTCAAGAATTAATCGATTGTCTCTCTAATAAGGGAATTCATTTCGTTTCAAACGAACCTGAACATTCGATAATTCTTGGAAAATCGTCAAGTTTCGTTTCTACATTCATCGCAAGAATCCGGAAAGTACCAGAAACTCGATAATCCAAGAAATTATTTCTGCATGAAATTGCCAGCCATAAATTCTGCCTCGGCGAACAAATTTCCCGGCCGATGCTACTTAACAGTGACGTAACAGCGATTCAAATAGCGCTAAAAGTTAACGGCGAGCCAATGGAACAGGTGAGAGAGGTAGTAGGGCAGGCTGGGTCGCGACGACAGCCATTCAAGACCAACGAAATTCTGCGAAATCGGTGAACTCGGCAAATCGAGTATAGCGAATGAATGAAACACCAACGTGGAAAAGAATCCGCTTGATCTCGGATGACGCTGGATCCTGCAGGTGTACCGCGACACGACGATGAAAAACAAGCCGACCGTCTGGATTTTTCCTCGACTCGTTTGGTCCAAGAATGTTGAAAACAATGCCGGTGAAATCTCGAATCGCTTTCGATCGAATTTTCGGTGAATATTAAGATTTCGAATCACTTCTGGGCTGCAGATTTTTGTAATGGCGATTTTGCATTTCGAATTTAAGATATTGGAATTTGGAATCGCCAGGTTGCAAGATTTTTTAACAGGGATCTCGATTACTCTGGATTTCATATTTTTGAGATTTTGATTCAACACAGGGCTGATTGCCAAACCAATATTATCGGTAGAGTAAAGTAGTTTATTATCTACTATTTTATGATCCTTTTGTTTAAAAATTCTGAATTGGCAAAATTTTCGTCCATACTTAAATCCTACAAAAGTCTGCCAATAACTCGATTGCTTATCGTTAAACGATCTTTACGTGTATCGTTATACCAAACCATATACTTCACTTTCATCGACACAGTCGGAAAGAAGATGGAAAGAAATGAATCAAACGAATCTACTTTCAGTTTCATAATGAACGTCTATACTGACCTATTTTTCTCGACAGTATATCAATGCGTTTATGTAAAACAAAACGACCAAGTGGAAAAGCCTCGTGCGGTAGGTCTGGCGTGCGAAGGTTTCCAGTAGATTTAGCCGGTGTGCACGTGGCACGAGCCGAGACGGAAGGGGAAATATTCTCGCGAGAAGAAGAAAGGAGTCGGTCAGATAACTGTACGTCGCGGCCTCTGGACGACATCTTCAGCATCGTCGAAGCCTGGGACCTCTTCTCCTCTCATTCCCATACGGATACAGTATATACCTTATACAACGATTCCCGATTTGATCTTCGGTCTTCGTTCAACACATGCTTGCACGTCGTCTAGTCTTTGTCTGTTGGCTGGTTTACTTACTTACCGGCATCGTGGAATTCGAGGTCTTAGTCTAAAACAACCGGTACACTTTGCCGTCGGTTGTTTTCCGAGAACGACACCTCAATGGCGTTAAGTCGACACCGTACGGCCATTGTCTTCCGTTTACGAGATTGTTAGTTTTTCTTGTGTTTTTTTACAATCGCGTAAATGGAATGCAGCGAGGAATGAATGGAAGATAATATTAGATTACGATATTTCTTTGATATTAATATGGTAATTTTGCATATTCGTGTTTTATTTGCCGACTGTTCTACATTTACGTACAAGTAGTTTTTGTTACGAGATGTCTGTGACGCGTAATTGCTCGTTTCTGCGCGTTTAACAATGCGACATAGATTGAACGTTAGATTGATCAAACATAATTTCTCGAGCAAACATCGTCATTCACCACCCACTGCTTTCTTTCCCACGGGTGCCATTAAGTGTCATTAAGTGTCATTGATCGTTATATCGAACGCGAAAACTTTTCAGGATCGGCTAATCCGTTACAGAAAACAAAATTGACGTATTCTGACCGTAATGATAAATATAATATATCTAAAATCTCTGTAACGCTGTCAAAATAAGTATGGCATTACTAAAATATGTATGAATTTACACGAAGATTCAAATCTCTTTAAAGGCAACAAACGTAATACACATGATGCAATGTGATAAAGATAAATTCCAATATCGAACACAAAAATACTAATTTCTTATGAAAATAATCAAGAATTTTTTATTTACAGATGTAGAATCGTTATCAGAAGTGAGAGCATCTAGGATAGAAAGGGATCTGCAAGGTGAGCGTTTCACCCTCTCAGCGTGCCTGTCTTGCATCCAACTCGTGTCTATTTTCTCCAATAGAATTTCGCTCGAACACGAACTTCGTAGCCTGAAACTAATACATTTCATCAACCTTATTATTCGATAGTTACATTATTCGCAACGAGTACCACGTTCGAGCGTAATTCTATCGGCAACAATGATTCTCTCTTTCGCTTTCCTCTCTCGTCTCCGCTGTCTGGCCTTTCTCTTCTCACAGTTAAAACCGATCGTTCTGTCTCTAAAAACTTGCATTGTGCGTGTCGACGCGAGGTGCGGCCGTGTACATAATCAAAAGTTATACTTATTTCGAAGTACATACATGTTTCTATCTGCCTACGTGTCTTCTCTTTATTTTTTCTTTTTTTTTTTCTTTTTATACTTTGTCTTTAATTCTACTTTATTCCCTTCTCTCACGTACGTGCCACCTTGCGTTACGTTTCCGTGGGTAAATGGGCTCAAAATCGCTGACCAACGACTCACAGAAAATACAGTTTGTTACACAAGATCGAAGATGCAATATCTCTTTGTGAAAACTAAGTGCTTTCGTAAAAAGCTTTAGACAGATCAAAAGTAATTTAATAAAATGAATACCCTGTTGCTCACTTTCTACCGAACCAGGTAAAATTATTTCCCTAGTCATTGTTATTACATTACTGATCACGTAAAGTTATCTTTCTCGAATGCGAAAAGTAGAGTGAGCGTAGTATGAAACTACGGTTTGTTTCAGCAGTTTATCACTGTCCGATCATCGCGAATCATCGAACGCTAGAACTGCAACAATTTACGATTTTCCACAGAAAATTTGATGCGATCAGACCACTATTGAAAACATAATATCCTTTAAGACATATCTTCAATTTATTCAGAGCTTCTTACAAACAGAATCATTTTCCACAAAGGAGTATCGCATCCAGGATCTCGTATTACAGACTGTATATAGTCTCGAGGGATTTGATAGTTAATCTAACAAAACGATTCGGGAAAAGAAAGAATAAAACCAAAAAGTAAACAAAAATGAATCAAGTATATCAACAATGAACACGTCTATAGATACACGCAAGAAACTTTCACTATTCGAAACGTGAAATTCATTTCACGGTTCGCACGGACCCATAAATCGAGCATGAATTAGACACGGCTTCATTGTGGCCGAGCAAAACACAGATCAGATCCTCTGCAACTCCTTTTCAAGTCCCTCGAGCTGTACATATTATATTATATATACATAATACCGATACTGGACAACGTTTGAACGTCTGGCGCGCCTCTTATCGTCGTTTGCCTGCGCGCATTGATTCACGGACTCCCGTTTCCGGTAGCACGAAACGGAACGAAACGAAACGATATGATTCGGGCCCGTGAACAGTGCGACGATCGGAAATCGATACTCGTGGACAGAGGGTAGAGAAACGGGGACGTAGCAGGTTGCTCTCTATAGGCTATATACCAACAGGATGACTCGTCCACTAAGATCGTCTGTCTCTTTTTTTTCTGTTTCTGTTACTGCTCCCGCCTGCTCCTCGCCTCTTCAACTCTTCTCAACAACTGGATGCCGTCTGCCTCCAACGTCCGCCCGCCACTCCGTCTCTCCGACGACCTACATTATCTAAAACTAAAAATACAAATAATCAAACCAAACAAACCAACAAATATATCTATTTATCTATAAATATATACGTACACGTATGAACGAATGAAAAACCGATTGGCTGAACTGAAACCAATTAATACCGACGATAATTGCGACTGTCGAACGACTCAAACGAATTTACCACATGACTTGGACGATTCTCTCTTGTTCTCTATTAATACAATTGTACATGGATAATCGATCACTCTCTGTGATACTGTGATCGATAATCACAATTATAACGCTCACCGAAACACGTGCTCCTCGTGCGGCGATTGTCCCCGGTGTTTCTGAACGATCCTAAAATCCTCCTGACTCGTTCCATACTCGATGATCGTCCTCAGGTGTTACCACGGTCCTCCTAGTCTCGGCTCGACCCGGTAAATCCATTCCCCCGGTCGGTCTATTAACGAAAACCGCCCGGACCTTCGTCCAAGATGGAGCCAGCACGGAGTTCGCTACTCAGGTACTCGGTACCACGTTGGACAACGGTCGTCTGTACGCTAGAATATTATCTACGTCTAGCAGAGTATTCTACGATAAGGAACCAGCACCAGATTCACCTACACCTTACGTGGTTTATCCCTCGAGAACCTCTGACGACGATTGGCAGCTGAAAGTGGCTCTCGACAACGCACCCATCAAAGCGTTAAGGGATATCGAAGAATCTAAATTAGAGGAAAATCAGGAGAAAGATTCTGGGAATGAAAGTAGCGAAGGAAAATCGTCAACGAAATTGGACGAGTTATCCAGGGAGAATGATATATTTAGCAGAAGAGAATTGGGGTCGGATTCGCAGAGATTCAAACCTGCTAAGGTCAGGCCAGCGGATAATCTTCCTACGTACACTGTTACTCATGAATATGTCGCGAACAATTTTGAAGACGATCAACCTAAGAGTTTCAGACCTCGAGCGCCTAAAATCTTTAAACCTCAGCCCAAAGCTCCTTCTACACCGAAGAAATTAGACATAAAGCCACTGGCTACTGTAACGTACCATGGTTTCGCTGAATTCACTACGACTGTAGGCGAAACTGTCATAGTTTTCTCTCCAAGTACGTCACCAGCTCCAGTCGGTCGCCCAGCCACTACGATCAAAGGAGACGCGACCTTGAGACCTGACGACGGGATCGCAGTAGTAAAGATCAGGCCGACCAGCGTGGTCACTGGCCAAGAGAAGACCAAGCAACATCCTGGACGTAAATCTGATCCAAAAAGCGAAACGGGCGATCCTCTGTTAGACGCCATTAACAGAGCTAATATTCAGCCAAGTGTCACCGAAGATTTCGAAGTGGAATCTTCAACAACATCTACGGAGCCTCTTCTTTTAATACCGGATGTCGAAACCGGCTCGTTAAAACCTACAGGACTTCTAAAAGTTGTGGACTCTACTACTTCTTTGGATGGCACTACCACTCACTATAAGAGTTTAATATATGGAACATACATTGGTACGAATTACGCTCAGATTATACATACGTCGTCGAACGTGTACTTTTTCCCTGACGAAGCCACTGCGACTTACGATACCGAAGATACTACTGTAGATTATGGAACGACTGCCACTGAAGAGCCTGAACACGAACAGGACACTACGTTAGAAATAACGACTGGTACTACACCAAGGGTAATTGCTACGAGCGAGGAATCTCTTCCAGAAATGAACGAATTGACCACTCCAATTAAAGACACCACTGATAGTGTATTAACGACCTTGAAAGATATTTTGGAGAGTGCTAGAAGAGTTCTTGGTACCACGGAATCGGCCGCTCCAACGTTAGACGATGAAATTCCTAATGATATTGTTCCTGGAGATCCTCAAGGTCGTAGTATCAAAGGTGGCAGCTCGAAGAACGATCTTGGTCATCAGAATGGTCACAAGGAGCATGAATTTGAACAGGAAGATAAGATTACTTTGGCTACCAGGCTACTTCCTTCCACAGTGTACAAGACGTTCACTTACTTCACTACTTTCTTCGTACCGAAAGGCGATGAAACTACAACTTCCGTTATTTCTAACGAAGTAGTGTCTTCCGACGTTACCTATCTGACAGAGTTGATTCTTCCTAGCGAAACTGCGTCTCCGATTCTTCATACGACGTTGCCTGAACCTGTGACGACAAGGACAACTCCTGGTTCGATTACTGCGCTCGAAGAAGAGCAAACAACGAAACAGGACGAAGAGATAGAGCTGATATTCAAGACTCTGTACACTACGTATACTTATCTGACGACGTACTTCCAGGAAAGCACTTCGAGTATTTCTAGTAGAGAAGTCGTTGAAACAAATGTGATTACTCAGACCGTTGGACCTAATGGAGTGTCTGCAGTGGTTGCTGGATTGTTTGAGAAGGATGAGTCCAGTTTGATATCGCCAACCAAAATTTCGGATAGAGTTTTGCCTTCGACCACTCCTGAACACGAAGAAGGGACAGAAAAGTATCCAACGACTATGGAACAAACGACAGAAGATATTCTTACCACGTTGCAAGAACAAGATACTACTACTGATCAGAATATTCCAACAGAACCGGGAACAACTGTTAAGGAATTTGAAGACACCAAGCACACGATACCTGACATTGAACCAAGTCCAACTCCAGCCTTACCCACTCAAGAAGTAAAAGAACAGATCAAAACTTATTATACAACTTACACTTACTTTACCACGATCTTTGTTGATGATGAAACAGAGATTGAAACGAGGACAGAGGTGTTCACCAATGTAGTCACTGAGACCATTCAGCCAACAGCTGTGGTACCTGTTATTCAAGAAACAGAGCGACCAACTACACCCAGAGCGGCGGAACCAGCCAATAAACCAGCCGTTCCGCCGGAGATCTTGGCCTATTTGGAAGCCATTCAGAGACAGAAGTCTCAAGAAGAAGCGCTCCTTCTTGCCAAAAAGGTACAACAACAAGGAAATAGTAAAACCGAGGAAACCACGAACGCGCCTGAAACTAAAGAAACTACGACAGAGTATCCAGACACTTTGGAAGAACAACCGACTACAGAAAATTTGTTTCGCGGTTTCGAGGTGAACGCGCAAGTGACGCCAAATCCACCAATGGAAGGCGAAATCTTGGGCTCTATGATCACTGATGTAGTATCTTCTTCCAGTGCCGGAAGTGGCACCGTTCTAGACGTGATGGATAAAAGAAACGCAGTTCCTGAAGACCAAGAGCTTTCAGAATCTAATCATCACGACGTAGAACCAGCGCCAACTCTTCTACTTCAAACAAGTTATACTACCTTTACTTACTTTACAACGATGTACAAAGGTGATGAATCTAACATAGTTAGCCGTCTAGAAACAGTTACAAATGTAGTCACGGAGACAATTAGGCCAACAGCTGTGATCTCTGAAGAAACGAGCACATTGCCAGTTACGTATTTCACGACGTTCACTTATTGGACCACGTTCTACAGAGGAGGCGATACTGTCACTACCAGTCGAGAAGAGACTGTCAGCAATGTTATGACACCGGGTGTAGCACCTACGCCTACCGTAGAGTTAGGCGTGATTATGACTTACAGACCAACGACAAACATAGAAGACAGCCATCCTAGCGAAAAAGAATCCAAAATCACTGCCGACAATGAAGTGACGCCCTCAGTCGTGGTTCCTATTGAAAATTCGAAAGCTGAAGAGTCAGAAACTACGAGTTCCAAAGATATTACTACTCCATCCTCTGAGAATGTTTTACAATCCACTACAATTTTACCTGAACCTACCACTTATTATACCACTTACACATATTTCACAACTTCTTACATTGGTAATGAAACTATTTTGAATAGCAGATTGGAGACTGTCACTAGTGTCTCTGTTCCTGATGTCCTTGCAACTTCACAAGTGGCGACGGGGAGAGCAATTGATGGATCAGTGTTTAAACAAACTTTAGCCACCGAAGAGAAATCAGCCATCCCCTCAAAACCTACTGAACTTGCAAAAATTGGCTTAATTTCGACGATCAGATCTAGTCAAGTAAATGATGGAACCACTACTCACTTTATGACTGATGTTCATGGTACATATATCAATGGATTGTACGCTCAGGTTGTAGAAAGCTCGACAAGAGTAGAGACACCGCCTCTGCCATCGTCCGTAGTTACTCCAGTCTTACCAACAGGAATTTTATCGATGAACAAGGGTATCGTGGTAGACGCCGATGAGATTACTACCATTTATTTTACGACGAAGCAGATTGGAACTTTGTTTGATGGCCTTTATGCGAAGGTTATCGAAAGTACTTCGAGTACGAAGATTAACGAAGAGAGGAAAGCGACTATTTTACCTACTCAAGGTCACAGAACTGGTTTGGTTAGATTAATTCAAGGTCAAATCGCGAATAATGGAACTACGACATTCTATCAATCTAAGGTGATTGGTACCAGTATCGAAGGTAGATACGCTCAGATCATAGAAAGCACATCTAGTTTTCTATCTTCGACTCCAACTGCAAACATCGCGCCTACTTCCACTCTGCCGCCTAACAAACCAACTCAGATCGCGGAAATCTCACCTTCGCCTGCAGTCATTCAATCTTCCTTATCAGAAGATCCAACGACGGAATCCCCGGAACAAGACGAAGACTCGGAACAGAACGAAGAGAGCGAAGAAGAGGATGAAGAAGGGGAAGATGGACAAAGTTCCAAGAAGAAATCTAGACTCACCTTTTCTACGAGAAAAAGAACTTTTACTCCAGTGATCAGACCATTCGCCTCTAGAAACAGACCCACGTTTAATCCGAAAAGAAAGGGTGCTCAGGGTGCAACGACGATTACCAGAACAGACATAACACCCACAATAACTGCCACCTTGGCTGGAAAGGGAAATAGATTCGCATCTTCTAGAGGTCGAGTCAGTTCACCAATAGGTCCATACTCTTCTACGTTGTCTCAGTCAGGTTCTAGAAGGTTCTCAGGCAGAAGGGGTTCACCAAATACAGCTAGTAGTTATGCATCAACTATAACTGGTAGTACCAGAGGCAGAGCTCAATCTAGAATATCTCCATCGTCTGTTTTCCAAGGAAACAGAAGAGGACCTACGTCGATTAGAGGATCTTCAGCCAGAGTTGCATCTCGTGCCTCGAGCTCAGCTTATCCTGGAGTCTCTACTAGATATAGATCTCCGATCAGACCTTCGTCTACCCTGTCAAGAGGTCAGGCTACGGTTAAACACGACGACCAAGAGAACGATGCTAATGAATTCACTACGACTACGTTGGTGACCGAGGAGACGCCTTATACAGAGGATGTCGAGGATGGAGAGACCGTGACGACGCCTTTGCAGACGACCACAGAGTCCTCGAGAAGATCCACGAATCCCTTACTCAGATTCCGTAGACCCATTAACTTGAATAATTCCGGCAGAACTGGTACTACGCCGAGACCGCCAACGACTACACGGAGAAATGGAAATTTGAATAGAGCTACTTCGCCGACGGTTCCTAAAGTGACTAATACGAGAACAAATGGAAGGGCGAATGCTCCAATTTCAACTAGACCAAGACAAGGTAGCACGGGGTTATTTCCGCCTCGAGGTCTACTTGGGAGAAAGCCGGAACTACCTACCGAGGAACAGATAGAACCAAACGAAGATCTAGAAGAAGAAGGAGAAGAGAATTTGGAGGACGAGCCTGTGGAAGAAATAGCTGACAATGATTACGAAGGATCTGAGCACGAAGATAGAATCAATCGTCGGTCTGGAAAATCTGTCAGACCCACTGTACAGATCAGACCGTTTAATAGAGCGCGAAGAATACGTCGACAGGCGAGTCAGTTGAGATCTTTGACCAGTCGATTCAGAAGACCCAGTCAGAGCTCGTCCAAGTCCGAAGAAAAATCTGACGCTAGCGAAAACGTGTCGAGCAAAGAGGAGACTTCCAAGTCTAGTTCCAAACCTATTGCTCGGTACAACAATCGTGCAAGGTCTCTTACAGCGACTAGACAAACGTCCAAGTCTAATAATCCTGAGAAAACATCTGCAGAGTCTACAGAGTTAAGTCAAAGTAAAAATAGGAATAGGTCTAAACAATCCAGCAGTGGAGACAGAAACGTTGCCTCCAGAATAAAACCTTCTTCAACTTCAAATAATGGTAGACAGTTTACTTTGAGAGAAAAAGATGGATCTTCTTCTACCAGGACAAGTTATAAAAGACCTAGTTCTACAAATTCCAGGACAAACGGCAGATCGACTACTACTACTACTAATAATTCAGATCGAGTAAGGCCTCCACGATTACGAAACGGTTCCAATAAATCGTCAGAGAATACCAGCACAAGACGAACACCTCCTTCTAGTCGCACTTCCTCGAATAGATCCTCCAATAGAAATAGTAGCAGAAGAGGTTCTTCTAGTAGATCAAGGGGATCTCTAGAAGATATCCGAGAAGCACCTACAGTGTATCCTGACTTCGATGGAACGATCACAGTGACTCATTACGTGCCCACGGAAGTCACTATTCCCGTGGTGAACAATGGTATCACAGAGCACAGGAACATAATAACGGCACAACCCAGTACAGAGATTTTAAGTCCATCTCAGTATAGTACAGTGACAGGTGGAGACGGCAAGCCGTTAGTGGTGATTGTTAGCGAGGTAACCGGTACCAATCCTCAAGGTCAGACCGAAGTAACCCGATTCCTGCTCCACGAGACGCCCACCACTCGTGTCTCCCACACATTAACCACACTAGGTGGTCGTAGAGCCTCTCAATCCGTAATTGTACCCACCACAGTCTATTCTGTAGAGAACGTGGTCTCTACGGTGCAACCTTCTCTCCCTGGAAATGCGCCTCTCGCGAACATCCTTCTATCGCAGCTGCTCCTCGGTCAATTAGGTCAGGCAAATCCTCTGCTGCAGCCTCAAGGTACACCATCTACTCAGTATAATACGCGTACGACTTCGTACGTTACTACGATCACTAAGCAGCAGAGTACCGTGATCCCACTCACTTTCCGGGGCAAGGAGATTCTAACAACGTTGGTGGATACTTCGACAGATGTGGTGACTGCTACAGAGTTCATCACGGATACAGTCGTGGTTACACCTACTGCAGCGTTACCAGCGGCGAATTTGAACTCATTGTTACTGTTACTTCAGCAGCCTCAACCGCAAAAGAATGCTAATCCTTTGCTGGATCCTTTGTTCGCTGCTCCTCCATTCACTCAGAGCAATACTTTGCCTGGAGAGGTGGAGAGAAGGCACCAGCCAGCTGACTCGGATTATAAACACGATAATTACGAGTATTCTGACGAAGAAGACGACGTTCAGGAGTATCAGAAGCCTTCCAGGTCTAGAAATGGTCGCGGTAAAGCGAACGATAGGAAAGAGGATCATTCTAGCGCGGCTAGAGAAGAATCTAGCGTAGTGACGTTATACGTATCTGGGAGACGGCCAGGGGAGTTCAGTACTGTTTTGAGCACCGTGAAAGTAAGCGACACCTCTCGAAGACGACGAGACACCGGGGAGGATTTGGTCGTCGAGGTCCGACCCTCGATCCCACCGTCGTTGCACGAGGGATCGGAAGACATCACGGTTCTGGCGGGAAGTGTGGACTCGCTAGACGCTCATGCGCCGACACAAAGTCTCGAGAGCGTAGTGGGTGACGTAGGACGGCATATTTCCACGTCCATCCACACCTAACCCTCGAATACACACACTTTAGATAATCCTTCCCCTCTTCTACTCTTAACTGTTGTCACTCGATTAATTAATATGTAAGCCCATCTACGAGATCCATCATGAGAAGCCCACCTAGACCGAAGCTGATGACCTTTGATGAACCTTTCCCGGGTTCGTATTTTGTGCGCATTTTCGTGCAGGAATTCCACAACAATCACGATATACATATGACGTACCACAGATCGAATTCTTCCGGAGGATTGTTCGCGGAAGAAAGGAAGTCCTTCGTGAAAGATGAAAAATAAAGCTCGCAGCTTCGGTTGACAATGATCCATCATTCTCTTCATGCCCATCTCACGCCCTGTTCGCTCTTCCCCGATCTTTCTTCTTTTTATCTTCCCTCCGATTCTATCCTTTGATATGGTCCTCCACTGGTCCAATCTACTAACACAGCCTCGAATCCGCCGCCGCACGCGCGCCCACACGCGATAAAGTCTACACGCGACGCATGGTACTCTCTTTGTCTCTGGTATTTGTCGGATCGACGCGATTTTGCCCGTGGATCGCGTGATAGATCGATAACACCCGGCTCTACTAAGTGCACGAAAACGAACAAGGGTGGGATGTGTCTGACACACGATGATCTGTCTTGTTGTTTAACCCCACCTCGGATGACTCGCCTAACACTCGAGACGAAATCCCCGCCTGTTGCTCACGGCTGCCCTACATTTGCTGTAACTTACACACACACACATGCCCTGAATGTACGCCATGGCGAAGGATCACGAGTGCGTGCACGCAAGCGAGAGACACGTCGCCTTTTCAGATGACTACTACCACGACGACTTCTACCGACTAACCAGCGACTTCGCTAGCAAATCGCCCCGAGAGAACGCTAGGAATTTCGCTCCGGAGATTAATGACGATTACCTCGAGGAAACGCCCAGAAAACGCGTCAGAATTCGCGTCCCTGTGGTTAGAAAGAGTGGAAGGCAGCATAAGCTAACGGTGGTCAGAAGATTGCGTCCTATTACGTCCAAGATTGAAAATCCTATTCAGAATCAATTGACTGTAGCGAGTCATACGCCGAGGAGGATCGTGGTGACTAGAGTGAGGTCTTTGGGCTTAGCTAATACCATTCGCAACGATTTGGAATATGATAGTGTCAAACCAGAGATTGGAAGACATAAAGTGACTATTACTAGACGTAGGAAGATTGGGTCGACTACCGTTTCGCCCGCGAGTAGCGAGAAAAGAGCAAGAATTACCAGGAAAAAATTGGTCGCTGTTAGGCCACTGCAACCTACGCCTAGTTTCGCTATCATCACGACTGGATTCTTCACTGCCCCGTCTTCTGAATACGATGAAGAGTTTTCCGAGGAGGATGAAGGCGAAGAAGAGGCGAACGAAGAAGATGTTAGTTCGACTGCCACGCCTGAGTTAAAGGAAACGCCCGATGTTATCGATAGCAAACCGGATGAGGTTGAGATTGAAAGTAAGGAGGATGTTAGTTCGACAGACACGCCTGAGTTAAAGGAACCGCCCGATGTTATCGATAGCAAACCTGACGAGGTTGCGATTGAGAGTAAGGAGGATGTTAGTTCGACAGACACGCCTGAGTTAAAGGAACCTCTTAATATAATCGACAAGAAGCCGGATGAGATTGAAACCAAGACCGAGGAGACTGAACCGAAGGTTATAGAAGAGAGTAGTGTGAGTTCACCTGTTATTATCACTGATAATTTCTTCCTTCCTGCGTCTGATGACGAGTATGAAGAATACGAAGATGAATATACCGATACCACGACTGAAAGTGAGAAGAACGATTCTGAGAGTGAAGATATTGTAACGACGACTAAATCTACGAAAATTGAGGATGATTTCAATAAAGAGAATACTTGGAGCATGTCTGCAGCTCCTGACTCGTCGGAGAAAGAGGAACCGACGTTAGAAAAGCCCGGAGAAGTTTCACATAGCGTCGCTGATCACGAGAGTACAGAGTCGACTGATTTGGAAGAGGAAGAGAAATCCGAGACTTTGACAACTGAAAAGTCGATAGAAGAGGGCGAAGAAATTACTACGACGCAGATGAGTTTGGAAGAAAAATCAGAAGAAGTTGGAACAACTGTTTATCCTGAGATTAATGAAGATGAGAAAGAGGATGGGGAAGGAGATCGTACAACGACAGAAATGGTAGAGACTACGACATTTATGGAAGAAACTACGGTGATTAGTGTTCCTGAAGAAGTACAGACAACTACAGTTTCTGGTGAAGAGATTGCAATAATTAATAAGGAAGAAGAACATAGTATCACTGAACACCCTTCGTCGCCTAGTGAGTTTAAATCGGAATCTGAAAGTTCTTCTACAAACGAAGAATCACTCGAAAAAGTTATTGAAGCTCACGTTACAACTATTGAACCAGAACCTGATGATATTTCACCGAAAGATACTGAAGATTCCCTCGAGAAAGATACAAAATCAAATATCACCACAATCGAAACTGATCCCGAGGAATCTATATCAAAAGACTCGGAAGATCCCCTCAAAAAAGAGATCGAACCTCAAATCACGGTGATTCAAACCAAATCCGAAGATTCTCCCAAAGTTGAAGATGTTCCCAAAATTGAAGACGTTCCCAAAATTGAAGACATTCCCAAAATTGAAGATGTTCCAAAAATTGAAGATGTTCCCACGAAAGACACACAAACTCCCGATAGCGACCCTAGCATAACACTCGCCCCAAGTTCAAGGCCAGAAACTGAAAGATCCTTCCCAGACACGATAGATATCACTACCCTGAAACAGGTTCCGCAAGCCACACCAAAACTCGAGGAAAATGAAGAGAACCTGACAGTGCAGCCCATACCATCGATTACCGAAATCGTCTCGTCTGCTACGACAATTTTCTTCGACGAATACCCCGCTTTCGCCAGCGTCCTGCCTTTAGAAACGCCCCAATCGACATCGTACGACTCCAGCACCCTTAGCTACTTGGATAACTCCGAGATCCCAAGCGTGATTCCCCTAGGAGTCGAATACACCTCGTCGTCAGACTCGAAGAGAACCTCGATGGTTCTCGAGACGACGCCCAGCATCGATTCGGTAACGACGTCGATCTCGTCACCGACCCCCGAGGAAATCGAGGCGGGATTAGCCGACGATCTTTATTTGTCCCTGTCGAGGCCAGATTTCCCTGAGATCCTGCCATCGAAACCGGTTCACGTGGAGCACGAGACCAGGTCCGAAACACCAGATTTAGAACCGAGCACGAGCGTTTATTATACAGAGACAGTGGTGACATCGACGAGACTGAGGACGTATACGTACGTAGTGACGCAACTGAATGGACTGGAGACGAAAGTGACGTCCTCGACGACGGTCCGACCGAGAGTGACGACGCTTACATTGACGGTGCCCGTCACGGTGACTGTCACTCCTACCGTGGAGTCGTCAGCGCACGCCGTTTCGTCTGTGTATAGCCCGGTGCCCGCTGCTGGTGAGTAGCTACAACTAGCTCTGCGATAAAATCCTCCTCTATCTACGGTCTTCCAGTGTCCTGAACCGATTCGTAGTACGTTTAGAATTTTTGTCGGTCTTTCTTTTCTATTTTTTCCTATTTTTTTTTTCCTTTTACTTTTTTTTATTATTATTAACGCACTACCAATTTAATGGAGAATAGTGGCGCGTGGAAATCGAAGATGAAGATCATGAATATGATTTTTCTAGAATCTGTATTTAGCGTAGCGCGTTGCCAATTAAGGAGAATCGAAAGATTTTTGGATGTATGTAAAAATTTGAATTGAAAATCGTTACTGTGGTTCTTCGAAAGTCTCTAGAAGAAATTGGTGGAAGTTACGAGAATTTATAGAAGTAGAGAGAGTTTGTTTTAATAATATACTGTAAATGAAAGATATTTCGTAAAATATTGGCAATGTGTTAATTACATAAAATTTGTATGTACAGAAATAACAAAATTATACATTGTAACAACGAGATAATCGAGATTAGTAAATTCCGAAATCATAGAACTGAGATAATGTTTGAAGAACAATTTGTTCAGGACACTAGTCGATCGATGTAAAAAGTAATATTCTTCTTTAGACTAATATGATATCTTTTCTCGCGCGCCTAGCACGTTCGAGACTGTACAGACGCTCTTCCGAGTCTCACTTGGATTGGCTTATGGCAATCTAAATTGTTTTCTGTACAATAGAACTCTTGAGTGAACTGTACATACTTGTAAATGAAGTCTGATCTTGTACATACTACAATCTCTTATCGTTTGTTTTATTCCTATAGTCTATTCTGTATATTTTTTGTTTCTTCTAAAACACGTTTCAATCGTGTACAGTGACCGTCTATGTTCCAACGCCTGAATAACCGTTGCCAGTCAACAGATCCGCCGTGAGGAGAGAGCATGATTATTCAGGCGTACATATAAACTCTTGTAAATCTTCTGTTATTTCCCGTTTATTTCAGATGTATTTATTTTTGTTGTATAAGCAACCAAGTAATAATTTTACATTGCCAAAGTGAAAGTTTGGTATTCATTTATCACGTCATAATCTTTTGATCGTGGAATTGTAACGGCAGGAGAGCACGAAGGAAAAGATGAAGAAGGTCGAAGGTTAAACCTAGCCACGCGTGTCATGTCAAACGGAGTCGAAGTGATCGTGGCTGGACCAACGCCAGCGTTACGATGGGAGAACTCGGCGCCACAACCAACGTTGACATTGTCTGATGCTGTCGTCATGATGCTTCCACAAGATAAACCGAATGAATTTGTCACTAAGACATGCACCACCACCTTCACGTACCTCACTACCATTACGAAAGATGGGACGACTATCGTTTCGACGGAGCAGCAGGTAGAAATACAATATTCTTGGACATTCTTCACTTTTTTGTTTCGTTACATTCTCACGTCTTCTTTTGGCTTTGAATCCTGGTTACTTGTTCGTCGAATACCAGACGTTTTTTAATTTTAATGCTTTTTATCTGTGTATTTTTCTTGTCTTGGAACGTTGATCTCTTCCATTTTTTAAACGAATGAATTTTTTTCGGTTTCTTTTTAATTCTATTCGTCTTTCTTATTCTTCTCTAGTGCACAGTTTACAGCTAACCATCCTTGATTCTTTTCAATATCATGAGTAACTTTATCACTACTACAAATAATATTCCAATCGTCAAATACTCTGATTATATACGAATCAAAGAATACCATACTTAACATTATATTGATATTTTAACTAATGTTAGGAAATGATAGGAAAATTAAACATCTAATATATTTCATGTAACTTTGATATTATCTTTAAAGATACAATCATGTAATATTATGTTAATACAAATATATCCTTTGCACCATTGACACTATACGACTCCAATAACAAGGTCAACTACAAATTCTTCTCCATTTACATTTCATTTCCGTGCCAACTTATAAATATTGAAACGATCGATAATACAGAATAGTCATTCGTATTACTAATAAATTCCTGCAGGTGATAGCGAACACAGCGACCGAAGAACGTCACAGGAAGCCGGGATCTGAAACCGCCGCGGTAACATTAGAAGCTTCCCCAACATTACGCACAGAAGTCTTCAAAACCACCTATACCTACTTAACATTAAACACCGATCATTCTAATGTAAATGACGCATTGGAAAGCAGCACGAAAGTAATCACAAACACGGTCACTGCGCCGCAACATTATTTAGATATGATCCTTGAACCATCAGAAGCGCCTCGACCGGAAACGAACACGTATCTCAGCACCAGAATGCTGGAAAAAACTTTCATGGAGGATGGACGTACTAGAATAGAAACCACCAGCGATACAATTACTCAGGTACGTGGAAAACGATAGATAGCTTTACAAAGATTTTACAAAGAATTTTCATCCGACGAGTATGTAGGATTTTTCAACCATCTAATTGTAATTGCCACGTTTCAATTTTTGTGTATTTCAATAAGACTGCTTTGAAATGCGAATGAAATATCGAGCAGTTAACACATTTATTAATGTAACAAAATATATTAATATAACAATATATTTTATAGAAAAGATATGCGACTTTTGAGAGGCAGTAACTGTATTTTAGCAACAGTGAATAACGAATGTTAATATTCCTTTCAGCTCATAGTAACAGAGTCTGCACCACCTCCTCGTCCAACCAGCGTTACGACCACGTTAACAGCGCTAGACAGTACGGAGGAAAACATGACAGACCTCATGAAGACATACTACATTACCTATACTTATTACAATACCTTCCTGGAGAAAGGTAGCACCGTGGTCCGTACGAACGTGGCGACATCAACTGACGTTGTATTGGAGAAAGCACCTGCCAAGAAGACGACGAAGACAGCCACGGTGAATCCTACTCCAGAACCTATTCAAATCTTTGCGACAAAGACGTATTTGACCACGTTTACCTACTTCACAACGTTGCTTCAGGTAAATTCATTAGCGAATATATTAGGAAGATTCGTAAATTCCTGATAGAATGTATAATAAGAAGAAGCACAGTTAAATTATAGAAGATAATAATTTCTGTTTCAACGACTGAGATATAATTTATGAATTTTTATATCTATATAGAATACACATACAGTATACTTGATATTTATTCGGTTTTCAATTCGTAAAACCTTCTTATTTATGGATCAGATGAAATGATAGAAAATATTAGAGGTATGAATATAAAAAATTATTGAATTAAAGGATTTTTAATTCGCCAACGTATTAGTAATGTTAATAAACGTTAATTGATATTTAGAGGCAAAAATATTAATGAAAATAGTCATGTGTACTATCGTAGTGTAGAAATTGACTTTGAAAATCTTTGTTCAATTTCAGGCTGGACCAGATGGAGAAACTTCAACGACAGTCTCTTCGAGATCGCACATCGTGGAGAACGTAGTGACAGAATCGATAGCACCAAGTTTGCTAGACGCTGGCTATATGAACGCTTTGTTAACAACTGCTCATCATTCAGATCCGGTGAAAAACGTGGTTACTGGATCAACGATCATATTCTTCGACGAAGAGGACCAGATCGATCCTACTTCGAGCACTGGCTTCCAGGAAGCGACTTCCTCGGCGGAGATCCAGAACAACGAATCGATTTCCGCCAGCTTCGTATCTACTGAATCTTCTCCAACTGCTAATGAGCCAAATTTGAAGCCAGTTGAACAGATTAATCAAGTAATTAATAGATGAAGGATTTGCGATGAATATCTGAAATACGAATTTACGAATACCAAAAAATTTTTTTTCCATTTTATATTATTTCTAGATTATTAAATTTATTATGTTATCGGAGATGATAAAATAACTTTATCGTTCGATTTGTAGGAAAACAACGTAACAGTTTCTGCAGAGCCTGGACAGAACAAAAAGCCTGCGAGTCAGAACACGAGCGATCTTCAAGTGAGCAATCTTCTAAGTCTAGGGTCCTTGGGAATCAATAGTTTGTCGGCTCTAGGACCAGTGATTACGGCGATGGCTGGTTTGCTACAAGGAAAGACGACAGCTACGCGAAGAAATGATTCGATGCCACAGGCGGAAACACAGGAAGTGACCACGCAAAGATCGCCCATTTACATACCAGTCGCTGAGTTCGCTGATGGAGACATCGAAGCAGCTGAAAGTCAAAATATAGGTAACTATTTTTGTAAACATTTTTACTATGGTTAGTCTTCGTTAATACTTGTGAAATTTGCAAACATGTGTGAGTCTATTAAAATGCTCACAATTTTTGTACTATAAAACTCCTGTTTTCATAACATCTCAGACTATTCGGAGAAAAACTTAATGGCAATATTTCTAAGGATAAATAGCAAATAGAGCATGCGGTAAAATGGTAATAAACCAATAAAAAAATAATGTTAGTTTTCACAGAAAAAGTGGACAAAAATACTTTCAATTGTTTAATAATATAAAGAAGTTTAGCAATAAAAAGAATGAATTAACAATTTTCTTATCTAATTTTTCAAAAATATCAACGTCTTGATTATACAATTATCAGATAATGGGCTAGTAGGCTAATAAACACATTATCATGTAATGATCGTTACATCCTCTTCAAGGTACACACCTAGCGAACCTTAACCACAATTACATCGCTGAAATCCGTCACAAAGTTGCATCCAGCCTGGCAGATGGAATTCCAATTTCCCCGGGCGAAGTAATCACTGCGAACAGCGACGTGATTATAGGAAAACCAGGGAAAATGGCACCCAGACCACCTCAAACGTTCTTAGAGGACGAAGAACACATTGGAATGAAACCGCCGCCGCTACCAGTCCCCAACATACCAGTTCATCCTGTTCTCGAAGTCGTGGAGAACGATCGAGATAATGCTCAGTCTCAGCAAATCCTTCAAGCTCACAAAGGTCCACAAATACAGATATATCCTGCGCATCAGATTTACGAAGAACATTTGAAAATTCCGGTTTCCATGCCTGTCGATGCGAATCCTACGTTGATATCGAAACAACCTCAGAAGCTACTTCCAGTTCAAGCGTCTCCGCCAAAGAGAATAGGTTCGAAGCAAGATGTACTGGAGAATGATCCGTTGTTGAAGCCACCTGATAGACCTAACGTGGAACAATATGCAAATCCAAATTCAAATCCTAAGGAGCCGGAATGGAGTCCTGAGAAACCTAGGAGACCGTGGAGTGCTAAGGATCCTTTAAAGCTCCCTCCACTACATCCACAATTTGATCAGGTACATATGGATCTCGCAGTTGTTTGATTTTGAAATTTTTAATGTGATACGTGAGCCATTATATGACTGGTAACAAGGTTCCTCTTTTCGGAATAATAAAACAATGAATTCCTTTTAGAGTTAACTTCCGTGATATAATTATAAATTGTGGTTTAATATAACTATGAACGCTATCAGTACTTTAAAATTTTGCATTATTACAAACATTCCAGAAAATCGACTCAGGAATATCTCCAATAGAGAAACCTTGGCCCACCGTTCCATCTGAAGATCAGAAACGATTACCGTGGGCTCAGAAAGATCCTTTGCTCCCTGATACTCCTGTTGTCATTCAATCATCGGAATCCAAACCGACACCAGCGGAACCTATAGTTCATCAAGTACCACATGTCATCGACAGATCAACGGGGCAGCCATTATTAGTAAATATTCAACCCAGTCAGGTGGCTAACGTGGTGATTCCTCAAGGTGGTACTCAGGCACTGATATTCGGTGATACCAGCGAGCCACACATCAGTGGACAATACTTCGACGATCCATCACCATATCCTGAATCAGAAGTTGGTTTAGGATTTGTTGGAATCCAAAGAGTAAGTCACTTAATAAATAATCTTTCGTTTTTTAATGTTCTATGTATATTCAAACATATAATTCAAACATATAATTCAGTGTTTACTTTTTCTACTTTTCCGCTTTGAACTTCATATTGAAGTGCTTAATCGAATAATTCTTTAACAAAACACAAATTTTATTCAACTAGTTCGAAATTTAATTCAGAAGAATTACTTATATTCAGGTAGAAGACCTGCCTCAATATTCCAACGGAAAGGACCCAGCGGATTATATGGTTCCACCATCGCCACCTCACAGTTTCAAGGCATTACCAGAAAAACACCCTTCCAATCGTCCAGCAACCATCCCCTTATCGCCAGGTCGTTTTGAGTATGAAAGACCACAAGACAAATTGGAGGCTCCTTTAAACCGACCAGAAAAGATGCCATCAGACGTTCATTTGATTAAACATCCTGACCATTCTGGTGTCCTCGGCGGCCAAGGTCACGTGCACACCGAGATCCTGGTCCATCACAGACCCGAAACTATAAACGTTCGCCCACAAAGCGTTCCTTATCCTCCCATTCATGCTCACGTGCACTCCAACAATCATATACCGTCGCGCGGACAATTTCCAAAAATTCCAAAACCTGTAGAATCCGGAACTCCACCTAGAAGAACAGAAATGTCGAGTCCATCGGACAATTCCCATCGATATATCTTATTGCCTAAGCCAGACTCAGGGAACGAGATCGTCTTGAATTCCAATTGGAAGGCGGACAAGAAACCACCGCGAATTCTGATGAATAACAGGTTGAGGCCACGTCCGCCGTTGAGATCGACGACTAGTCGTCCTTTGGATAGGCCGATTTACCCGGAAAGGCCGGGTATTAGGAAACCAGTTTACAGCGGACCTCAGAGGCCTCCGACAAAGACAAAGAACACATTTGTGCTTCCTCACCGGC
This sequence comes from Bombus confusus, assembly GCA_014737475.1. Classification (NCBI taxonomy): domain Eukaryota; kingdom Metazoa; phylum Arthropoda; class Insecta; order Hymenoptera; family Apidae; genus Bombus; species Bombus confusus. The sequence continues at coordinate 4,239,055 of JACXIV010000015.1, forward strand.
CAGTCAGTAATCCTCAAATTCACCATGAACCACCGAGGTTGACCACTCCGACGCCTGGAGATGCGATGAAGGACGTGGCAACTGAGAGACAGCCTTCGTTCGGACCTCGTCCTCACGTAAATGAATTTTATGAGGCTCTAATATTTCAAAATTTCAGTGTCTTGATTATTTCAATATTTTGATACTTCCATACATAGCTACTTCGATATTTTGGTATTTTTTGGTTTTATTTCTCCTATTTTTAAATGTTATTTGTATTAACATTGATCTTAGATAAACATTAAACAGGTTGTACAGAGGCACACAATTTTACAATTTTTCTATTTTTCCAACAGATTGGTCTCCAAGACAGACCGCCTCACTTTTACCCTGAGAAGCTACCATCAAACATTGAACAGCTGAGACCTCAAACTGAGAGGATAGAAGAGCACGTGCCCACTGGAGCAGTAGAATACCACAATCCTTCGAATCCTAAAATAAAGCACGATAACAGACCAGTTACAACAAATACTCGAGTTCAAAACTTCGATCAGGCTCCACATAATCCAGATAACGAAGCAACAGAAATCTGGCATAGCGGTACGCAAACAGAGAAGACGTTGGATTCAGAAATCGGTGCCTCAGAACCCATAAACTATCACAATCAAGTCAAGGAAGTGAAAAAATACAATGAAACCGAAAATAGCTCGTCTTTCGTTAATCAAAATAACAATGTAACATCCAATATCAAAAATTCCTACGGAAATGTAGCTTCTGGTAATGCAGTGATCGGAAAACCAGCTGGAGAAATTGATTCCCAACAAGATCAGAAAGAAAAACCATTTTGGATAGGTCCAGGCTCTCCATTTTCTCATAAAAATGAAATGAATACGCAATCTCAAGTACCATATGGACCTAATTATTACAATACTAAGCTCCATGAAACACCCGTAGTTCAAGGAAAACCATTTAGCGTGTACACTGGCCACGAAGAATCGAATTACGGTTACAAATGGAAAGAGAACAAGCCTGAATATGACATAGTACAGGGTGTACCATCGACATACTATGGAAGCAAAATATCTCCAATCAGCCACAAGAATCAAAATCAAAACGAACAGACATCTACTGTACCAAGTCGTGAGCACGACGATACCATAGATTTAAAACCACCAGCGATAATTCCTCAATTTGTCCCTGAATCAAATAAACCTAAGAGACCATATCCTCGACCATCTATAACGAACAAAGTGGAAACCAGACCTGTACTATATCCTGGACCAGAAATTGTAAGTCAAACTTCAGAAGCTAGACCAGATCAAATGAAACAGTCCAACGAAGGCAAACCGGGAAGCCTGGAACCATTTGCGAATAACAGTTTGATTCATGCAGGTAAATTGAACCAGAGTCACTTCCAGTTAGGAGGTTTCATGGATCTTAATTGGGATGGGGGAATGAAGAGTGGAGACCAAAGACCTGATAGACAAGAGATTCTAATTAACAAGAGTGAAATTATGAAGAATCACTTTAGAAACAGTTCTATTTCTCAGAAAATGGAGGATCAGTATCCTCAGACGAGCACTGAGAGCGTCAAAATAAGTTCGGAGAAGAATCGTCCTGTGGCGAATCAACAGGAGTATCCAGGAACCAGAGTTCATCCAGAGTATCCTCATATTATCACCAAGCCTAAGCCTCTAGTACCTGGACCAATTACTATCTCAACAGCTAACAAAGGTGAAACTAGGCCCAATATTAGGTTCTCTATGCCTGTGGAGGCTATAGGCGAAGAAGTGGATAGCAAAACGCAAACTGAGCGACCACCAAGCATGTTAATCACGAGCAGTTCTAACGATAAAAAGAAGAACGCGGAAAAGGTAGATGGTTCTTATAAGACGAATTTCGCGGCTTCAGACGCGAATAAGGATGATTCTATGAATCATGAGAGCAAAATTAGAGTAAGACCTATTGAGACGTCTACTGGGGATATGTTGAGTAGTATGGAAGGAATGAGCGTGCCTTCTAGGGACATGATGCCTCCACCATTGAGACCTGTTATTGAATTGAATCAATCGAATAAGAACGAAGAAGAGGATTTAAAACCACCACCTATAATTTCGAGGGATGTGGTTGGATTATCACCTCCACCGGTCGATATTACGACGACCAGTGGTCCCACGGAAGATGGATTCCCGTTTGCAAATGTCAACGAATCTGGGTTGAAACCTCCGCCTAAATATATTCCACTGAAGGAGTCTTCTGTTGCACCTTTACCTAGCGTTAGCATGGTGCCTCCTAGTCCAAGACCTTCTCTTGCTAGGCCTTTCATAGTGGAATTGTTGTCTCAGGTAAAGTTTAGGTAGTTCATTATTGGGATTTTGAAATTTTTTGAGTCTTTTTAACTCGGTTCTTTCCGACTGGGAAGTGCAGATCAAAAATCATCCAAATCTCAAAGTTATGGTGACGACTAGAATTACAAATAAATGATTTTTCGTTTTCTTTATTTATTTATTTATTTTTTGTTTTGCTATTTCTGAGGATTTATTGTAAACTTTATACTTTGCAGGATATGGTACCTCCACCACCAGTAACTCAAACCACCAGACCACTTGAAATTGCGACGGTGAGGCCAGCGGTGGCGGTGTCTGGGTCGATTCAAATCGCGACAGCCGTCGCAACATCCCACATACCAGTGGTTCAGGATATCGAATCGAAGATACCGATCATACACGGCACTGTCGATCTCCCAGTGGTGGTAGACGTGCCTGAGATTCTTAGGCCAGTGGAAACCAGGATGACGGAGCACGTTAGCATTTACACCGTGCGGCCATTCGACACGAGACCTGTATCTAGGTATTTTTGTATTTTATTGTCAATTTCCATTGAAAATCTATATATGTACAGTTTATTTAATAAAAGTATGCACGCTATTGTTTTCAAATCTAATTATTGATCAAGTTTATAGTTAAGATTGCCACATTATTCAAAATCGGGCTTATTATTCTAAATTCGTTTGTAAAGATTTTAATTTTCTTTGTTTCACTAAGTTTTCTAAGACAGCAAAATTTTAAGACAACCTTCTTTCAAACTTTTGGGTTCCATAAGGTTTTGCACAGTCAATATTGAGTTTTGTTAAATTCTATAGGATACTCATTAGTTCTAAGACTTTGAACGTTTGTGCATCCTCCAATTTACCACTGACTACGATGAAATCTTGTAGAATATCGGTACAATCAACACCAATGCTAACGACGAACCTGGTAATCCCAACGAAGCTAAGACCACTGCAAGTAGACCACATTCAACCAAGCAGATCCTCGACAACCAGAGACGTGGAACCAACCCGATCTCATAATTTCGATATTCCTCGAAATCCTGTAAAACGTCCGGAGCATCCAGTATTTTTGGAATCCAGTCACGATAACGTTTTACCATCGACGAAGGTGGAAGCTACGGAAAGTTTGACTCACCACGTGGTCAGCACGAGTCAGAAGAAAGAGTCACGACCTACAATGACGAAAAACGAAGCTTCAAAGGTGGTCGTTTCGTCGGCGACAGAACGCAAACGAAAGAACGAAACCACATCGAAGGAATTGCCTAGCGTGGTGACCAGGGTCGACAGTTCGATAACGAAGGTAACGAGCACGTTGTCCGGAAATATTGACAGGAGAAACGAGTCGGTGATCAAGATGACGAAGGATGTTAGTAACGTGACACGCGAGGCTGCTAATAGGACAACGACGACCACGCGTATGAAGCCTAAAGAGGTGAGTTGAGAGAATTATTTTGTATGTTTGTTAAAGAACAATAATTGTTACAGGTACTCAGGGAAAATGATCGTTCATGGTTGTTTTCGGTTTACTGTTTAATTTATTTGTTACATCTGTATAGCGTATTTGACACTAGCAATTCAATTTTGGAGACACGTGTCGTGTCTGTGTTGAAATATTATTAGAAACAGGAAAAGAGGTAGAAGAAAGCTTTAGAGAAAGACAAACGTTGTACTACAAATTTTTTGGCGATTTAGAAATATATGAATTTCTGGAAAAAGTTGTAAAAGGTAGATAGACAGCTATTAACAGCTACAGTATCAGTTTTGAATGAATAAAAATCAGTATCACACGAGAGATCAGTGGATTAATTAAAATTATTCTCGTCTATTTCGTCTATTTTCTAAGGCATTTCATATATATTTTTTGTCTCGTTGGTAGTAATTAAAAAGTAAATTTGTCTATAATAAAAAGAGAAGAAAGATTATAAGAAAAGTTATTGTACTTCAGTCAGCGTTACAGTGCTTTATCACACAGGTGACACGATTCCAGACGTCAACAGTAACGAGGACGGAAACATCTGTATTGGGTTCACCACCTACAACTCGAACACTGCTGCTCACCCACACATTGACATCGACCACTGTGGAAACAGTAACGGAAACATTATTGCGTCCAACCAGTGTAATATCCACGGTTACATCAACGATCTTGCAATCGGTGGTGACTAGAATACCATCATCCTACGAAAACGTGGTCGACAATGATTCCATCTTTGTGGTGATGAGCGATCAGAAGCCACCGGCACCTGGTGCTGAAGAGGTAAATGTAAGAAATACGTTTTAATTATTTCGTAATGCATTATATAATCCATTCAATTTATATTTGGTGGTTACATTAGAAAAATGATAAAATCATGTTATAAAAATATTAATTTGTCTCAGGTTGAGGCTGAATACGGTGATATTTCGAGGGACGAGCAAGATCCAACTGGAAACGAAGTTCATAGAGTTCTGGCTGGTGGAGTTCTCGGAGCACCCGTGGTGTCGCTTCAACCTATTGTCAATCAGTGTACACCAGAATGTAGAGCGTCTAGGTCTGAAATATGCGCAGAAGTTGGAGGTGAAATGCGATGCGTTTGCCGTCCGGGCTTCGCTAGAATGTTCCCTGATCGACCTTGCAAACGTGAGTTATTACATTCGAATTTATTAAGTTAAATTAATTGAATTAAGTTCGATGTGAATATCTCCAATTGTACAATTTATAACGTATAATATTTGAGACTCTTCTCGTTGGATTTAAAAATTTATAGCTGATTTTGTGAAAAAATGTATAGATAGAATCACTAGGAAAGGATTTGAAAACATTAGTAGAATTTCTAGAAAATATTTGGCAATCGTTTCATTATTTTTATACTCTTTTAATATGTAATTATAGCCACTTACACTTACACGTTACGAGTTGGCTTGGACCGTATTGGACACGAACCAGTAATCTACGAAGCCAGCATGAACGATTCGACGTCGACAGCTTTCAGAAAATTGTTAGGTCCTACTAAAGACGCACTAGATAGAACTCTGATGCAGAGTGATCTCAGAGATGTCTACAGAGGATTGAAGATAGCTGGTTTCTCGCCTGACCCAACGAAAGTGGAGTTCCACGTTCAGCTGAGCGACAACGCTAATGAAACGAGACTAAAAGAAGTTCTTCGAAAGTATCTTATTGGAAGCAATTATAGCTTAGGAGGCACTGAGGTTTATGCCTTGAAAAATCTTGACGTCGTAAGTTTCGTTTTTCTAAGCAAAAAAATTATTCGAGGAGGAGACCTGAAATTTTCGCAAATTTTATTTCAGATCGAGGCAATTGATTTCGACGAATGCGCGACGGAAGAAGGAGGACCTCATCACGATTGCTCACCAAACGCAGCCTGTTTCAATCTGCGAGGTTCTTATCAGTGTTCTTGTAAAGAGGGTTGGGCAGATTTGTCTGAAAATCCCGCGTATCCTGGAAGATTCTGCTCTCAAGCGCCCTTAGGTTGCCCTAGTTGTAACAACAAAGGACACTGCGTCACGAACACCAATGGCCAAGAGGTTTGCGAGTGCTTCCCCTGGCACAGTGGTCAGCGATGTCAAGTTAATCTGAAAGGTAAATTTGCTTACCCAAATCTAAATCACAGGAAAACTGGAAAAAGTGTCCATACATCGAACCATAAGATTTTTCCTGCCACAATTAATAATAAAGCAGGTTAAAAACGATTTCCACAAATAAGAAGTATTTTAAACAAATAACAAAACAGTTAGCAGTAACGGTAAGGTATCGAATTGACATAAGGAACAGATGCACGTTAATTTGATAATGAAATAGTAATCTGTATCTTATCTCTACATCATGAAATTATACATTATCTAATTGGAATTATTTCTCGATTCAAAAAATAGGATGGAAATCATTTGTATATATTTTACGAAGTTTTCCCATGTAACGCATAATCGTAAATTTGGTTGCAGTGCTCCTGATAGCTCTTGTTACAACGGGTGCAATATTACTGGGCCTTCTGGCGGTTTGTGTCGGCATGGCATGTTTCCGTCAACCGGGTCGGAAACGAAGAACCGGCGACAGAAGGGCTATGATTCCTGGAACAGGCGGGGACACCAGTAGCGAGGGTAGTGTGACAGACCTGGCGATTCCACACCACGTGCCGCACGTTCTCCCGCCACCCCCACAGATGATCGCACCCTTGCCACCGACAAAGAGGCCTGCTCGAAAGATCAGTGCCAAACCCAGACATCCACCAAGGAAAGCTACCATGGTACCTGCATCAGGTAGGCTTTCCTTTTCAAAAATTGTGTTGAATTCATGAAAAATTGGTCGAATCAATTGATCGAAAATTCGGAATATTTTTTTCGGAATATCACATTCGGAATCTATTTATTTCAAGAAACACAAGAATTTTTAACGGAGAGGAAATTTAGAGTTGTCGAAGAACTTATTTATAAATTATTTAGGACGTTTCAAGAGAAAAGAAATTGAGATCTATAATATCTAAGAATTAGAAAAAGAGGACAAATTTTAAGTTATTTAAGAATCTTCAAGGAGAAAGAGTAGAGTATTATGTTAAAAAATCGTTGGATAAGGACACATTAAAACAATGGAAATTTTTGTTGTTACATTACAGTACATTTTGTCAATGATAATAAATGAACGAAGACCATCTTTATATAATAAAGCATTTTAATTTTGTGCTATTTAATCGCTACAGTGGCAATGAGCGACGAACAACGAGATCGTTCGTTGACAGTGATGATCCCGCGCGCCAAATATCGATCCGCACCCCAGTCTCCGCAGAATTACAAATCCGGTATGAGCACGTTCTCGACAGAAGAGCACAAGCTGCTCAATTACCTCGAAAGCGGCACGCATAACACCGGAAACAGGAAGCAGAGCGTATCCAGCGTGAAAGATTGCAAGGATTCTGATGTGCAGATCGTCAGAACGCCGGCTGCACCGACTGGCGCTCTCGTTAGCGCTGGTTTTCAGGTGTGTTCTGTTATTAATTATCGTTTAACTGCGAATCTTTCTTCAGAAAGTTAACATTAAGTAATATCTAAAAAAATGATTCGTCCCTTTCCTTTAACAAATGTTTTTTATTGTATATATTACATATTTCATTTTATATGTGGTTTTAAAATGAAGAATTTTCTTTTTCATATAAAATTTTCATTTTTTAACGTATACAAACGTATCTTCCTCGGAATCAAATGACTCGTTGAAAATTTCATACTTTACCAACTTACGATCTTGAAGCTGATATTGAAAAATAAAAAGCAGTACACTATAACAGGGAGGAGCGTTACAAATATAATGTGACTGAAATTTAGAAAGCGTAGAAGCTTGCTTACGATATAATCAATTCCGAAGCTACTTATAAAATTATCAGTCAACCAAAGTTTCAAAATTTAATAGTTACGAAATGGCAGCGCAAAGTAGTATTGCCAAGCTTTTATAGCTATTCCTGAAATGTATATATTCATATAATTCTTATATGAAATTCCGATTATTTTGTACGTCAGGTATCGGCAACGGTAACTCGACAAATGGACGCCGATTCGACGTTAGCTCGCTCCTGTGGCGAGACCACGGTTGAGACAGCGACGAAAGTGTTGCGAACCGGGGATCTCCAGGGCGATCTGTGCTCGACGTTGGCGCGTTCCTGTGGCGAGACGACCATCCAAGCACCGACGAAGCTGCTGAGGCTTGATTTAGGCGAGGCTGGCTCGACTCTCGCCAGATCTTGCGGTGAAACGACGATCCAGCCGCCTACGAAAGTCGCCGATGCCAGAAGAAACAGCGTTAAAGACGCTAGAGACAACAGAGACACTAGAGACAGTGCCAGCGAGGGGCACACAATGGCCGAGAGGGATCTGGGAAGCACGCTGAGACTTCCGGCGCAGCATCCGCCTCTTTATAGCCCGGACAAGGTGAGTTACGAGCGAAATTCGAGCTCCACTTAAAATTCTTACATGGTCTTTGTTAACTGTTTCCTATGTTCAATGTTTGTTGTGTAGTTATCATAACCACCAGCATCGAAAGAAATAATATCTACTAAATATTTATTAATTTGCGGCCAATTGATATAAATTTTTACAGATAAGTTTTGTTCAGTTTGTTTCACTTCATTCTTGCGACGATTGGTTGAAAAACGTAAAGAAATTCATTTTATACTTTTTGCAGTTTCTGCTATAGTTGCTGCAGTATATAATGCAATATTCAAAAAGTAATCGTATAAAAGCACCATCTTTGCTATATTTAATTCAGGAAATGAACCTAATCATAAAGAACGATTCTTGCAGACCAGCGATCGAGAATCGAACTTCGACTCCCTCTAGACACCGAAGATCGTACAAGTAATAAAGGAAATCCGGTCGACGGGGGTTAGGTGGATGCAACCGCTGGACGGTGGCCTCCACAAGTTCGCGAATCGAACAAATATAACGTGAAACAAATTTCTTCAACGACGCAGCTACGTCGAAAAAACGTCGAAGCTTAAGTACTTTAAAACAAAGGTCAAAATCGAACAAGTTATTTTAATTTAATCGATGCAAACAAATTAGAAACATATATCTTTAATCCTTTCGTTCGGAAACTTTAATCGTCTATTTTATTAAATTAACACGATATTTATTGAAAGGGAAGCGTCTCAAAAAAGCACATATAAATATATTTATATTGTTAACAGTAAAATAACGATCTTGGTGATAGCCAAAGTGATTAAAAAGAAACTTGACCAAGAAGAAGGTAAATTTCTAAGCAGCGCTTTCCTCTATTTATTTATGTATTCGTTCAAAGATTTTAGATACGTAGAAAGAAGTTTCAGAAGGCGCTCTCTTTGCCGTCGGCGGGATTTGAGAAAAAGACATCAAGTTCGATCAAACGCGAACGTAGCTTTGTCAGATTCAAAGAGACGCGCTGGTTACTCATTCCCGTGCCAAAATACAACCAATGATTGGGAAGGGTCGCGAGGCAAATTGTTTCTCGCCTTTCCCACTGTCGTTTTCATTTTTTCTTTTCCTCGTTTCTTATACTTTTTCTTTTTTTAACTGGTCGCCGAGGGCTCGATCACGTCGTTTCGGAAATTTGATTATCGTCGAGAGATATCTTCGACAATGCTATTTATTTACTATCGGTAGATTGCTGATTTTTATACAATTTACTGTTATTTTACTTTGGATATTTTAAATTTCCCATAACTGCATAAACATCTGCAATCTAATTGGCGGTCTATTCGTATACATTCTTTTTACGTGTACATATTTGTATGAATAATACATGTAATCTCGTTCATAAGTCACTGGACATTTGCAAACTTTTGAATATGATGCTCTTTAAAATAGATTGATAGCAAGATTTTTTAAATATAATATAATTTCATTTTTTCTTACGACGAATAACGAGATTATTTGAATCGCGAATACGAATGAAGGCGATACTTCTCGATGTCATAATCGAATTTACCATAAGCGTTTTATGGTCCTCGGTAAACGCTGCACGCGAGTCGACGCGTGACTCAATACAGTGTCATAAGTCGTGCGAACGGCGCCGATCGCCGCGGAGGCGGACATTATTATTAATTGTTGTTATTGTTTGTTTGTTTAGTCTATTTTCTGGCGGGTCCTGTCATGTTGCCCGGCTTCGTCAATTTACAAATTCGTACGTCGGGGCGCGGTAAATTCATTGCGATTCATACTTTTCCAATATCCTCTCAAATTTTATCATTTACAAACCTCACTGACTATGAGTACAAACTGTATTTGTTAAAAAAGTTCTATAGGACGTAGCTTGTACGCAGGAACTTGTGACGATACCAATCGCAATTTTACCAATGAATATTTCAACAATTTAATTAATCCTTTAAATGAAACAAAAAAAAAAAAAAACAAATTTAAATTGTAAATTCGGCCAATCTGCAACCTCCTTGATTGTACTATCTATTAACGTCAATCATTCCTTACCAAATGTGGTCGAGGCGTATCGGACGAATCAAAATGAGATAAAAAAGAACCAATGGAATTTCTACGCGTGAAATGCGAATGAAACATTCGTTAATTGTATGTTTGATTGTGACGAAGCCGCGGCAACGTCGCTAAACCAGACTCGAGGAAGAGCGAGCAGAACGTGTTGCATAACGCAGCCGCACGTGCATTTAACTTGATTTTTACTTTCTTTAGCTCAATAGATAGCGTAAGCGGATGTATTAAGCGGAGGACAGGTGTATCATTAACGATAATACTTTCTATGTGTCTGTCTCCACCTTTTTTTTTTTTTTTTTTTTTTTTTTTTTTTTT